>OV656840.1:22665000-23265000 GCA_927399475.2 Acleris emargana | reverse complement strand
TCAGCACTGCTTTTAAGGTTTCCTTATGCAACAACGGTTTTAGCCAAGTTGCATTCTAAAATAGTTTACTGCTGTAGAAAACTGACAAAGTATGATTAGTAAATGGTGCGTACAAACAACAGTTTATATTAGAGGCCCTTGCTATTGCGTTTCTATTCGTTTCGTTTTTAAACCAATCGCGTCACTAGTAGATCACGTGACTTTTCGTTTTACGTCATCGATGAGTGACGCGATTGGTTTAAAAAATAAATGAATAGAAACGCTAGTTAGCGTAGTGCATCTTGGCAAGGGCATCAGTTCTATACAATTTCTTTGTTTTCTGCAGACGTCGACGTTCGTGTAATAAATAAATAAAATAAATAAATAAATATCAGGGACAATGTCACACCAATTGACCTAGTCCCAAACTAAGCTCTAGGCTTGTGCTATGGGTACTAGACAACGATATAAATACTTATATAGAGAAATATATACTTAAATACATAGAAAACATCCATGACTCAGGAACAAATATTCGCGCTCATCACACAAATATCTGCCCTTACCGGGATTTGAACCCAGGACCGCTAGCTTCGTAGGCAGGGTCACTACCAACTAGGCCAGCGCGTCGTCAACACTAGTCAATGTCACTAGTCACTTTCGGTTAAGATTTCTCCACGACAACGTTTCCACGAGTCGTAGCTCATTAACGAAAAACTCCCTAGCGAGCGTATCTTGACTTGTGAATGCTTTGAAAATGGGTCCCTATAATGTTATCAAAACACCTAATTTTTTTAGGCAGTCGCAAGTCTCACCGAACCTACTTAATTAATGTTTAACATATCCTGAAAACATAATGGTTTCAGTACAAAATAGCGTTCGGTGAAATGATACAATTGATGAAGTGAAATTCTATAAAATGGGATGGGTTACCGTTTAAAATACATACGAGTACATAGGAAACCTCTCAGTGGGCCTAGTACAAAATGTCGATAGAGCATCCGTCACTCTCGTACTTATATACGTGTCAGAAGGTGACGGATGACTTATCCACAGTTTGTCACGCGATAAACGCAGAAATACTAGGACCCCTGATTATACAGATAGACATAAAAATCGTTGCAATAGACATTTGTCCTCTCAATTAGGTATTTCTGATGGTTGTACGTTATTTTACAGACTGAAGTTGTTTAGAATTTCATTTCATAGAAATTTTTTCTCGTATTATCATTTCATAGAATAATCAATATGTAGAATAATTACTTTGAAGACATTTAAATCATCGTTTTTTATTTCAAATAAAATTCAATGTTTCTTTTTTCATATCATAGAACAGCAAATTAAATATTCTTTGTTCTCATATTATTTGATTTACAATCAAATTATATCGCATAGCTTATTCAAGGGATATAAAAAAAAATAACCTCGAAGGCTAAGGCGGGAGCTTGCTTCGCTTCGCTCCCGCCATAGCCTTCTAACCTAACCTATTCAAGTCGGCTCTGCCCAGAGAGGTCTTGCTCGCTCACTCATATTTATAGGTTGTACGTTAATGAGTTTCTAATGAGTTTTGAGTGAGTATGAAAAAATACACTGACCAAACAATATTCGTTGAAAAATAATTATATTGTTTGATAAGTTTGTGTAATGAAAAAATAAAATTACAAAATTCATTGAATTGATTTTCTGTCGAATTTGTTTCTTTCAAGTAAATAGTTAAAAAATAATAATATACGAAGCAAAAATACAAGGACCAAATAGTATATGAAACATTTTCTGTGAAACAAAATTCTGTAATTTTTCAGTCTGTAAAACAAGGGGACACCATTTCTGATAGCATGGACAGTCTACGCGATAACACGAATATTTAATGGAGGTCCTAATGCACATGCACGATGTGTACGTAATTACTATATGTATTAAACGGAGCCGCAAGGTGCGCGCGCGGCGAAGGGCCCTTTCACTGCGGCTCGTTCTAGACCGGGAGCTAAGGCTGGGGACAGGGCGCAGCGGGAAACCGTTTTTAGGGTGTGATGTGGCCTAGGGCCTGTTAGTGTAGTGGCCTGTTATCGTATAATTTTAAGACGGCCGCCATTCATCATCATCATCAAAATCATCATCATGAGCTATCAAAACGGTGAAAGACGATATGGGTTTTACCGACCAGGATAGAAGCCCTGACCCACTTTACAGAACAGTGCAATAGGTTTTAAAAAGTTCGCTCGAGTTTGGGTAAAGTCGGTGACATTAAATCAGTATAAGAGCGTAGTGTAGAGAAGTACAAACTCTTCGACGACGAAGTTATCCTAGTTGGTACCATGTCTACGAAGCTAGAGGTCCTGGGTTCGATTCCCGGTCAGGGCAAATATTTATGTGTAAAGCGCGAGGATTTGTTTCCGAGTCTTGGGTGTTTTCTATGTAGTATAATGATAACCCGGTTCTGTCCTTTATTAGGTTAGCGTTATACAAAACTAGAGGATTTAATCATAGGTACACATTTTCAAAGTTTTTAAGCTATGGCAACTGCAAAAAACTTCAATTTAAGCAGTGCGTTAGCCTGCACCTCATACGCAGCCAGCTGTCTGAGTGGACTCATTTTTTATTTTTTAAATACATACCGCATAAACAAACATGAGTCACAGTTTCCACTTACCATCAGGTGGCCTGTGTGCTCATTTGCCTTCTCATGCAGTAAAAAAAACACAGACACATTCTCTCTAACAATATTAGGAATCCGCTAGATCACTAGCCACAGCCTTAGCGCGCCATATACGGCCATATATCGGCAATTAGTGTCGCAACGTTTAGCGGTTAGCGGCTAGCTGATTGCCGTGTTCCTAGGCTTCGCGTTCATTACTAAAATACCGAAATTTACTGACAGGTCAATCTTGAGAATTTCCTTAGCGACGCATTTGTATCAAAATAATATTTCAGAAGAACTATTTACGTGCATTACAAGTTTGAACTAATAGAAAATAGGTATCTTTAGGTATAGTGTTCTGATCCTCATCAACATTGCGAATGGCACTCATCCTGCATGGATCGAAGGTCGATGTCCAAGTGGTCTGATATATTTTTAGTACTGGTGTCTATGAAGTGGTGGTGAAGAAACCAACACTTCATAGACACCTGCCACTCCGGGCGTGGCTAGTCCGTGTGAAAGGCATAATTAGGATAAAAAAACTTGTTATCATAAGAATAAGAATTACCTACTTTATTTTGCATAGAAGTATATATTACAAGTTTATAAAGTTGTAGGTAATTCTGTAGCTCTGCCTACCCCACTCTGGGATAACAGGCTTGACGGTATGTATGTATAAAAATTTCACGAACCAATATATTAACTTTATAAACGGATGATTATATTTTTGATAATCGACGTACTGGCCAAACAAATGTCAAAAACGATAATTATACTAAGTTACTCGTTGAAAAGATAACAATAATACAAATAGGTATACAATGATTATTCAGTCATCCTGCCTTAATGAAAAGTTGTCAATCCTTGGAATTCTCATAACATCGAGAACATCTCGTCTACTCAATAAAAATAACTCAAAACAGCGCAGCAAAGTGATAACTTAGGATAATGTAAAAAGGAGGATAATGAGGTTTTTTGTACCTATAATAAACAGTGGCAATGACATTGCAGAAAACATCACGTGCTTTAAGTGCTTTAATGCCACGACTGAAAAGACATAGACGCCTACAAAAACAGTGACTTTGTGCTTTTTGAATTCGGTTAAAGTAAATAGGTAGAGTAATAAGGTATTTGTGAGGCGCGGGCGCAGACTCCATTATCTCGCGCGACTGCAGCGTCCGCAAAACAAACCATAGCTGTAAACATTTTTATTAAATAGTTTATTATTTAATATAATATAGGTAGTACAATCAAAAGTTAAAACTAAACTTATTTAAATTAAAATTAAACTAAGGTACTCACTCAAATATTAAAGAAGTAAATAATAATCACCACTATAAAAAGAACACCCCTCTAGCAGGTCCACTCGCGGCATGGTCTCTATGACACTGGCTGCATTACCTCTCTGGATAGCTATCCCAATCCTTTGGGAGAGGTAAGCACCAGCGTTAGGATCTCCGGAGGTATCTATGAGCCGGGATGACAGAGCCTTAATAAATAGTTATCAATGTTAAAATATACAATGTAAACAATAGACACATTAAATAGTATTTTTCACAATCGTGTTATAATAGAGAGCTTTTTAGTCGAGTACCGTGTTTAGGCCACGAAGCTTGCTGAGTGGCCTAAGTAAGGTACGAGATTAAAAAGCTTAATTATGACACTATTGTGAACAATACTTTTTGTACGAGTTCATTAAAATTAATAATTTAAGTCATTAATACGAGTATACAAGAAAACTAAATATCGTAAGTGTTACTATCCGACTTCTTTGACACAAGATAATTGAAAAGTAGATTTTTGACAGATGCCGCGACGCTGCTACGTTCCGAAACGCCACAGATTGGCAATTTTGTATCGGATCGAGTCTCCTTAAACAAGGACACATATATGGAAATCCAAAGTTCTATTTTCAAATTTTTTTCGGTTGTCTAGAGCGTATCGAAATAGTTATTTCGATTGTTTCGGAAGTAACAACGATGAAAAGAGTGACGTTGCAGTATTCTCTATGAAATCTTAATACACAGATTTTAATCGACGAGTATAAAAATCATTTTGCAGACAAGTTCACACACAACCGGCTTCTACAGCTCTTTTATCGAAACGCGGCCAGTTGAGATGGTCTAATATGAACCCGAACGCCCTATACAGGGTGTCCCGTAAGTACCACGTCAAACTTAAGGGGGAGGTAGGTGAGTAAGCCACCTACCTAACATGGAAAAATCGCTTTAGTAAAAGTCGCACCGTTTTCGAGATATTTGAATTTTTCTGATTTTTAGAAAAATGTACACCCGCACTGAGTTTTTGATCTGTGGTATTCGGAATATATTATTTTTTAATTTTTATTTTATTGCAAAACAATCTTGAATAGTTGTGTTATCAAATGGTAAAAACCATTGAAAAGTAACTATTGTAGTTTTTTTTATTTTTTTTATTAAATTAAAAATTTGCCTCTTCCGTTTTATTTTGGTAAAACTTTAGCCCCTCCTGGTGAAAAAAAATACATGACCACTGGTTAGCCAATTAGATTAAAAACATGCTCGTTTAATGGGCATTTAAAAATGATAAATACTTTATCATCAAAACACTAATAAATATGATTTTTAAAGAAAAGCGTAAAATACACCGCAATTCACGTTAAGCCAGTACTGCCACCCAAGCTTACTTGCGACGCGAGCTGTATCAGAATTCCATTCTAGTTTCATTCAGCAGCAATGCAAAACTAATCGAACAAATTAAAATCTTTAAATTTCGCTTAATTTATTAAAAAAAAGTTATAAAACTTTTAATCTGCGATATTCCAAGTAGATAATTATTCGATTTGGGCTTACAACCTGCATAATGCCAAACTCTTTATTTAAAAAAAAACTGTCCTAAAACTCTTCGAACTTCGTTCGAAATTTTAAAATAATTTTGTTCCTCATTTATTTGTTTATTGTCACATTTGAACCCAAACTTACTGTTTATTCGGTGTGTGGTTAAATCTAATTACTTACTTTTGTGATTTGTCGTTTATGTTTGATGTTTTTCGGACTAACTGTTTTTGCTTGTATTTCGGACTCTGATTTGCTTAACGATTTGGCCTTTGTAACAATTGTGACTGTGGATAAAATCACAAAAGTAAGTAATTAAATTTAACCACACACCAAATAAACATTAAGATTGGGTTCAAAAAAATATTTTTAAATTTCGAACGAAGTTACCGAAATTTAAAGATTTTAATTTGTGCGATTAGTTTTGCATTGCTGCTGAATGAAACTAGAATGGAATTCTGATACAGCTCGCGTCGCAAGTACGCTTGGGTGGCAGTACTGGCTTAACGTGAATTGTGGTGTATTTTACGCTTTTCTTTAAAAAAAAAATTTATTAGTGTTTTGATGATAAAGTATTTATCATTTTTAAATGCCCATTAAACGAGCATGTTTTTAATCTAATTGGCTAACCAGTGGTCATGTATTTTTTTTTCACCAGGAGGGGCTAAAGTTTTACCAAAATAAAACGGAAGAGGCAAATTTTAAATTTAATTTAAAAAATAAAAAAAACTACAATAGTTACTTTTCAATAGTTTTTACCATTTGATAACACAACTATTCAAGATTGTTTTGCAATAAAATAAAAATTAAAAAATAATAAATTCCGAATACCACAGATCAAAAACTCAGTGCGGGTATACATTTTTCTAAAAATCAGAAAAATTCAAATATCTCGAAAACGGTACGACTTTTACTAAGGCGATTTTTCCATGTTAGGTAGGTGGCTTGCTCACCTACCTCCCCCTTAAGTTTGACGTGGTACTTACGGGACACCCTGTATGAACTAAATGACCTATATGAAAAATGGTTTCACAATGAGCATAAACAATTACTGCGCTTATGTTTCTACATGAACGCCCTCTCGCATAGCTATGTTTGAATTTCCTACGGGTCACGCAGAACAACACAGCGCGCCACTCAACGCGCCGCTCAACGCCCCGCGTATCAAGAGCTCTGAGAGCTACTATAACGTCGACAATAAAAAATATAAATTTCAGTATAGGAGACTGTACCAGGCATTTTATAGTAATTTCCTTTTAGGCGGATAATACTCGTATTGCAGTTCGTATTTTATTATTAAACAACAAAAGAGGCTATGAAGCATGATGCCTTTAGCACGCTAGCGCGATCAGCAAATAAACCTTCCCTATACGATTTACACATGGCACGGGTTTTAATTAATAACATGCTAATATCTTGTGGGAACCGTGATTATTTTTGGAGTTATTGATGTGACTTAAAAAAACTTAGTCTACTATCTAATTTATTTTTCTATACGCTCTGAATGTGGTTGCTGTCGCTCCACTTGTTTGTGCAACGCTAGTTTGGAAACAGAAAGGTCTGCGATTGTCCGATCACACGCCACGCTGGGCGTACAACATAGACAATGTAGAACAAATATCGATTAGTTGGAGTAGATGGGATCTATGAAGTTAATTCGATCGGCTGTTTGGTGTATACTGGCAGAATAATGAACATGTACAGTTGAGGTCACAATACTATTACAATAGCTGCTATCATCCAGTATACGCAGTTTACGTAGTTTTTAGCTATGTAGATATTTGTGATTATTAAAAAAACTAAACTTGTTTAGATGAGGAGCTCTTTCTACATCAAATACTTTTTAAAATAAGGCTCCATCTAAAATGATCTAATTAATTTATTGTAATAAATATATGAATTTAACTTTAGACAAGAGATAAATTGACAAAGGGGAACATGCCAATATTTGACTTTGTTCAAGCGATATTATAAAATGGCCGTCGGATATTAGTGACATAAACAATAATAATAATATTCTGTTTCTCTATGCTTTATTAAGGTATTCCATTTTCAAATGTACCCAGATTAAGCGGACTGGACACCATACTCATACTCATTTATTCATATTTTTCGATAAAATTACACGTCAAAGGTTACATTATTTTATAGAGTAATTAGATGTAGGTACATAGGCGGTCGAGTTGTCCAAGGATCAAAACCAGTGGTTTCTAAACCTCATTGACTTTCCTTTGTTTCTCTACAATAATACTGCAGATCCTGAGGTAACTAATGTATGTATGTATGTAAACTGTTTATTGCACAAAAATATAAATATTAAACTAATGTACAAAGGCAAACTTATCCCTAAATGGGATCTCTTCCAGCCAACCCTGAATTAGATAAGTTAGGACAATGCATAGGGTTGGACACATACAAGTTTGCACAAAAAATATCAAAAATAGATGATAATACCGCGAAGGTGAAATACCTACCTAGTATGTACGTGGATTTTATGAATAGTTATTTTTGTAAGGCAAGCCCGGCTTTTGGGCTTGTATGGCAGTATCGCCACTGTAATACTTAATTATAGGTTATTAGCAGCGGCATTTTCGTAGATTAGACCTTTGGTCAGATGAACGACCTTTGCGGAATGTATAGGCACTCTTGCGCAAGCCGCATTGCGCTAGCTCTAGCAGGTAGAGCGATCCCCGCGGCCATGTTTGGTGGCCGGACACCACAAGTATATTTCTACAGAAATTGGTAGGTTCCCGAAAATTCTGGGGCTATACTTATCGTTTTTGCACCTCATTTTCTCAGTCAGGTTGATCCATTGATAAGCTTAATGAGATACTTTTGAATGTTGACGTCATCTACGAGTGGTTTACCTTTCTCGAGAAAATACGATGTCTTAAGACGCACTATACACCGTGTTTTTTTTGATTTACGATAACTTTAAGGGAACGTTCTTTAGGTCAAATAAAGTTAATTTCCCGAAGACAGACAAATGATAACTGTAACGGTTTTAAAGATATTTAATTTTTAATTTTAATCAGTTCACGTTGAACTGGTCTAAAAGGCTCTTAACTGTTTGTGTATGTCACGCCAACATTGACGTATTTGACACTGACGATGAGTTAGCTCTAAAAACCCTTTTAGAATGACCAAAGAAACAACATTAAATTACTTTGTTCTAAACAGAAAAATATATTATTTTTTTACAATATTTAAATTTCTAATCTACCACTTAGTTTCCTAGTAATATGCCTAAGTTATCGTAAATCAAAAAAAACACAATGTATTATACCTATCTGTAGGTTGCTGTTACTGGCTCTATCTGTGGATTCCTTGTGGTATTTAAGGTTTGGTTGTCTAAATGTTCTTATTGTTTTTTTCTTGTATTTAACCCCCGACGCAAAAAGAGGGGTGTTGTAAGTTTGACGTGTGTGTGTCTGTCTGTCTGTCTGTGGCACCGTAGCTCTAAAACGGATGAAGCGATTTGGATGCAGTTATTTCAATTTGAAAGTAGGTTTTCTAGCGGTGGTTTTTAGATATGTTTTATCACAATCGATTCAGCCGTTTTTGAGATATAAATAAATAAATATCAGGAGACAATGTCACACCAATTGACCTAGTCCCAAACTAAGCTCTAGGCTTGTACTATGGGTACTAGACAACGATATAAATACTTATATAGAGAAATATGTACTTAAATACATAGAAAACACCCATGACTCGGGATTCCGGAACAAATATTCGCGCTCATCACACAAATATCTGCCCTTACCGGGATTTGAACCCAGGACCTCTAGCTTCGTAGGCAGGGTCACTACCAACTAGGCCAGCGCGTCGTCGTCGTATATTAAGCTGTTAGCCCCCGATATAACGGCGACACCTACTTTCAGAGCTGATATATCTTAAACGGCCCATACAATTTTCATAAAATCTTGCTAAGAACCTTCCTGATTAATGAAGCTTTATTTAAAAAAAACATGCGTCCAAATCCGTTCATCCGTTCGGTAGATACGATTCCACAAACAGACACTCAGATACTTATTTAGACAGAGACACAACTTTTTTTTCTTTTATATGATAGCGTGGTTAAGTCACAAAACGAAAGGTCGTTTGGTGAAATATTGCAGCATTACTTATACCTATCTCACGTTTCTCCATTAATATCATTGATTTCGGAGGTAGTTAGTTGCAAAGAACTGCTCCATGAGCTGCGGCGTCGATCATCAATCATCGTTACTGCGACGAATTGACTGATGCGTGTCAGACAGATGCATTGAAACATATCGGTCTTATGTATCATACTCATACAACAATCAGACAATGCTGTTTGGAGATGGCGTCAACACTCATAGAGTATTTCCTTTTATTATCACCGCCAGTTCATAGAATATGGCTAAACATTTTGTACGTGCTATCGAGTTACAAGTTTCCTAATTTAGATTAGATTTCGATTATCATTATTATATATGGTTTAATCCAGTGTATAAACTATCTCCGTTCATCCATCCAGCCGTTGCAGCGTGAAAGAGAAACAAACATCCATACATACCATACATACATACATAAAACTCACGCCTTCATTCCCAGAGTGGGGTAGGCAGAGCTACAGAATTACCAACAACTCTAAAAACTTGTTGATAATTCTGTAACCACATTTAGCAAAATCAGGCTAAGATGTTTACCAGCGTATTAGTGACAGGTTGCAAGCCCATCGCCTAACATTACTACAAGCCTCTATTCCCTTAGTCGCCTCTTACGACATCCACGGGAATAAATGGAGTGGCACTATTCTATCCCGGTAACCACACGGGCAATACCGGTAACCATACATACCAAATTTCGAGTTTATAATATTAGTAATCATGGGAAAGTAACTTAGACTGTTTGTCCGTTTATCAGCCTTCACTTCTAAACGTAAACCAATTTTGATTAAACTTGGCAACTTGGTAAATATACATAAACACACACAAATGAAAAGGAAGACAAGAATACAGGCATGTATGCAGGTAAAAAAACGTATATCTGTTCTGAAGAATCTCATAGATGACGAAGGATTATAAAATGATTTTTAGTCAATACGACGATTATGTCGAATGTAAATCGGCTTTACTGCCGCACATAGAGACGTCAATTAAATTTAATGCTTGATTAAAATTGCTGCTGTCACTTTCTTTGCTATAGCAATAGAATAAGACAACACGTCACTAAACAAGAATTTTTAATTGACGTCTCTGAGTGTGGCAGTTAATGATATTACTAACAATAGTATAACCCAAGACAATCTATAGCCAGCAAACCATGGGTTACGATAATAGGTAAACACTATTTTATAAGTAATAACATCACGATGAACGGCAAACAAAAACCTCGTGAGCGACCAATTTTCCATCGCATGAATTTCTAAAATATATCAACCGGCGACCATAAAAGCTCTTTGCGATTTCAAATATACACAAAAACATAATCGTCTGTCCGTCATATGACATAGCAGCTAGTTTTGGCGCGTCGTCGGCTGAGAAAGTGCCGGCACAGTTTCGTCGATCGGTGCAAACAGTTGGTTCTGCGATATTGTAGTTACATGGTATTGCAGAAAATGTGGCGTTTGTTTGTGTCAGAGGACAAGATGCTTCGCGGCTTGGGGAGCTGAGCCAGTGAAGTGTGTAATAGATATGAGGGAGATGAATATATTTTTCAAGGATCAGTATTTGAAAGATGCTTCACTCCGGGGTTTCAAATTGGAATACATACCTTCATGGCTGTAATCCCAGAATGGGGCAGGCAGAGCTACAGAGCACTGCAAAACTTGTTGATAATTCAGTAACCACACTTTGCACAAATAGGCTAAGCTGTTTACTAGCGTATTAGTGACAGGTAGCAAGCCCATCGCCTAACAGTACTACAAGCCTTTATTCCCTTAGTCGCCTTTTAAGACTTCCTCGGCAAGACATAAATACGAATATAGCGCTATTAAACTTCTTTTCAAAGAAATTATTTCGTCTCTAAAAAAACGTAAGATAATGAGATGTAATGCCACAAAATTAAATTGATATTATAAATTTACAATTACTTTTACTTACTGGGTCACCCTTTTATTAAAAAACCTATTTTAATTAAAGTATATTCTTTCTCACTTTATATCGGGTACAAATGTCACAATGAGAGATAAGGACAAAGCATATTTACATTTTTACTTGTGGGAGGACCTTGTGCAGGGTCCGTCCGGGTTGGTACTACCATCTTATCCATTAACCTACCGCCAAGCAGCAGTGTTTGCATTGTTGTGTTCCGGTTTGGGGATAAGACAGCCGGTGAAATGACTAGCATAGAGGCATTCCATCTTAGTCCTCAGGGTTGGCAGTGCATTTGCAGTCTTGTGAATGCGAATGTCTATGGGTCACAGTTTCCACTTACCATCAGTTCTTCATCGTTTCTTCTTTTTGTGACACAATATATCATTTAATATTTAGAGCCCGTTTTCTTCGCAAAGGCGTGTACTATGGAGCAATGGAGTAGTAGCTAGGGTGTATTGTATTACCTTTCTGAGAGTCCTTGTAAACTATTTGTTGCCCGCGACTTGTACTTATGAATTGAGGTTCCACAGAGTAGTTACTATCATTATTTTGCATGTTTCTTTTAAAAACACATTAAAACGGCCATTTTGATGATGAGTGCACCGTTGCTTATAAACCGGGAACTTATAAGAAAAACCACATTCTTAAAGCTCGACGTGCCAAGGCCCGACTGACAATGGCTCGCATTGTTATTGAATATTATTACTAATTACTTCTATTCATTGTGCTGAGGACATGAGCACAATGCCCAGGCAGAGCTGCGGTAAAAACGTGTCAGAAGTGTGAGGCCGTCACAATGGCGACGCATTTGATACGGGAATGCGAAGTTCCTTTGAAATGTAATATTGCAGCACGCATGCAAATAACGCTAATTTAATGCTGAATGCATTTAAAATCTAGGTATAAATAATTATCTTTATGTATTCGAAAACTTCCCATTAGACCCTTAGTGGCACTAAAGGTGCTGATAGTTAGAGTTGAGCATTTAGGTATTCGAGCATTCGCCAGAATGCTCGCCGAAACGAGCATTCCTATTGGTTGGGTGAAATGAACAACCAACAATACTAACGAAAAGCAAGCTATAAAAAAACCCAACCGCTATTTGGATAATGTCGTCAAAGTAATGCTACTTATCAATGTTATCATGTTTTTTTTTTGCATATCTAAATAATTAATAATTTTAATATAGCCTATGACACTCTAGTGGTTGAGACGAATCTAACCACGTATAATTTATTAAAATCAGTTTAGCCGTGTGGTTGCCGGGTTAGAATAGTGCTACTCCATGTCTTACCGTGGATGTCGTAAGAGGCGACTAAAGGCTTGTAGTCCTGTAAGGCGATGGGCTTGCCACCTGTCACTAATACACTGGGAACCATCTTAGCCTGCTTGTGCAAAATGTGGTTACAGAATTATCAACAAGTTTTAAGACTTGTTGGTAATTCTTTAGCTCTGCCTACCACACTCTGGGAATGAAGGCGTGAGTTTATGCATGTATGTAGTTTAGCTGTTTAGTAGTTACGAGCGGACATTGAGTCGGACATATATACAAGTCAAACACATAACACTCTTTTTGATCTTTGCCGCAGTCGGGTAAAAAAAACGCTCATTGCAGCGAGCATTCTAGTAAATGTGATCAAGTCTATGAGCACCATACACACAATGTGGTGCTCGTCGACCCCAAGTTGCATATCTCTAGGTAGAGTCAGGCATATTTCACTTCTATACAAAGCGACAAAGTAGGTCCGGTCAATACGTAAAAGTATTGAATACATATAAAATATATGTATAATGCTGGCCGAACGCGCCTAAATAAACCATATTAACTCCTATTGAAAGTTCATTTTTCGTAGTTTACTGCGAACGTATAGTTACGTTTGCTCGCTCGAACGGTAGGGTTGTCAACACATCGAAAATATTAATATAAATTAACAGGTACACATTATGAGAAAAACAGTTACTTGAATAATCAAAATATAATATTTATTTGTTATTTTTTATTGTTTTACACAGGTTTTACATATGATTCAACTTTAAAAAATGCTGTCGCAAGTTTTTGTTGGACCGGAATAATCGGTTGTTAAATTTCAATACGGTAAAAATTCGAAATCTAATGAATAGTTTTAATTACATTACATTCACCAAAATAATTCAAAGAAACAACAACACACCACACACATCTAACCGAACTTGACGTAATGACTAGAATGTACCTACTACCACAGATCAAGTAAGAGTGTACTACTCGCCTACTTGCATCTCGCTTGACGTGTCTCGACCATGTCTCGACACTCAAAAACCGGTCGAGCGAGTTGACATCGCCGCGCGCGGGCATCCTTGATGTATTAGCATCGGCAACTATGTTCCGTCAGGCGGTGATTATCGGACGTACCTCGCTCAGATAAATATCTGTTACGTAGTAACTCTTACGGTACAGTGACCAAGAATACTCCACAAACTTAAAAGAAAGGGGGTTATTATGACAACTATGCAGTTCAGTTTACGCTGAGGAAAAAGAGCAGAGCTATATAACTGCTATAGCTCTGTCCTTTACGCTCACCGTAAAAAGAACTGCAAAGCTATGTCATAATAACTCCCCAGGTGTCATCACAAACTGAGGCAGACAGCGGCCGGCAGAGTGTTAGTCTATAACAGTGACTTGCTGTGACTATGGTCGGGCGGTGACAATTAGACATGCGCAAAACAGTGCTTTGAAAAGTAATGCCATATGGCATTACATTTCATATCAAGTAATATGACATTTAACCATCACTCCGAACATCACGTGTGATACCATGCCGTGCGCGGTGCGATGAGCGAGAACGAGACGGTTGGAATGTTCGGGTGAAATACTTATAACAGAGCTATAGGTAAAATCACTAAGTGAGATAGCAAGCAAGTCATGTTACGATACGAATAGTCGAATATTATAAAAATATGTGATTAGGAGATTTCTCAATGCACGCTGCCGGCCGCTTCTGAATGATTTGATAACAAACAATAGAAATACGGTTGTAAATCGAAGTTTTAAACGAACATCACGTGTAATGTAATGTGTGATACCATGCCGTGCGACGAGATATTTGTATTATTTCGAATAAATTTAGACCTTATTGACATAAAAATACGGTTGTAAATCGAAGTTTTAAATTACGCAGCGGCCGGCCATCTCATATCTCAAATTGTGCTCGCTCTCTCTCCCACTCGCGTTCGAATCCTAGGTTCGAAAGGGCGCGGGCGTCGAGTCATGTTAGTGTGATGTGTACTGTTTCATTTCGTCGAGTAATGTGTAATGCTACAGTACGCGGTCAGGTAATATCACGCGTGATGCATCAATCGCATTACTTACACATGTCTAGTGCAGGGACCGGAACCGCTTACCCTTTAAAAGGTTTTCGTTAGGGTATATAATTGACTGGTTTTTACAAACCCTAACGATGCGATAAGCATATCTTCGACTTACCCCAATGAAGAGCTATCCCATACGATACAATTAATTCGACTAAGCGCTTACCAATTCCTTAAAACCCTCGTTAGGCTTTCCCTATGAAGTGTTTATTGAACGGCTTCAAGCTATTTTAATCTCTACGCGCAGTCCATACAAATTATTTTTGCACTACTTAGCAATTGATTGGCTATCCACACACAGGCTTGAAACCAACCAATCACACGAATCTGCGAAACAGAGTCAACGGAGAGGGAGAATTAATAGGGTAACACTAACGTAATGCTAAGTGCTTAAATCCGAAACCCTTACGAAACTGGTAACCTCAATGGTTAATCATTCATTAGGGTAAGCCTAACGATAGGGATACGCTAACGTTTGGGAGAGCATATGATGTAGTTACCCGATCGATAGACTTAGTCGAATAAAGGGGTTTTCCGGTCCCTGGTCTAGTGACAATATTTGGTGAATTATTTATAATACATTTATAACACTTCGAGATCTAATTTTATTGCATAAAATTATTTCGTGTGAGATTGATTCCCGTATTTGCTAGGCATAATTGGCCTTAGGACTCCCCGTATTAATGCTCGAAGTAATAACAATCTATTTCATGTTCCCCTTACTCGTAACAAATATGCGTCAAATTCATTTTTATGTAGAACTTTAAAAAAACTATAATAGCACATTATCTCACTTAGATATATTTAGTCTTTCCCTTCTTAGATTTAAAATTGCGTTGTCTAAACATTAAGTGTTGTCTGTAATTAAATTTAATATTATGTAAGCACACATTTTTGACATGTTGTACTGTATTAGTAGTGTAATGTGTTATGTAAGTTTTTCTGTAATATTTTTTCTTTGCTTGTACCGTTTGTGCCCAAACAAACATTAAACATAATCACACACACACGAATTTCATTATTAACTACAAAGCAAAAAATATATGTGTATGTTCACGAATAGTATCACTAAATACAAAATCAATTGACAACAGAGAAAACCTTACATGTTTACATTTTAATCTGCCGCGATAATAAAATATTTTTGGCACGATCTGCGCAGATTCCGATACTCGTTTGAAAGTGAACATTTCACACGATCCTAATAAACTTGCTCGTGTTTGCCGTTTGTCGGTAATCGGTTTATTGCTAGAAATCCTTCAACATCATACACTTGTAAAGGTTAAAACGTGTTCCCAATTAATATTATAAATGAAAGTGTTTTTATTTGCCGTACTTCTCCTTATAACGGAGTAACCGATTGACGTCGTACTAAAATATTTGTATTTGAAAGTGTTATTTGCCATAATTTCATGTTTAGACAAGTTATTGTTTTTGACTGTTGTTTAATACAGTCTTTGCTTGTCGATACTAAACTAACAAGCGACCCCAAACTACCGCGAAGATCTTGTTACTTCCATCCGACTTTGATCAGATCACAAATCGCACGTTTACTTAAGAAATAATTCAAAACAAAATTCACTTTTGATTAGAAGTCTATTGACAAAAGTCAAGGTTGAATTTCGAATGTAGTTAAATTTTGAGTTGTTTCGTCATCGATGTTTCAGGCTTTTTAAGTTTCAGCCCATTCTAATAACATACTAAAAAGCACACAATCATGTTAAGTATAAATAAACAATTCCAGTGAGGTTATTATGACGTAGTTATGCAGTTCATTTTACGGCAAGCGTAAAGGACACAGCTATAGCAGTTACATAGCTCTGTCCTTTTCTCTCAGCGTAAACTGAAATGCATAACTACGTCATAATAACACCCCAGAACTCCTATAAAAACGTCCACTCAAAAAACATTAAAGAGGTAAATGTTACTTACTCTGAAACTAAGTACCTCCTAGAGGTTTTCTCATAGGGGGCTTCACTTCTAATTTTTGATCCGCTGTAAATTACGCATAAGTAACATGTACTCTTTTGGTAAATAAATTATTTTTATTCTTAAGTACCTGAACCCTCAGTTTATTATTGTTTAACACTACCACGGTTACTACGGCTACCACAATCAGAGCTGTTACTTATGATGTAATCTAAATCCATATCTGATGGTTTCCGTCAAAATTCGAATGACAAACACCTGTTGTAAGCCGATTGACAAACAACGCCGGCCACACGGGATTGGCGCGACTTCCACTTACGCAACGTCCGGCGGCGCAGCTTTCTTCCCACCTGTCAATTAGATAACAAATACCGATCAAATGTCATGTAACTGTTCAAAAATAGAACACAACTGTCGCTTTCATTCAAGTTGTTTTAATTTAATTTGTCCATTTCACGTCACTTCCGATGCGATTCATTTAAAATGGCAAAGTGAGGTATGTACGAGTAAGTGCACTTTTACGAACACATTCACGTCCTACCCATTTAATTATATAATAATAATAATAATATTGTATCACGAGATAATCTCACACAAATTGACCCAGCCCCAAACTAAGCTCTAGGCTTGTACTATGGGGTACTAACAAGGCAACGATAAACTTAGTTATATAGATAAAATTACATACTTAAATGCACAGAAAAACACCCAAGACTCAGGAACAAATACTCGCGCTCACTATACAAATATTTGGCCGTACCGGGGATCGAACCCGGGACCGCTAGCTTCGTAGGCAGGGTCACTAACGACTAGGCTAACGCGTCGGCAATGTCATTGTGTTTTGCACGCTGTGAAGGGACAACTTAAGTTCTTCGGTTAATGCTTAAAAGAATCACATTTTTGGAGTCCCTTATAGTGTACATATACGTAGACGATGCAGTTAGACTAGTTGGTAGACTAAAGCAAAAATTTGTGTGATGAACGCGAGTATCGGTTTCGAGTCTTGGATGTTATAAGTGTGTATCGTTGTCATGTACCCATAGTACAAGCCTAGAGATTAGGTTGGGACTCAATTAATTCAATTAATTGTTCATTAATAGTTAGAGATATACAGATCGAAAGTGAGTGGAGGGGTCGGAAGGGGCCGCCCTAGGCGTACTTTTTCGAATCAAATCGGAGAAAAACTGGAAAAGAGCCGAATCTTAAGTACCCGAAACCGACGTGCGTGCATGACTCGATGTATGAATGTTGAAGAAGCGAAAGAAATTTGTCAAGATCGTAGCAAGTGGAAAAAAGTGGTCTCTGCCTACCCCTCTGGGAAACAGCCGTGATTTAATGTATGTATGGATGTATTAATAGTTAGAATTAGGGAAAGGGGGGTTATAATCACAGCTATAAGTACGCCCGCCTGGCTTCGCCCGGATCTAGCTAGATTTTGATAGTTTATAAGACCTTTGAATGTAAGATAGCCCGCGGCGGCGATGAAAGTTGCCGACGGCTCGTCAGACACGCCGCGGTGTCCGCTGCCGGTGACCGCACGTCAAGTGACGTCACCAGTCACCACGCACCGGTTCTATTGAAAACCGATCACTTGACGTACATTAGATGACGCGATGGCCTAGTTGGTAGTGACCCTGCCTACGAAGCAAGCGGACCTGGGTTCAAATCCCGGTAAGGACAGATATTTGTGTGATAAGCGCGAATATTTGTTCTCCTGAGTCATGGATGTTTTCTATGTATTTAAGTATACATTTCCCTATATAAGTATTTATATCGTTGTCTAGTACCCATAGTACAAGCCTAGAGCTTAGTTGGGGACTAGGTCAATTGGTGTGACATTGTCCCCTGATATTTACTGATATTTATCAAAATATACTTAAATTAGTTGCCAAAAAAAAGTTATCATAATAAGTTATATCAAACTAAAGCTGATAGTAACGAAAGCAAGTTCTTTAATGATTTAACTAACACATTTGTTGATCTATCCAACGTGTCGCTCGTATGGAATCAAGACGCTATGCACAGTGCACACCAATCACAATCTGGTTAGAAGCGACCATTTTGTTTCAGAAACATATAATTCCATTAACAAAAAAACATCTACGATTTGAATATTTCTTTGTTATCTGGCTCATTAACATAGCCGTTTACATAAACTCTAGTTTTCTCCCATTCGCTTATGCATGCGCTTTCTCTCGCCGCGGACCCGTCCGGCGGGTTGGCCGGTGATGGGTCAATTAAACCATAACTCACACTTGACCTGCGTTCGCGCATCTATTGACACGTTGGTAAAAATGTGGTCAAATGCGAAGATTTGACCTATTTTTACATGGTTATATATTTTATTTCTGGCAAACGATAACGGTTTGTAGCTGTTAGCCTAAATGCTTGTGTTTTGTTTTTAACTCGGTTGCTATATTTGTCAAGTAAATAAGAGCATTCCGACGGAGGGATAAATGCATCACTTAATTTTTTCAAGGTAATTCAACGTTTTAAAACGATTAACGCTTCCTTTTATAGAAATGAAGCTACCGAAACTACTATAAATTGACGCAAATCATGTTTTAAAACATTGAATTCACTTGATAAAAATTAAGTGACGCATTTACCCCTCAGTCTGAATAGCCCCGCTTTACCTTATATCAAAAGCAGGTTTAACCAAGTATAAATAAATAATAGAGCCCCTGTACGAAACGAATGGTCCCAGGTTCGGTAGTTCGATTCACGTTAAATATTAGTATCTGTTCCTGAGTCTTTTAGTATCATGTACTGAAATATCTCATCATCATCATCATTATGTCAGCCGAAAGACGTCCACTGCTGGACATAGGCCTCCCCCAACGCTCTCCACTCAGACCGGTTTTGTGCTTTTCGCATCCACCGCCCTAAATATATATATGTTTACAAATCTAGAGTTTAGTTTGGTACTTAGTTAGGTTATTTTTTTATGTAATTTTCTCTTGGTATTTATTTAAATGTCAAAATTAAACCCGCATAATCAAATCTATTTTCTGTTTAAATATGGTAACAAATATTAGTAAATTTTGCGATATAATAGGGTTTGAACTTGCAATTTCAAAGCCAGAATGGCCACACAGCTCGCCGCTTGCGCAAGATCTCCTGTCACTACAACTCAAGATGCGCAGAGGTGACGCAACTTGTGGGTGCAGCGCATTCGGCTGTTTATTGCATTCCCTGCGCATGCGTACAGGTGCTCGTCGATCCGCCATGTTTATTGAGTGTTTTATGACTCATCTGTTGTTTTATTAAGCAGGCAGGCGATTTCGTAACCAGGGCTCAGTATGGTAACGGTTTGGTTTAAGTTTTTGTAATAAATTTACTTATGAGTGGTGTTGCGTTGAATATTTGTTTAACGACTTGTTCGCCTAGTTGAAGGTGACCTGGTAGTGAAGCTAGCGTTCCCGGGTTCCAAACCCGGGAACAGTATAAATATTTCTTATATAGTTTAGTTATTGATGTGTTTAAGTATGTATTTCTACAGGGTGAGTGGATATTCGATACAAACCTTTTAAGGAGGCATAGTAGAGTTCGTTTGGAGCCAATAAGGTCATGTAGTAAGTACCCTGTCCGAAAATTATTAGTTTCTGATATATTTGACATTTAGGTTTTTTTTACATACACATACACACTATACACAGTCAGACGTAGTCGCCTCTACGCCGCGCTACGAAGCCTACGCCGTAGCAGGATCGAAATCCTTAACCTATTTTTGATAATAATACCATACACTATTTTTTTTTTTTTTACTTATCTACCGGCAAAATATCTGTTATACACATACTATTACATTGCCACAGGTTATAATATCCATACCAATATTATAAATGTCAAAGTAGCTTTGTGTTTATGTCTGTCTCTTTGTTACTCTTTCACACCGCTAAAACGATTCGAGGACATTTGGTACGAAGATAGCTTGAACCCCGAGGAAGGACAAAGTACTTTTTGCCTGCGAGTAGCAACAAACGACTTTAGTTCGCGGACAACAGCTAGTATTGTTAATAACAACATAAAGCCGATGTACATTGGTCAGGACAGTGGTGAAAAAATAGAAAGCGATTTTGGATCTACTGGCAAGGCAACTTGACTCGCTACTGTCCGATCGGTTTACACAACTATACTGTCCACTGTCCACTGTCAACTGTCCACAGTCCACTGTCCACTGCCCACTGCCTACTGCCCACTATCAACTGTCAACTGTCCACTGTCCACTGTAAATTGGGCTTTAAGCTTTAAGATACTATACACCCATTCCTGGATACAGGCCCTTTTCCTTATTAAGTTTTAAATGAATTTAAATGTAATCCTGTCAGAGCCTTCTATCTTAGTCGAGGCGGACATCAATCAGCTCCGCTTCGTGTGCTAATGTCGGGACTCGAACCCCACACGGAGGCAGTCTTCAAGTCCACTAAGTATTCCGCTCTTGTTTGGAGACCACCCAGTCCTTAATAAATAAACAAAAACAGAAAGGGGCAGAAATGTATGAACACTGAGGCCTAGACACTAATAATAACAATAAGCTCTATATCATTGGATATCTTTTTTAATTCTATAACGTTTTTGTTATTTCTATAACGGTTGTGTTTTGACCAGGGTCTCTATTCCACTTTGTTTCTACTCCTATTGCAATCGTATGGTTAATAATTTGGCCGTATTTACTGTCAAGTTAGTACCAGCTATTATAGTTAACGATGCGTTATAAAATGGTTATTTTTGACACATGCTTTAGTAACCAACTATTTTTTTTTAGACATCATCTGCTTCTCTGGACCAAAGTACTATCAGCCATTATAAAACTAATTGTTTGATATTTCTTACGACTTGAATCATAACGTCACTGTGACACAGTTCTATGGTGGGTCAAGGTTCCATTGGGCTGATAGTACATAATACGAGTTCATCTCGTTAAATACAGTCGAGACACTATTGCCACCTTCCGACTCCATCATCAGATCAGTTCTTAGCCACCATAACAGGTAATTAACAATGCAAGTTAATTGTTTTCGTAATGTGTTCCAAATTTAAGTCCATATAACGGAATTGGATCATAAAGGACTTGCAAGATTTCAAATACAAAACAAAAAACAACACAATAAGAGCTTGTAATATTAACTATGCACATAACCCACATTTTTTCTACCTTTTACGAATAAACCTCACTAATGGCGTCATTTAAATCCTCCACGTACCTCAAAAACCAAGTTTACTGTTTAACTTCATTGTTTATAACGCCATAAACTACTAATAACCACGCTCACTGAGTTAACGCGTTCGCGCGAACACAAACAAACCTACATACACAATTTCACCCAATTACCAAAACTCATTCACTTCACTTTTATTTCGCATCATCACACTAATTTCAACTCTAACGCCAGTGTTCAAACTTCAAAAACGCTCATCTTATAATCTCCAAATTAAAAAAAAACGTCATTTCAACTTTATTTCTAAAGAGATAGAATTTAAATTTGATTGATGTTGCCCGGAAACAAAATGTGCGCCTGGGCAAGATCGGCAGAAAGCGGCCGCTTTCCTGATGAGACAATGGCGATGGGACAGTTAATAAGACGAGCTGAAGCTGATGTGACTCATTAAAAGAAGATGTGTGTACGCACGAAAGTAGTCTAAAAAGGCCACCAAGTTTGAGTTGGACTCGCGTTCTGATAACTCTGTATTCCCGCACTGTATAAACGCTTAAAAATCGGTACAAAATCTTGAAACAATAATGTAGAAATTAAAATAAAATAAGGTACGAGGTCCCCTACTCTCTAAATCTAGCATTTATTTTGACGAATAACGGGAACTCAAAATAAAACTGTAATTTCAGAAAAAGAATAGGGATGGTCAAAAAAAAAAAAAAGTAAAAGTAAAGTAAAGTAATGATTTATTAACAAAAAGGTACAATGTTCTTAAAAAAAATATCCGGCGGACCCCAAACTAGGCTGAGCCTGTATCTTGGGCGTCCAATGAGTGAGGTTAAGCACATTTTTAGACTTGGATGAACGGCTACATAATCTACTTTGTGCACATAAAAAATAACTCCCGGTTTTTACATTCTAATTCGAAGGAATAGGTTATTTTAAGATTCCAATTTCGCAGGCATTTTATGGATGACATGATTATTTTAAACTTGGGTTGGCATTTTCTAAGAAATTACAACAATTAAATGATATCTAATTATAAAAAGTGATTGTTATTGTGTAGTATTACTTCAAGCGGTTTTCGCCTAACCCGTAAGATACACCTTAGAGGGCTTCATGCCGAAAACGAAAGTGAAATAAAGGTTAAATATACTTTTGTCAAAATATCCGAAAAAAAGTAATACATCAAAAACTTAATAATGCAGATCGGCTTTAAAACCCTATTCCTCGAAATGGTTTTCGAATTACAGTAATTATGAAAATATGAACAATCCCAATTAAAGCACACAGTATTAAAACTACGTAGGGTAAAGTCAGCAGTGTTCAGCCAGAGACCTGTAGTCGGCCTCTGCCTATATAGGTTATAGGCGTAGCTGGGCACCGTTAATCAAATAGTTAACTTCGTTAATCGTTAATCCGCTACAAAAAAGTTAGCTTCGTTAAACGTTAAAGCGTTACATTTCAGAAGAATTAACGCAAGTTAACGTTAATCGTTAATCCGTTAATATGTGTAAAAAAATGCATTTTTATATCGTTGCGTTAGTGAACTTATAAAACCTGTTGGTTTAGGTTCTGGAAGTTAACAGGATAGGAACAAAACAAAATACAAAAGGGCATAAGGTGCATATTCCCTTTCATGAACATTAACATGTTGAAGTTCTCTTCTGAAAGCGAGGCTCGTTTTGGAGTTAAAATGTCTTTACCCGTGGAAAACAGACGTTTAATTGCAGCGCTTGAGGATATAGCAGTATTGTATTTAATGAATAGATTTATGAATATTTGTTCCCCGAGGAATGCAGCATCTTTGAACGAGTCTTTTGATTTCATGTCCAGCCACATTTTAACGAGACTGCGCTTTAATCTTTAAAGAGTTGGAGCTCTTTGGTTTTTCTATAGACTGAGTGACAGAATTGAAAAAGTCTTCCTTGTCATCATCGTTGTTTCTCTCACTACACACTTGCTGCTACGCGCCGCCCGGCACTTGTCGTTTCATACTTGTCTGAACCTGTTTTTCTTGCCGCGCCGCGGTGCCGTTCGGTAAATAGTAGGCATTGGATTAACGATTAACGGACTTCTGCATATTAACGGAAGTTAACGTGTCCGTTAACATTTTAAAAAGTTAACTTAAAAGTTAATCCGTTAATCAAAATGTTAACTTCGTTAATTAACGATTAACGGATTAACGAGTTAATGCCCAGCTATGGTTATAGGTTATAGGTTGCAACGGGCTGTTTTCCGCAACTCGACGACTTAATATTTGCGCCTTTTTTGCGTGCTGGGTTGCTGGTGCTACTCCTGCCAACCCAGTTCTACCAGGAAGCCTAGCAGACCCTTTGTGTTGCCGATGGCTTCTGGTAACGACCTCGGTGTTCCGAGGTGACGTGCCCGGTATGTTGCCACCTCAGGGCGGCCTCTGCCTATACTTTGTATGAGTTGGAAGAGTACGAATAAATATTTTGAATTTTGAATTTGAACGAAAGATATATTTCCCACTCTTCGCACTTATATACTACTACTACTACTACTCACTCTACTAGTCTACTAGTCTCTGGCTGACTACTGGTGACTTTACCCTACCTAAAAAAAAAACAACAGAAAGTAACTTAGACACAAACAAATGTTTTCATTAATTAATTTGCTTTATAATCAAAAGTCTAGTAGAGTAGTATTTTCCAATTGTGGCAACTAATGTTGCAAGGTCGACCGGCGGCGTGATTGGCCGCCGTGCCACCTAGCTTGCTTAAGACGTGACGGGCGCACTGTAATGCATACACACCTAGAACTTTCAGCCCACTTGCATAGCCAACGCACCTTCTAACGACAGGTAGGTCATTGATCTCGTTGCAATACCTAATGCAGTCAAGTTTCAACTGTTATTCTTAGCATTTTATAGGCTTGCACACTGTTTCATAGTTTTTTTATGTGTAGAATCTCAGTTTAAGGAAAATGTTTATCATATTATTAGTTCATAGAATAATTAATTCGCAAATTACTTACTTTGAAGATATTTAAATCATACATTTTTGATACAAATAAAATTAAATATTTAGATATTCATAATCAAGGAATATCAAATCGAATCGCACCTTCGGTAGAACAGGCACAATGTAGTAAGGTCAAGCGGGGCTATTCCGACAGAGGGGTAAATGCGTCACTTATTTTTTTTCAAGGGAATTCAACGTTTTAGAACAATTTTTGCGTCCTTTTATAATAGTTTAAGTACCTTCATTTCTATAAAAGGAATAATAAATAGTTTCAAACCCTGGAATTCCCTTGAAAAATAATTGACACATTTACCCCTTCGTCGGAATAGCCCCGCTTGACCTTATATGATTATAGAGGCAATTGTGGCCTAGTCCTACCGAAGGTGCGAAATATTCTTGATACTCATATTATTTAGTTACCTAATGTAAAACTTATTACATTAAATGAACTGCATAGCTATGTCGTAATAACCCCACTGTTCTTTCAAACTTTGACATATTACTAAAGCTGACGATCTACACTTCACTTGTGGGAGGACCTTGTGCAGGGTCCGTCCGGGTTGGTACCACCTTCTTATCCATTAACCTACCGCCAAGCAGCAGTGTTCGTATTGTTGTGTTCCGGTTTGGGGATAAGACAGCCGGTGAAATGACTAGCATAGAGGCATTCCATCTTAGTCCTCAGGGATGGCAACGCATTTGCAGTCTTCTGAATGCGAATGTCTATGGGTCACAGTTTCCACTTACCATCAGGTGGCCTGTGTGCTCGATTGCATTCCCTATGCAATAAAAATAAAATAAAAAACTACAGTGTGTGTTATATATTTTAAGGGCTGAGTAAGCCCTACATCATTTGTTTCTTTTTTCAAGATATTATAATTTTATATGACAACTTACAACAAGTTACAGCTTTGTTGTAGGTACAAAGAGTAAAACCGCGGACAGAAGGATAGCGTCAGTGGTACTGCAATACCGAGTAACTAACAAATTTATGATAAAGCAAAATAAACCTTACAATTTTATTAAAAAGGTGCATTTTGCTCCTTATTTAAAATATTACTTACGCGGTTTTGCAGTTTCACCGACGATAGGATTTGAGTTCGGAACCTAAAACAGTCAAAAGAGAAATGAGACCTCAATCGTGTTGAAGCGGATAGATAGCATCTCAAGTTCGATCTGATGACCCCTCCCCGTATCGCTATCGGCTCGCATCGACATCGCCGACGTATTGACGGCTCGGTAGATCACGCGATTGCCTTAATGAGGCCTTTTGATCGGACGGAAATGTTATTATATGCCTTTGCGCGGCAGTTGATGGGAACACGAGGCACACTCGTGTGCAGGTAGTATAAACCTTTCCCACGCATATGTAATATATGTAAGACTAGCTCCTGCCCGTGACTTTTTCCGCATAGATTCCGATTCACGTTATTTCCTAGAAAACGTTTAAATTCTCAGTGATAAAAGTAGCCTATGTGTTAGGGGGTATGAGCTATCTGCATTTAAAATTTCATCCAAATCCGTCTAAGAGCCGTTGCAGCGTGAAGGAGTAACACACAAACACACAAACATTCACATTATAATATTAGCAGGATATGCTGCTAAACTCTTAGACTACTGTAAAAAGTAAAAGTATATTAAACTCGATTCTTACTCTTCCCTCGGATACGATTTTTTGAGATAAATAGTACTCTATGTCCGGCTCCGGGCTATGAACTATCTCTGTACTAAATTTCACGTCGATTGGTTAAGGCGTTGACTCGTCAGGAAGAAACAAACAAACTTTCGCATTTATCATATTATTATAGTACTTAAGGAAATGGTAATACAGATGAAAACCCCAGATATAATGCCGACCCCTGCTTTCAGAGCTGATATCTCCAACGGCTCGACCAATTTTCATGAAATCTAGATAAGAACCATCTCGATTAAATTAGCTTTATTTAAAAAAAAATTGGGAGCTACAATGCCGCAGACAGAGACAGATATACGGAGCCATTTTGACACTCCGAATTTTATGCCAGTAAGGCCCGAATCGGGGAACAGCAAGAAGGTATGGAGGGGCAAGAGTTGACATAGGTATAACAGTCTAGCCTAGTCGATAAAAGGTAGCTTATTCAGGGTCATATCTTAATTTTAAACTACATCCCAATCAGTTCAGCCGTTTCAGCGCGAAGTAGTAACATACATAAACTTTCATACACACACTCACTCATAAACTTTCGCATCTATGATTTTTATAATACATACATACATACATACCTTCACGCCTTCATTCCCAGAGTGGGGTAGGCAAAGCTACAGAATTATCAACAACTCCAAAAAGCTGTCGATAACTCTGTAACCTCAATTTGCACAATTACACAGACAGGTAGCAAGCCCATCGCCTAACAGTACTACAAGCCTTTATTCCCTTAGTCGCCTCTTACGACTTCCACGGGAACACATGGAGTGGCACAATTCTAAGCCGGCAGCCACACGGCATTTTTATAAATAAAATGCTGAAATATCAATGTTGTTATACAATATTAGATGCCGCCTAGTTACCTACTAAAGTTTTTTACGCTTTGTCAAACAGACAATTGACTTACGATACGACGAATAGACTGCATCGGTAATGTGGCCAGCCTTGAATATTCGCAAACATAACGACATACTTAACACACTTCCTAGACTTTGAAACTAGTTTTAATCAAGTCGAATAATAAAGCCGTTTCCCTGCTGTTTTGATTGCTTATCATTGATTTAATCTGCACCAAATTAATATAACTTTGTTCCTTTCGGCGTCGAGACCCTTGGTCCGTGGGGACCTGGGGGGGGGGGGGGGGCTGCTATTTGCCTTTTTAATGATGTTTCAAAAAGTCTAATAGAAACAACCGGAGACCACAGAGCTGGCAGCTTCCTCGGGCAGCGCATTAGCGTTGCTATTCAACGAGGAAATGCTGCCCGCATCTGTGGTACTGTGCCACGGGCGCCCTCTCATTTTTAATCTTATTTAGTATAGGTATAATTAGTTTTACTTTTAATAATTTAGTTTTTATTTATGTGACAGTGTTTTTAATTTAGTTTTGTTGTAATTGTAATAATAAATATACTTAATATTGGGTCCTTACCTATGAAATTGGCGTTTTTTTTACGTGTTTTATTTCGTACGGAATTTATTTATTTCAATTTTAACTTCCAAAATATTTTTAAATTTCATTAATAGACTATGCAAAAAAGGTTTTAGATACAAATAATATGGTTCAATTTCTTACTTAATGTTTAAAATTAAAGTGTGAACTTTTAACTCTTTTTAAGTGCTGCAAGTTCAAGTGTTTCAATTACGCAGAGTTTTATGAAGCGAACTATTTTTTAAGTTAAGATATGTATAATATAGCTTAGAAGTGTCCAATATTCCTGACAGAATTTTGCTTGGTTTGCATTTGACGTTACTAAATAATCCGCAAAATTAAATGTATGAAAACCACTGTTTTCATAAAATTCTCCATATAAAACGCCTAAATTAATATTAAATAGTATTAATTAATATTATATTATTAATTATTATTATTATTAAGTAGGGAAATTATCAGAGGACAATTTCATATAAATTAATCCTGTGGCCTTAGTTATAGACAACGATAAAGATATGGAGAAATACATAACTGATATGATATACAAAGAACACATTGAAGTCACAGGAAACATGTTTATCCCACAAATGTTGCCTTTACCGGGAATCGAACCCGAGGGCGCTAAATTTGTAAGAACCAACTACGCATGCGTCAACTTCTTGCAGAGTAATTAGGTGGTATTAAATCCGCCTATTGTACTCAATAAATAAACTAAAGCTCGTCTAATAACTAGTAAATCAACTCCTTTAATCAAAACAAATTTGTGAATGACCTAACGACTATAGACTCCAATGAATGCAGTTCTGTCAACTCTGGGCGTCTCCGCCCGTTCGCCTTGCGCCGAGGCTGCGCAGGAGTGATTTAATTTCCCATACCAATCAAATATAAACATTATGAAACGCAAACTAATTAGAAATGTAACAATATTGAACATCAAAAGCATCTCCTGCTGAAGATCTTACGTGGCCATAGGACCATACATTTCACCGATTAGATCTCTTAATTAAGATATAAATAATACCTAATAAATAATAAATATCGGGGGACAATGTCACACCAATTGACCTAGCCCCAAACTAAGCTCTAGCTTGCGCACTAGACAACGATATAAATACTTAAATAGATGAATATATACTTGAATGCATAGAAAACATCTATGACTCCGGAACAAATATTCGCGCTTTATCAGTTATCACACAAATATCTGCCCCTACCGGGGTATGAACCCAGGACCGCTAGCTTCGTACACAAATCCCACCGACAAGTGTAATAGGCGCAGGAGATCGCGTTTTGCGTGAACCAGCCTGCTATAAAGTAGCAAATAGACGTAGGCAAAGTTAAAAAAAACATACATATCGCATTCCAATCTTCTTTCACAAGAGCGATTGAACCATCTCAATTTGTAATCCATTCAGTCTATCCTAATAATCCGTTCATTCTCCCCATTCAGTCAATATCAATACACTCATTCAAACTACGGCTTCTAATCCTGTCGTAAAGACGAAAACATTAATCCGTCCAGTCTTAGTTGTCAAAACAAAGAAACAAAACACAAGCCCCGTGTCACCTCAAACCAAACGGGTTTGATACTCGCAATAGTAATAGTATCAAGGCGGTTTGGATCCAGTTCTATCGAGAGCAGGTACTGCCATTGTGAGCGATTGGATCCGTTTATGCAATCCATTCATTTGAAATGATCATCTAGGCTGTTCTAAAGGCCTGAACACAGCGCGGTGGAGGCGTGGTGAAGGCGGGAACGCGGATTGTTCCAAATAGTGTAAATTGTGGCGCGGAAAACGGTCATAGGTATAGTGATTTGTTTACCGTGGGACTCAATCTTAAGACAAAACCTAAATACTATATAGACCGATTAAAATGTGCAGAGGGGTTATTATGACGTGTGGTAGCCGGGTTAGAATAGTGCCACTCCATGTCTTCCCGTGGATGTCGTAAGAAGCGACTAAGGGAATAAAGGCTTGTAGTACTGTTAGGCGATGGGCTTGCCACCTGTCACTAATACACTGGGAAACATCTTAGCCTACTTGTGCAAAATGTGGTTACAGAATTATCAAGAAGTTTTAAGACTTGTTGGTTATTCTTTAGCTCTGCCTACCCCACTCTGGGAATGAAGGCATGAGTTCATGTATGTATGTAAACTGAACTGTTATTAACAGTAATAGTAATAGGATCCAAACCGCCTTGATACTATACAGTATAGCCATGTTATAATAACCCCCCAGGTGTTATTTTGCGAATGTTATTGTCTGTCAAAATCAAAGAATTGTATAACTTATTGTATACCTACTAGAGGACGCCCTTGACTTCGTAAGGGTAGAAATAGCTCCCCGCTACTCCCCCTATTTCTTCCCGTTGGGGGTCGATTATCGAAAAGTTCTTTCTTAGTGCACCCTTACAGTACCCAAAGAATACTTCCTCTAAATTTCAAGTCCCTAGGTCTAGTGGTTTAGGCTTGATTTCCTCCTACGTTGACATCGGTCGCTGACGTCGGTCGAGCGTACCGATACCGACCTATGATAAATCTGCCGCGGACTTATTCGTACGCTCGACTGACCGACGTCAGCGTAGGAGGAAAGCAAGCCTTAAGATGTGCGTTGTCGGTCAGCCAGTCACTTAGTCACGGTGCTGTTTTATATATGTAATTAAAATCTGTAAAAAGATAGGATATGACATGCCTAGGCCAACTAAAATAAACACGAACATAGAATTACGTTACGTTTTTTAACCAATCGCATCACGGGTAGATCACGTGACTTTTCGTATCACGTCACCTACGAGTGACGCGATTGGTTTAAAAACTAGACAATAGATACGCTAGTTAGCGTAGTGCATCTTGAAAAGGGCCACTGACGAGAATTTTAACGTCATCCTCCATTTATTCCACACAGTTTTCCGTAATTCGACAGTCTACTTTTTTATAAAATGCAATTCGTATAGCCGTATAACCTTAGCTTTGGTCTTTGCTAATTTAATCTAGTGCCAGTCTGACGAAACGACGAATAGGTGCGTCTCTTGAAGTTGTTTATAAACATTCCGAAGATAATTAGCGATAAAAACTAACCTTCCATGAGTTCGGCGAACGTCCACTCTAATCACTCTTGTATTAGGTACTTTAATGAATCATTTATCCATTCCTAAGGAGACATCTAGTTTTTATAAGGCTGCATAAGTATGGCAGCTAATACGTTTTCTGACATTGACTTAGTTGAGACTTACCACATAATTTGCTACCGTCTAGCTGTCAGGTGACTATTCGTTATACATTGAGAAGGGTATATGAAACCCAATTTGGTAGCAAACTGTCGACTTGGCAATGTATATCGAAATCTCACCTGTCAGTTATCACTGTCAGCTTTGTGAAGATTTGTTAGATGACTTTCATAAACGCATTTTTTCTTTGAAGCTAATTTTCTTTTCGCGTTTTTCCCCGAAAGTGATAATTAACAGTCACTTTTTTTCCGGCGGTTGATTTTTACATTCGTGTTTTTACCCTTGCGAGTTTTATCCAGTCGCTTCTTTTCCTACCACCATATTTTCACGGTCGTGTTTTTCCCGTTCCAATTTGTCGAAGATACAGAGTCGACGGAGCTCCGCTACCGCGGAGCTCCTATTTCTGGGTGGTTTGGCCCTCCGGGCCTGATGCAAAACTAACATAACCTAAACCTACCTACGAATTACGATGTAAATACTTTTGGGAAAAGTGCGACTGAGATAGAAATCGAACGGGAAAAAAACCGACTGGGAAAAAAGTCGAACAACAAAAAAAGCGACTGTAATAAAACCGAATGGTGAAAAATAAAATTAGGTAATATCGCGTTCGGGGAAAAATGCGAAAAGAAAATTAGCTTCAAGAAAAAATGCGTTTGGGAAAGTCATCTAACAAATCTTTGTGAAATAGGAGGTTCGTCTTTTCCCAGGTTCCTCATCACAAAAATGCACGTAGTATGTTAAGGCTCTATGTAAAAGTCAGGCAAACGCTTATGTGCATTGATTGCTTGCAGTGAATGCATAATCGACAAAATTAGCTCTACTATCACTGGATTTCTTTCTCCGCTGGATGTATCAAACTCGATTATTCCGCGTAACAATTTTTTCAATCCATCTTTGGAGATATTGTTGGTCTTGCTCCGCCTTACCTTAACTTTCGAGAATAAATACCGATTGGGGAATTATGATACTTGAATCATTTCTGCTGAGTAAAAAATCTTCGGCAAAACAAGCTACTTACTGAAAAAAAAGTCTGGTAAATTTTGCGAGTGAAAATACGGATAAAAAAATGGGAAAAATATCGCCTTTCTCCCTTCGCTACATCGCAAAGATCTGGTGGATACCACGCCTAAACAGGTTTGAAAGGCTTCGGTTACTTCGGAAAAAATACTTTTCTCGAGTGAACAGTAATTAATCAATTCATAGCGAAATTGCTGGTTGGTTTATGTACAGACTAACAGAAGAGTAGATAACCATATTATTACAAAACATAAAGCAGCGTAATTATTGTAAGACATCCAAAAAAAAACAACTCAAGATAGTTTAAAGTATAATTTTAAACTCGCGTTTGGCAATGTTTAGATAACCTTTATCCGACGAAGGTTAATCGCTCGGTCTCTTTACCTCTAGCAAACACGGTAACAAATTACCATCTTAAAGTGAATGTATCTTTACCAGTTACAAGGTCTTAAGTTGCAAGTCTCCTATCTTATCTTTATGAAGATGGTCCAGAGGATCCAATAAGAGCCTGTTTGATAATTAAATAATAATTAATATCAGGGTACAATCTCACGCTATATGCTTTATCTAGTCCCTAACTAAGCTCTAGGCTTATTCTATGGGTACTAGACAACGATAAACATACTAAAATAGAAAACATCCAAGACTAGAATATAAATACATAAATGGGTAAGGACCAAAAAATTGGCCGCGCTAACTCACTCAATTACATTTTCTGTGAAACTTTTCGGGTGTTTTTTTTTTTTTTTATAGCATGGGAAGGCAAACGAGCACACAGGCCACCTGATGGTAAGTGGAAACTGTGACCCATAGACATTCGCATTCGCAAGACTGCAAATGCGTTGCCAACCCTGAGGACTAAGATGGAATGCCTCTATGCTAGTCATTTCACCGGCTGTCTTATCCCCAAACCGGAACACAACAATGCGAACACTGCTGCTTGTGACACGAAAATTAGCCATACAATTGTAGGGATACTTTTCGTCCCACAACGGAACCTTTTCCGACTTCGTTGTTTGTATGGTTAACTGCGCTTAACTGTGGTCTAACTTTCTGATCCTTACCCAAATACCCATACTGGGAATCAAACTCAGGACCGCTAGCTTCGTAGGCAGGGTCAAGAATCTTTTGTGCAATTACCGCCCTAAACTCAGCTGTTCGGTTGCCTCGGGTGTTTAACGTCGTATCAAAACTGTAATATTTTAACTACCACGCTTGTCTCATATTAAACTACTGTTTAGTTTCAGCTGGTTTAGATTGGGGATAAAATTCCCTCTGGAGCGTTGTAGAAATAGAAAGCTATGACCATCTTTGAGTTAAAATTTGACCCCCAAAAGGGCAATATCAACTCATTGCGGTGGCACTGATGGCAAAAAGTGCCGCCTCAATTTGTATGTAGGTATAGTTGGCAGCAAAAATAAAGAACTGACCCATTACACACATTGTCTTTGGCATTTGAGTATTGTCAAGTTTTCATTTTACATTATTAGCTCTCGTAAAATCTAGTAATAAGATATGTTTCGACTTTACAAGACGAGATAATAATATTCAGCTACATTCTTTCATTTCCCCGCAAACTGCACCTTTTGTTTCTCTAAAGCAGGGGTTCCCAAACTTTTATTCTCATAGACCACTTTTAAAAGTGAACTAGTTCTGGTAGACCCCCTACACCACATTTCTACCATATTCCCAAAACTCGGCAAAAAATGTGAATGTTGATCGCTTGTCGAACAGCTCGCTCGCGATTTGTTGCAGACTTGCAGTCGACAAGTTTTGGAGGTAAATGGTGTAATTTTTATAAAATGTCAGTTTAATTTTTCGAAATTTTAATCGAGGAGCAGCGTAATAAAGCTGTCTTGTATTTATCAGTCATCCAGGCTATTAAAATAGTACAAAAATAGTATCTGTTTTCGTTCTTTACTATTGAAACCAGATACATTTTCGTGGACCCCCACTAACGAATTGTGAACCCCCATTTTTTTGTCACGCCAACGTAGACCCCCGTTGAGTCTCCTGTGGACCCCTGGGGGTCCACCTGGACCACTTTGGGAACCCCTGCTCTAAAGAGTAATCTAGAAAATACTTGTTTGTGTTTTTAACTTCCTAATGGAACTAAATGAGGGTTATATTTCTTTATGACTTCCACTTTATGCTTAGCAAATAAATGTTTTAAAACGGTATAATTACTTGTATCGTCCACTTATACGACGGTTAAATAAGTTACGTTAAAACGTTATGAAACTAAAACTTTACAATATTTTTATGATTCTTAATAACACTTATGTAATACTAAAAGAAATGTAAACAAAGATGTACCCGGAAGCGTGTGTTGCCATTTGAAATAATGCAGTAAATTAAATTTGACATGGCAATACTGGTATTAGCATAGACATCTCGTCACTAGGAGTGACGTGTGTCCTCCCTCGCATAATGTGATGTGGTTGCGATTGTAGACGGAGCTAAATCAGCCGCTGTTGAGAAGCTGCCTGACAGTCTGCCGTATAAATACTGAATTTAGATAAGCTATGTCGTTTTTATGCTTTAACATCGTCAAAGCACCAAAGCACCATGTTTTGGTCACAACATACATACATACTTAAACTCACGCCTTCATTCCCAGAGTGGGTAGGCAGATCTACAGAATTACCAACAGCTCTAAATATTTGTTGATAATTCTGTAACCACATTTTGCACAATTAGACTAAGATGTTTACCAGCGTATTAGTGACAGGTTACAAATTCTTCGTAAATAGCGTTTACTATAATTATTTTAATTAACCAATGTATCTACTCACCCTATCAACTATAGAAAATCTAGCTAAAGGCATAGTAACTTGTGGTTTACATTAATAACAAAGCAAATATTTAATCTCATTTTTAATCATCATCATCATGTCATCAAGACGTCCACTGCTGGACGGACGGCCTCCCCCAAGGCTCTCCACTCAGACCGGTCTTGTGCTTTTCGCATCCACCGCGTTCCTGCGATTCTTACAAGGCCGTCACTCCATCTTGTTGGAGGCCTACCTACAGCTCGTCTCCCGGTCCGCGGACGCCACTCATGAACCTTCGGACCCCATCGGCCATCAGTCCTGCGTGCGATGTGCCCGCCCACTGCCACTTCAGCTATTCTTCATATGCAATTTAATGATTTTTTTTGATCACGTGCAAATTACTTTCTGACAGCAGGAAATCGTCTAGTCTTAAACTGAACGCCTATGTTTACGTGTTTACGCTACATGTGGACACTTTTTTTATACTAAAGGGGCGTTAAGTTTTAAAATGGACCATCTCTACCTACTTCTTCTCGGCAATCACGCAATCCCATAATTCCCTTCAATAATAATTAAAGGCAATCAAATATAAAAGCGTATGACACAACTAATAACTGTCCAAAATTTGACAACAAGCGTGACAAGATCAAAGTGATTACAATCTTGATCCGTCACGGACCGCACGGACTCGTCTGCCCATTGTTCTCCCAAACAACTAATTACAATAAATTAGTTTTAGTACACGTTCACTTTCGAGTCGTGAATCGCTGTGAATCGTGTCGCTGTGTCAGTAGGAAGCGTCCTACTTCGCATTGTTCCTGAAGATAGCATGGATCGAAAACCGCGCCTAAACATTGTGCGGAAGCATCGGTGCATAAGGAGCAGTCTTAATCGGTTTAAAGCTCCAGAGAGAACTCTCGAGCAGACATCTGATGTTATGTGGAGCCTTAGACCCAAGTACATTTGTAACCTCGAGACTATAATCTCAAAACAGCAATCCTGTCTACAAAAGCCTGTACGCTGGTCATTTCACCGGTTGTCTTATCCCCACACTGCAACACCACAATACAAATAACACTTAATGCTTCATTTCGGTGTTAAAGTATAGATGATTTAGTATTTACTGATACTTTTGGGCCATAGTCCCCAGTTCCTACGCAAAGCCATTGCGGGTTTCGTTCAACGTCACTCTCGTACTTTACCGCAATCATATATTTGCCAATCTTGATTGACATTGCTTATGAGGCTGTAAAGTGACCAAATATTGATATTGACTGTCTTGTGAATGCGAATGTCTATGGGTCACAGCTCCTAAGACTGCAAATGCTTTGCCAACCCTGAGGACTAAGATGGAGACCAACAAAGCGAACACTGCTGTTTGGTGGTAGGTTAATGGATAAGATGGTAGTAGCGATCCGGGTGAAATGCTTTGCCAACCCTGAGGACTAAGATGGAAACCTCCAAACCGGAACACAACAAAGCGAACACTGCTGTTTGGTGGTAGGTTAATAGATCAGATGGTAGTAGCGATCCGGACGGACCCTGCACAAGGTCCAACCACCCGCAAAAAAATCATTTTTTTTTTATTAGAATTTCCTACCTCCAGTATACCTATAGGAATCTTCCACTGAAATCACCTGACAGGATTGGGTAATTTCATTATCAGGTGATCTCCGTGAACTCGCTCTACATGGATTTAGCCCGATCGTAAAAACTTGGCATGTTCGCGTCAGAAACGTGACCTCGTAACGAGACAATTTGTAGGCTGCGCGGCGTTGGGAATGCAGATTTTCGCAAATCTCTTCGGCTTGGTTTCGATTGCTTTTAGACTACAGATTGGTTAGGATTGTAGACGTCAGTATGTGAATTGGAATCCTATTTTGGTCTGAAATTCTACTTAACCAGAGCGTCTCTAATGATGAGAAAATTGAAAGTTTAATTTCGTCAACACATAAGTATTGTCTATATTGTCTCCAATACACTAACGACCATATCAATAAACTACTCTAGACTAATGCTCCGTCTCAAAAAGCGTCAAAATTACAGTTTTATCTAGTACCGGGCATTTCGGTCAAGATGAGTTTATTAAATACGGCCAAGTCACGACCGACCCACTATTAAACTTAATGTCAATTGATGCAACCGTATATCATGGAAGGGTGAATTGAATTCCCTTCTAACGGCGGCGGGTTCTATCAATATTATTCAAAAACCCAACACTTGAGTCATGCATATAGGTAGGTACGTAAGGGAAATTTTAAAGTTCAAAATATATTAACTGATTAGATTCCCTGTGCGATACGTACGTTCATGAATATATTGTAATCAAATTTGGATACCGCTTCACCTCAGCGCTTTATGTACCTACATACAGATATACGCATTGGTCGTGGTAACGATGAAAATGCATTTTTGGGAGATACTAAAGGTTTAGGCCTAGAATATGTTTGGATGGATTCGATTCTATGGACAAACGCCTTGGCTTATCGTCGCCTTGCACATTGCACCCATTGTGTTTTTATGTTTTGGGAAAAATCCCTAACTTATAACTTATAAATTGATTCGATTATGCATTAAAGATTGGACCCTTTTCCCAGCTGTCCGAGATGTATGTTTTGTGTTTAACTTATGTTTATGTTTGTTCCAGCTGGGCCGCATGCCGGTGAGCGTGATGGTCCCGCCGCGGTACGCCACGCTGCCCCTGCCCCCCGCGCCGTACGCTGCGCCCGCGCCCCTCTTCTACCCGGTGCACGACGCTGTGAGTCCAGAACATATTTTCTGAATCTAATCTAATCTAGATCAAACACATTACATAGATACATATAAACTCACGCCTTCATTCCCAGAGTGGGGTACGCAGAGCTACAGAATTACCAAGCACTCTTAACCCATCGTATGCTTAGGCACGGATCCGTGCTCAAATTTTAATTTGAATATTTTTTGTATTTTTTTTAAGCCTAATTTTATGGACTATATCTTTATCAAAAGAGACTAGAACTTGGTACTTTTTTGACCTCCCACATTACGAGGGGTTAAATAAGTTGTTGATAATTCAAACACATTAATGATTGTATTACGATAGCCCTTATTTACTTAACAGTATTGGCAGCCGAGTAAAAACAATAACATTCTCTTAAAATAGCAAAATCGATATTATTTTAGGTACCTATTAGAATAAAGGGCTACTTAACTTACTTTCCTTAATAAAGAGATTTGAATTAAAATTAAATAAAATTTAAGACGGCTAACGCCTGTGATAAAATCATGAGCAATAAGGTCGCAACACCAACGACCACCTCACCACCACAAGCAACATACCCCACACCACAAATTAAATTATATTTATTTAGAATTTAATATGTGGTTTTTTAACCACTCTTTTATGTCATAACGTCGAAAAGGTTGTCTTTTTTTGGAGACTGTCCACCTCTGCCTGAGCCTTCAAACTATACCTCCTTTGCATCGTCATTGCCATGCCCAGTCCGAATAGGACAACAAGAACCTATGAATTGTAGCCCAACTGCTCTCTTACCGGTGAGAAACGTGTCAAGTCATAACAAGCATGACTTCACTTATTTACATGATGTGCTTTCACTCTGATGATTTTGCACATTATAGTAACAATTAAATAGAGACAATCTCACATAAATTTACCTAGTCCGTTCTAAGGTCACCTGTGATAATATGGGTAATAGACCACGAACAATATACTCATCAATATATCTGACTGATCTCTTATTGAACTGACTCACAAAGAACTCTTGAGTACCTATTTTACTTTCCAATTTAATTTAATACTATTAAGACAAACTCGTAGTTGTGCCGCTGCACGCCGACGCTTCCAAAGAGCAATAGGTAGAAGTACGTTGACTTGGGGACCTTCAAGAGACGAGCATTCTCAAAGGCCGGCAACGCATCAGCAATAGATCCCTCTCCTGGTGTTGCAGGTGTTCAAGGACAGCGGTGATCACTTCACCTCAGGTGAACGTATAGCTCGTTTGCCCACTCTAGCAAAAAACACTTCTAGTTGATATCCAGGGCACTGGTATGGGACGCGACGTGTGTTGACACGACGTGTGTTTCCCACGTCCAGTCAACCCGTAATCGGGCAAGTGCAGGCCCAAACCATCAAGCGCCGCAAATATTCATCATTATTAAATAATTAAGTAATGACCATGGGACCTTGGTCAGCCGATATGAAAAGCTTTATTAACGCTCCGTCATTCCGGCTCATAGACACGTCCGCAGATCCTAAAGCGGCTAGCTATCCAGAGAGGTAATGCAGCCAGTGTCATGGGGACCATGCCACGAGCGGACCTGCTAGAGGGGGTGTTCTTTTTATAGTTGTGATTATTATTTACATCTTAGCCTACTTGTGCAAAATGTGGTTAGAGCATTATCAAGAAGTTTTAAGACTTGTTGGTAATTCTTTAGCTCTGCCTACCCCACTCTGGGAATGAAGGCGTGAGTTTATGTATGTATGTATGTATCTTTAATATTTGAGTAGCTTAGTTTTATTTTAATTTGAGTAGCTTGGTTTTATTTTAATTTAAATAAGTTTAGTTTTAATTTTTAATTGTAGTACCTACCTATATTATATTAAATAATTAACCGTAGCATGGTCGACTATTCCAGCGCATCCGGCGGCGGCGCTCCCCGCGCGACCCCCGCGAGCGGCGGCGGCGCGAGCGCGACCGCGACTCGCAGCTGACGCGCTCGCTCGAGCGCATCCACCGCAAGCGGCGCGCTGAACGGGACCGCGTGTCCGACGCAGAGCTCAAGCGGACCTACACCGGGCTCGACAGGTACAGACCAATTTGTGACCCACCTTAGGTCCAAAGTCAATCTGACATTCTACAACAATCAATCAATTCTTAGATTTATGGCTACTGTCCAGTGGGACAATTCTGCCAGTGTCAAGGTTGGAAATTACACGTGATCGGTGAAAATGCTTTTCCAGAAACAGATGCTGAGTCATCAGTTGGGGAATCTAAAAATAAAACAAATTACTTATGTACATTAATTACAAATACAAATACTAAATCTAAAGAAAAAAATAAGGTGTCTCTTATGAGTCTTATGACAATGATAAATTCAAGCCTATTTTTTTAAATGGATCACACGGTGCACAGTACACTGGAGATGAATTCAAATCCCGTTGGACCAAGTTATGAACCTGAGACCCTACTTTGAAAATCGAAGTTCGAAGTTACCTAGCTCAATCTGTCACTCTTAATTCGAGACTAAAGCGAGAGATGTGGGAGATAACGTAACTTCAAACTTTTCAAAGTAGACTCAAGCAACACATCCATTTCAAAGATCACAAGTTCTATGTCAGGCACATTCAGAGTGTTATATCATCTACGTACAGTGATACTCACATGAGGCTCCAACATAAAACCCTTATTATGCTTCCAATTAATTCAGATACTTTTGAGATCCTTTATACATTTATACTATTCACTCGAAGGCAGTTGTTTTCTCAGCACTCATCACATAGAACGTATCACTTCGCAGAAATTTAATTTCAGCAGGAGTTAAGATTTTGTGAAAGCCACACAAGTCTTACCCGAACTAACATACGTAATTAATGTTTAAGATAACCTGAAAACAGCAGCAGAAAACGGGTGAAATTCGGTTAAATTATACATTCTATAAAATTAGTGTCGGTTAAACAATGGGACACCCACATAGGCTGCCAGTGATGAACTGATGACGTTGGTTCCAGGGCGTACGCGGAGCAGTTCATAGCAGTATGCGACGAGAGCCGCACCGCGGCGGAGCGCCACGACTCGCTGCCCAGCACCGGCAGCGACACCACCCACTCGCACCGGGACTCCATGTAGCCTGCATGCAGACCACATGTGGACCGTAGTCTCTATCAACGCGACAGGAGACAGCGGAGCAGGCCTTCAAGTATCCACAACCCCACGACATCCTGCACTTGGTTTCCGTGACGTGCGATGCAAATCGATCAAGCTTGTTCAGGGACTCCTACAGTCTACATAAAATTGCTACAGGACTACGTAAAGCCTTAATCCAAACTGCCCAAAACCAAAAGCACGATAAAAAAATCGACTTCTCTTTTACGCACTCTCATTATGCTCTTATATGCTATTCTTTCCAACTTTACCATAGCCCAAAAAACTTTTTTAAGAGTTGTATGAATTGAGTGTTTTGACTTGTTGGAGTTTGTCTACAAAGGGTCATTTGACGACGGGAGTCTGCATACTCCATGCAACAGAACCACAGGGGGCCGGTTCCGCGTATACATTGACATAAATATGGCTAAATCCGCATTCAGGATTTTAAGAGCCCTAATGTAATGTTAGTTACAATGCATAATTATAACGACTGCAGTAACAAAAAAAAAACTTTTAAAATTCGCGACAGGGTCTAAATTGTTTATTTACTTAAGCACCTAATTTGATCATGTCTTATTTTAAATTAAGTGGAACAAGAACATAAATTGTATATTTTTCTTACATTAGCTGTAGGAAATAACCAACACAACACATATCATGCCAAACTAAACCGTTAGCTTTACGTCTGTATATAACATAACTAACTGCACAGTACCTAAACTACACGTTGTATAATGCACCAAACTAACACTCACCGAGTCCCTAAAGCGCCTTGTTCACTGTAAGACAAAAGAGATTACTTAGTCCAAAATATACCGTGCGTTCGACGTACAGACTACAGATAGGACAGACAGTGTAATCAACGGCCAAAAAGTGATATTCTACCACCCTGAATTCCTTTTGCTTATACAGCAATAGGGTCTGCAGTATTTTTATTTACCAAAAAATGTAGATGTACATTTCTCATAAAATTTTGCAGTGAACGAGGCGCGTAAGAGATCCTTTTACGATGCAAATTTGGCAGCTAACTGTAATTTGCTCTCAAATTAATTGTGATAGAATAGGAATGAATTCACCCTCTCAAACTAAAAAGTCAGTTGAATTTATATTTTCAATGCCATTGATGAATATATTTCGACCATTTATATTGACGATGTGGTTAACGAAGCTAGCAGTCGCATGATACCCGGTAACGACAAATACTTTGTGTGATGAACGCGAGTATTTGTTCCTGATAATTGGTTATTTTCATGTTTGCAAGTATTTATTTCCCCATAACAGTATGTTTATCGTTACCTAGTACCATTTGGCACGAGGTCAATTTATTACTTACCTTACTAAGTTTACCACCTACGACCGATTTATCCGTCACAATTGATAGCGTAAAAGCAAAGTATATACAATATGCAGTAACATAAATCGAGGTGCTTTTCAGCTATCATTGGCGTGGAAGTGACCATTGTTTTTGAAATGGCATTGAAAAGTTTAATCACATCAATCGTTTGAATGCAGGGTTTTAATAGTAAAATTGAATAGGGTAATTAGTATTATTTTTTTATTTTAAAACCATAATACGTTAACGACAAATATAAGACCATTGAATTACCCTATTTAAGTACATTTTTTTACATAATTTCTCGTAAAAGGATCGGCATCTCGTCATACTAACCAGCGCACACTACTTGTAAACTTGTGTATTCGTCAAAAATCTGTGTTATACGATACTTGTAAGTCTAATTTATCTAGCTCATAGTTCTCGTTGGGTGGCAGGTATGTTCTAAAGTTTTAAACAGAGCCGGGTTTAATGCTAGATCGCTTGCTGGCAGCTGTTCATGCAGCTGCTAGAAAAGAGACGTTTCTGGTCATTCCTTGACAAGTATAAAAATACTAAAATGCCCTCGACGTTTTTTTCCGTAAGGGTTAGGGTTTGATCTCTTCATGTTGTTCTTACTTATAAACTTCATCGCTTATAGCAAAGACGGATTTATCCGTCACAGATGATTTAGGGTTAAATTGATTTTTACAACTAATATAAAACCACACAAAATATTAATGCATCTATAGTCAGAAGTCAAATCCACATACACACGGATTTCTTCGCGATTTGCAATACTTAATTATAATGATTCTTATGTACTGCCCTGGATCAAAACGCTTCAATATCTCTAAAAGAAGGCTCCGTATCGTTTAGAACATTTAGAATATACCTGTCACCCAGTCCTAGTATTAGTTTTGTATATTTCTACTGAAGTCCTACGTACCTAAGCGGTGCCAAATTGCACAGAGCGATCGGTCTGTAAAGTGTAAATAGTGGTCTAAATTGCTCAATTCATTAGCATTACTAGTTCAACTTTTTTTCTAGGTTACTATTGTAAATTTAAGGTAGGGTACGTTTAAGGTTGTTAACGCCAACTACGATCGGTATATCGTCGGTGAAACTGCGAAACCGCGTAAGTAACATTTTAAATAAGGTGCAAAATGCACCTTTTTAATAAGACAGAAGGTTTATTTTGCTCTATCATAAATTTGTTAGTTACGCGGTTTTGCAGTATCACCGACGATATCTGGAAAATGAAAGTTCGATGATGCGTTTAGTCATGCAGACGAGCGAAAAGGACCCACCCAAATTTTCTAATCAAATGCTTTGTGGTAACACACTTGAACCCCCGATATGATCCTTCAGAACGCCTAACACAAAAAGGCGAATGCATCCTTCAGATAACAAAGCATTACGTTACAATTTGTGTCGTTGAGCATCACGACTTGTTGATATAGCAAGGCGTTTAAAGACTGCCTTTTAAAAAACGGCATTTGTTTTTAGTTAACTTTGATAACGCCGTTGACGGATATATCGGGCACCACAATAAACCATCAGCGACGGATAAATCCGTCAAGTTAGTCTTGTCGCGTTACTTTTCAGCTGTCTGTAACCCCCCGGATCTGTGTAAATAATGACTTTTGTGTTTGACCTGGCGTGCATGTCAAACAAAAAAGGTTAATTACTTTACTCAAGAATGAATGTGATGCACTTAGCAACAACGGTTATGGGTTATAAGCTGTGGCATTGACAAAGAAAATATATGTATGGATTGACATCTTAAACAAACTAGCTTTGTATATTATACTCATTTTATTAAAGGCACTAAGTTTAAACAAAATTATAATTATAACCTACTGCAAGTGTATAGTATGAATCTTCTCAAATGAACTTTTCGCTTCGAGCCCTAATCTTCCAAACAAAGGCCATTGTTTCTATTGTTGTCCATTGTTGGCCATTGTTGTCCTACACTACCAAAACGTAACATCTAGAATGTCAGTGACATTCAATTTGAACCTTAATACTATGACGATACCGTTTGTTTTTCAATATCAATGTTGTAGTAGCACGTGCTAACTCGGTAGCTAGCGGTTTTGCGATAATAGAAACAATGGCCTTTGTTTGGAAGATTAGGGCTCGAAGCGAAAAGTTCATTTGAGAAGATTCATACTATAGTTAGATAACTTTAATATTTCGCAGTACTGTTACCATTATTACTACATAATGAAAGATTTTCATTGTATACTTACTCACAATTTAGTTGATAAGTTATACTACACGTCATGTTAATAATAACGATCTATAAAGATCGGTTAGATAACGCTAATGACGGATCAATCCGTCCCACGGATACTGCCAACGTCAGAAGAATCCGTCACAGCAGGTATTACGTTTTACTACTGCTTTTGGTATTACATTTAAATCTAACTAATCTTTACTATAAACCTATCCTTGGTTATTAATGAAATCAATATACAAACAGATACGAATCTTATTTTAATATGTTAACTAAGATTTTAATTATAAAATCACTGGGGCCGGTATTCTAGGTGGTAAGAACGATATCGTAGTTAGAGTCATGTAGGGTAACTGTGCGCAGGGGGTAAGTGTGCGCAACCCCTTTGTTTAGGAATGGGGAGGGAGAAGTTTGTAATATGTGTCGTCAAATTAAAGTTATGTTGGTAGAGAATTAGTTTATGCGAGAAAACCCCAGAAAGAAAATATTCAGAATCCGAAGCTGTAAAGGTAAAATTTGCTGTCATAGCGAAAATTGACACGAGTAAATGATCTTTATATCTGCTAAAAATGTATTTAAGCCTTTTATTTTGCATATCATTTGAAGCTATATTATGTCTCAATAAAAATGAGGTAAGTTTGATCAAAATCAGACGGATAAGAATATTAAAAAAACCACAAAGTTCTCTTAACGTCGCACACTTACCCGCAGTATGGGGTAAGTGTGCGCATTTTGAGCTGGTTGAATTAAGGTGATTTTTTTTCGAAGTGGCAAAGTTTTATTGATAATTTCTTGATTAAATCATTACCTAAATAAATACTGTGCTAGATACATATTTTCATTTTTCTTTCATGCTTATAATTTGATTTTGATACTAGCTTGAAAAAAAAGTGCGCACACTTGCCCCACATGACTCTACCCTGTTATGGTATTGTTATGACGTCAGCCGCCATTACTGTCTAGTAAATAAGAGCTATCAAAACGGTGACAATACGATAACAGCTCAAACACGATATGGTTTTAACTGTGTTGCATAGAAGCCCTGTATCCTTACCATGAGTTACAATTAACGTACGCCAGCGAGTCGAATGTTCTATCCCTGTCAACCTCGCAGTATTCTTATGCAGTACGAGGGACAGAGCATTCGACTCACTAGCAAGTCTGGTAATTGTATCTATCTCATAGTAAGGGTATTTTATCTTGTTGAAGTCATGATCGGTCACGTAACTCGGTTTATATTCGATATAAATTAGCGTAATACGTTTTTGTAAATATTCTAGCAATATGTCTAAGTTATTTTCCAGTGTAATGCATTGAAATATGAGCTGGAGTCAAAGTTGTAATTACGAGATCGAGATTAATTTATATTTATTTAAAGGTACGAAATTACTATATTGGCATTGCCACGTGTAAGACGACTTTAATAAAGTTTTTTTAATAATGATAATTGTTTTATTCTTTAGTTAATCAAGTGACCAAAAATTGATTTTATTACGAGCGTTTTGCAGACTACAGTTTTTCCATGGACCTTTTGCCCATCGATGGTTTTTATTTAACACATTAGAAAATCTTGTTTGACATTGCTTATGTGACAGTAAAGCGACGAGGTATTTAAGTGATCAGTTTCTTTTGACGCTGACTGTACAATGTACATGACATCCCATACATTTTGAGTGATAGAAAAGAAGAGCTGTAGTAGCGATTGCATGTTGGCTAAGACTTCAGCAGCGTCCGCTAGAACTCGTTGTCGCTGAGCGCGGAGGAGGGGCCCGGCGCGGCGCTGGGCCGCGCGCTGCTGAGCCGCAGCTCGCTCATGGACGAGCTGCTGAGCGAGCCGCCCGACCCGCCGTCCACTCCTGGGGACAACGTCAACCATCATGCATGCGTTTGTCGCTGCGACTAAATGTAGACAAAGCATCTGTCACTTTTTCACAAGTATGTAGGGTGCGAAGTGACAATTGCATGAAAAATTATTGTTTGCCAAGTTGTAAATACATACATACAGTAAATCACGCCTGTTTCCAAGAGGGGTAGGCAGAGACCACTTCTTTTCACTTGCTACGATCTAGACAAATTTCTTTCGCTTCTTCAACATTCATACATTGAGTCATGCGCGCACGTCGGTTTCGGGTACTTAAGATTCGGCCATTTTCCAGTATTTCTCCGTTTTGATTTAAAAAAGTACGCCTAGGGCGGCCCCTTCCGACCCTTCCACTCACTTTCGATCTGTATTATATCTTTCGTCAATCTTCTTTCATACATCCTTTCCAAATAACGAAACATCGAAGCAAGTTGTAAATAAAATGCAATATTATTATTTTTAGACAACTTTGATGCATAATTGGTTAATCGATATTGTTCAAAAATTAGAATTCCTCAAAAACGAATACATTTATAATCTGTGTTGCATTCATAAACAGTTGATCTCTTTTCCGTAATATGACAAGGAGTTTTAATATACCTGATATGTGCCTACACTTAATCAATACGGACGAAGGACTCAATCCGATGGGTTTCCTAGTAGCTCACCCTCGATGAGGTCGGCGAACTCGCCGTCGGCGGCGGCCAGCGTGCGCGTGGCGGGGCGCGGGCGGCCCCAGCGCGGCGCCTCCTCGCGCCCTGCCGGGAACACAATACCACATTACAACGCTACGCTCTACGTACGGCAGCCTGCAGTGCAGGAGTTTCACAAGGGACAGTCTCCGCACAGTCCCCAATTGTAAAGTTTAATAACAATAACAAAAAGGAAGCTTCTAAATCCAACTGCTGTTATTTAGATCATGTCAATATAATGTAAGTTATCATGTTCACACGCCCGCGACGCTAAGGCGAATCTAACGACACCTCGCTTGTCGGAACCGGGCACCCGTAGAGTACATACAAGGGAACAAATAATCATTCATACAGGTTAAAAACATTACCCCCATTAGCTGTCGGGTAATTAAATCACATGCTTTAAGTTTAATTTAAGATTTTAAGAATACTTCAGTATATTAATTCGGTCGAAAATATTTATTATGACTCCCTTTGCCATCACTGAAAGTCCTTATAAAATTTAAGTCACGAATAGATCATTAAGGGCCACCACAGACTATCAGTCGGACTGACAGGCCGAGAGAGACCCAGATATCTGTTAGAATGAGAGACGTATAGCTTAATATTAAGCTTTTTATTTCTATCAAATAGCTGCGTCCATCTCGGCCTGTCAGTCTGACTGAAAGTCTGTGGTAGCCATAAGGGTTGCGGTTTAAAATTACACATTTGCGGCGTATAACTCGCAGGTATAATTGGATGTATCAAATCCATTCGCGGTTTGAATATTTTGATCATACATCAAGCAGCAAGCATTCTGCAAGGGCATTTCCATATAAATACAATTTGGAACATGCCCGGCGGTTACCACGCAGGTAACAATGCGGTCGCTATGGTAACGCGCGCTCCCCTCACCCCGGGCCGCTCACCTCCTACCTGCCTTTCGCGCAGCTTCATGTTACACGGTGCGCATTATATATACCGTAAAGTGGTCGCTCGTAGTCGGAGTCGGAGTGGGAGTCGTCGTCGCGCGGGTCGTCCAGCGAGTCGCGCACGCCGAGGGTTCCGAACGCGCGCCGCGCCTCCGCACCCGTGCCTGCAAGTTACACAGAGCGCAGCTACTACAAGCAGTAGAGAGAACCAGCTGGTCTTTCACAAATACTTGTGGGAGGACCTTGTTCAGGTTCCGTCCGGGTTGGTACCACCATCTTATCCATTAACCTACCGCCAAGCAGCAGTGTTCGCAATGTTGTGTTCCAGTTAGGGGATAAGACAGCCGGTGAAAGACTAGCATAGAGGCATTCCATCTTAGTCCTCAGGGTTGGCAACGCATTTGCAGTCTTAGGATTGCGGTCTTGTGAATGCGAATGTCTATGGGTCACTGTTTCCACTTACCATCAGGTGGCTTGTGTGCTCGTTTGCCTACCTACGATATAAAAAAAAAAACTATGATCTAGTTTTTTTATGGTATAGGAGGCAAACGAGCAGACTGATCGCCTGATGGTAAGCGATTACCGTCACCCATAGACACCTGCAGCACCTGAGGAGTCACAGGTGCGTTGCCGGCCTTTCAGATGAGAGTACGCTCTTTTCTTGAAGGTTTGAAGGTCGTAACTGGAAATACAGCAGGCGACAGTCCATCCTACAGTTTAGTTGTGCAAGGTAAGAAATTCCGGGTGAAACGCACAGTTGTGGACTGCCTACCATTTAAATGATGGTGGTGGAAATTCTGTCGCGTAGGACGAAGGCGGAAGGATGCGGCAAGAATTAATCCGAACAGCTCCTCGGAGCACTCCCCGTTGTACGAGTTGACGAAAGGTCTTGCATAAAACCGGGTACTCTGAGCTGTAACCGTAGCAGATACAGTAACGAGCTTCTAGTAGAGACCAGGCTCGCGAGCCGCGTAGGTTTACATCACGATTTTACGTGCAACGGTAACAGTTGCCGCTTGCTAGTGAGTATCTGGCTTAAGATAATATAAATAACAAGAAGGACGGTCTCCCGCAAATTGTTCTAGTCCCAAATTAAGCTCTAGACTTGTACGATGGGACCACGATGAACATACTTGTGTAGAGAAATACATGTAGCTTCTTGGTTTTAGAAATAAAACGATATAATCACATAAGTAATTCAATTTTACAGTTTTTAGATTTTACAGTTGAACAATGTCATCACCAACATTGAATTGATCGCAGAATATTTAGTTGAAGTGAATCGATTTCGACACGTAATGTTTCCGCGTCTGTGATCTTCGTTCTTCCAAATTAGCTGCAGGCATTTCTGGGTGAATTTCAACAAGCGTCAAATTATCCTAATTTAGGTGGTATTTTTTATTTTGTCAGTAGGGTTCACAATTTTAAGTGTAAGGGACGGCATTAGTCATAATTAAAACAGTGTTAAAATGGCCCTTCATTAAACCAAGTCGTTTTAAGATATATCGAATTTACTAATTATATACCACCAAAATTGCTATTATCCACCAAAATTACTTTTCTAAGAAAAACACACGATCAATAATGACATATCGGGATAGTTAAAATAATAATCGTTAGGGAATCATTCTTGTTATTTTTTAAAACCAACAACGTATTTTTTTTAATATAATAAATAGTTATTGTTTGGTTTTTATATAATTTTGGTGGAACAAGGAATTTTGTCAATTTTGGTGTCTTAGGAAAAGCCACCAAAATTGTATCACCAAAATTAGAACTTGTACTTTTTTATTTTATTTAACGTGAATATTTTAGTTTTATACAAATTTAACTTCATATAGTTAAAAAAACACCATTAACATACTCAAAATAATTTAAACACAATTGTTTTTTTTGCAAAATAACAAGTTATCTAAGTTATCACAATTATAAAAATGTATTTTGTACCACCAAAATTTGATTAATATGTACTTAGAGGGAAGATGCAGCAAGACGGTATAAATCTTTCACCATCTAATCTATCGCTGGAACTGAACGAACGACTGACGCCATATTTGTTTGTTTAATCACTTTTCGTTCGATCATAAAATCAATTTTAATATTCACCACCAAAATTGACTATTTCGCAAGGACAGTTTTATTTACACTGTTCCCAGTTTCTTTTTATTTGCAAATGCAATAATTGTAACATTTTATAATTCCTTAACTAATAGGGAATAGAGGTAACTAAAATATCAATCTAGTTGAGGCTTAATAACTTTGTACCACGGTATATCAGTGTATGCGACCAGTACTGGACACGACACCAAAATTGATTTTGGACTGTTTCTTTTGTTTTACGATAAACGTGATAAGTTATTAACCATTTTAACTTTGGCTCAACATGGTACTTTGTGTAAGATTTTCTAGAAAATAAATAGTTTTCCAATAAATGTACTTTACACCCCAATTATCACGTCCGCCGCTAAAAAAATGTGGTTGGGATAATTACCCTTCTATAATTAAAAATATATATTTTGGTTCGAACGAAATTGACAACAGGATTGAGTTTTATTTGTAATCCTGCCAAAATAACTTTTTCTTCTCATCTCATAGAGCAAAAACTTAATAATTAATTTGTATTGTGATCGGAACGGCGATAATCTTCAACCCTAATCTAATCCTTTCGTAATTATCTAGTAGTTAAACCGACAAGGTTGTACTGACCGGCAGTCTTGATGCGGAGCCTGGTCTTGGGCCTGGTGGCGGGCCGCGGCTGCCGGGGCTCGAACTCTTTGGCGTCGTCGCTTGAATCGGGCTCGTCTGAGAAAATTAAAAAGACCGATAGTAATACAGTTGCTTTCTTCCAATCTGTCAAAATTTTCAAACATGTAAATGCGTTGCCCAGGTTTGACCCTGAGGACGATTATACAATGCCATTGGGCTTAATATGGCTGTGTTTATCGCGTGACAAAATGTGGATAAAACGTCTGTCACTTTCTGACACGTATATGGCCAAAGGAACTTGCGAGCAACAGCTATATAAAATAAAGGAAGACCGTAAAAAAAGACAATAAACATTTGCAAAATTAAAGAAAATGCTCCCATGAAAATAACATTTTAGGGATATGGCAGTTTAAGGATGTGGCCTTTAAGGGATGTGGCCTTTCAGGGATGTGCTCGTAAAAGCGAATTAGACGTTCAGGGATGAGGCCGTTCGAGGGAAATGGACGTTCAAATTCGGAATGGTATATAAGTACAAGAGTAACTGAACATTTATCCACATTTTATTATTTATTTATTTACTTTAAGCATTGTCACGCGATAAACGCAAGCATACTAGGCCCGCTAAATGCCGGTATGTGTTAAATTGTTAATACTTAAAAAGAAGCTTACGAATGTCTTTTTAGTATAATAAACTTGTTAGCGCATGGTGCTCAGTTTTAAAAATGACGATCTGGTCAATCTGTAGTTGTGTACCTGATTCGCTGAGCTTCCCCAGGACATCCTCCGCCTCGTACTTGTGGATCAGGGTCATGATTGCCGCCTGCTGCTCCTCCGCGGCCTGCAGAAAGCCAAGTCAAAACGCATGAAACACTCGCGTGATATTCGCTTATATAGTCCAGCTTTAGTACCCTACCCAGCTGTATATCATATATCGTGTAAAAGCAAATAACCCACAATGGTTCGATGTTATAAAGAAGGCAGAAGCACGCAGCGAGGTGCATATTGGTGAAACATTGCATATTGTTCTGTTCTCCCGCATCGAGGGACCAGGAAAGAAGGCAAAAGGAGAAATAGGCATTCTTTACGTCCTTAGGGATAAGTTCAAATTCACCAAGTTTGCCTTAAGACTTAACCCGGGTACGTAAATTCTAGCAAGGGACAAAGATACCTCCGAGTAAGCTGAAATTGATTGTAATACGCAAGCTGAGTTTGCCTATAATTGCGTACACATCCTGTAGCTCCCGTTCACAAGTAGTTTTAAGATTAAGTTAATGATTTAGATTTAGATTTAGATTTATTTATTTCATAATATAAGATACAGTTATATTGCACACATGTCAATTATACAGAATTCATATTATGATCGTCAAAGAAGTAAAAACAAAAAAAGTAATGTAGCAAAAACCAATGTCAAAAATGAATGGATTATAAAACAAATAATAATAAAACGAGTCACAAAAGTTAAATATACAAATGGTAGCACAATAAAAAATGTCAAAATTATATATATAGGTATTATAAAGTCAAAATTCAGTGTCAATAAATTCACTTACAGAGTAAAATGCATTATCTAACAAAAGGTTTTTCAATCGACGCTTGAATGTTTCGTCACTGGACTCATTTTTTAAGTAAGCGGGTAGGTGCTCGTAGAATTTAGGGCCGATAATCCGCGGGTTCTTCCTGGCTAGCGCCGTGCGGCTCGGAGCCGGCCGCAGGCGGCCCGTGCTGCGAGTGACCTTGCCCTCAACTCCCATTCGCGCAAAGGTATGGAGGTTTAAACGCGTATAAACAATAATTTGGTACAAGTACACGGAATATAGCGTCAGAATGCGATATTGAGAAAATACCCTCTTGCATGATTCTCGTTGTTTTATACCGGCAAGGATCCTAAGCGCTCGTTTTTGGAGGATCATTACGCGATTTGAGTCCGTGGAGTTACCCCACAGCATTGTACCGTAAGACAGCAACGAATGAAAATAAGCAAAATACGCCTGCCTTAGCCCATCACTTGCTATAGTTGGCTTTAACTTCCGTAATGCGAAAGCTGCACTGCTCAACTTGACGCAAAGTAAATCGACATGCTGCTTCCAGTTTAGGTTTCCGTCTAGCGTGAAGCCCAAAAATTTGCACTGTTTACACAATGGTAGGGGACTGTTTATAGACAGTGGTGCCACTATACCTTTGCCGGAAAACAGCATGACGCTTGACTTTGCCACGTTAAGGATAAGCCCGTTCGCTGAGAACCACTGCTGTAGCTGCTCGCACACTTTCGTTATCCTTTGGTTAAGTTACTCATAAGTGGGGGCACATACTACGACAGTGGTATCATCAGCAAACAATACAGTCAGGCCTTCAGTAATTGAGCTAGGGAGATCATTTACGAACATCAAAAACAAGGTATTCCCTAACGAAGATCCTTGAGGGATACCTATCTTGACGTCCCTGGGCTTGGATCTATGTTTCCCGCCATCTTCTCCGGCAACCTCGACTGTTTGCCTGCGGTGAGATAAAAAGGACGCTAATAGTTTATGAACGTTGTTTTGTATACCGTACAGTTTAATTTTTTCCAGTAACAGCTGGCCATTTACGACGTCGAATGCCTTAGATAGGTCGCAAAAAATGCCAGCAACTTTATACTTAGAGTCTATGCTCATAATAATCGAGTCAATGATCTGGCAAGCAGCCAGTGACGTTGACTTATTCCGTCTGTAGGCAAACTGTTTGTCAGTCATTAAATCATTGGTCTCCAAATGGCGCATAATATGAGAAGAAATAATGCCCTCTATCATCTTAGATACGGTGGGAACAATAGTAATAGGTCTATGGTTGTCAACACTGTATTTGTCACCTTTCCCTTTGTACACCGGGCACACCCGTGTGCTCTTCAGTGCGTCAGGGTAGACGCCGCACTTAAACATATCATTGATCAAGACGACGAGGACGATGGACATAACCGGCCAAATGGATATGATTGTATTTACTGACATACCGTATATATCCAAAGTATTGCGCGTCTTGATCATTGACTGGAGCGCTGAGTCAAGGTCAGCTTGAGTGACGCAGGGAAATGTGAGTTTAGGAACATCAAGATCACGTATATGACGCCGCAAATAATCGGAGGACTGCTCATTGTTACAACGAAGGGCGAAGTTTTTGGCTACGCTTAAAAAATATGAATTAAACAGGTCTGGGATATCTTTATACGGCACATCAACAATATCGTCGTCCTTGAGACACACGTTTCCTTTTCTTGGCTTGAAACATATCTCATCATTTATGACTCGCCATATTTCTTTCGCAGGATTTTTGCATTCCACCAAACGTGTTTTATTATAATTTTGACGAGCTATTAAGGTGGATTCTTTAATTATATTCGCGTAGTGTGCTATGCAGTCCGATATAATTTGTTCATCAGGATATTGCCGACGTAAGATATTTAAGTCCTCGAATTTCACAAGGTATTCGCGTACTGCGTCTGTCAGCCAAGGTAAACTACGTTTATTTCTTAACCTAAACAATTTAATTGGAAAATGTAAGTCAATGTAATATGTAAACAATCTAAACAATTTATTAAATTTTTCATTTATGTCAATGTCATAATCGTTAATAAAATTCCAATCGTAATTTTTAAAAGCAACATAAAATGAATAAATTGATTCAGGCGAAACACTTCTGCGTTCAACGGACAAATTAATCTTACTTATATGTTTTGCGTTTGTGATGGTCATGGTTATCTTTTGGGCGTTATGGTCGCTTATGGCAGTGTCAATGGGCACTGCGACTATGTCGTGGCTATCAGTCGGTACTATTCCGCAGTCAATCGTCGATGAATTATCAGATGTGACGCGTGTTGGAAAATGTATGATGTTTTTAGACCCATAACTATTTAATAAGTCATCCAAACGTAGTTTTGAACAATTAATAACAGAAAAGTCCACATTCAAGTCGCCGACCAAAATAAACCTTTTGTTTTCGTCAACTAATTTACTTAAAAGTGATTCCATACAATTTAAAACGATGTCAAAGTTTCCATGTCCAGTTCTATAAATAACAACAATAATTAATCTCAAATGGCAAATTTCAATAGCGGTAAATTCACAATGGTATTGCACGGCTAGGGCGTGTAGGTCGCTGCGCGGCCTATACTTTGTACCGGTTCGTACGTACAATACAACTCCGCCGTGCTCAATGGTCGAGCGGCAGAAGTGATTAGCAAGATCGTACCCACATAATCTTATTCGCTCGATTTCGTGATTTCGACACCAAGTTTCGGTACAAGCTAATACATCAGGTTTCTCAGTGTATAATAAAATGTCTAATAGTGCAGTTTTACTAATTATCGATCTAACGTTTTGGTGAATAATATTAAAATGTGATCCAGAATAACCTAAGTCACTTATAGCTACGAGTTGTGATTTGGTGCGCGTGTCCTCAAGTTTTTTGACGTGACGACGTTAAACCTCCTGATGGATACGCCGTCGGGCCAGTTCTTGAGATCTCTGACAAATTTTATTGCATCAGATGGCACGTCAAGCCGGAAAGATGAATACTGGCCTCTGGTTACTACCAGTTGGTGACATTTGACAGTATTAATTGCCAAATTAGACTCGAGGTGTCTCAAGATGTCGTCTGCAGTAGTTTCTGGGGTCAGGTTGAAGAGATGCAGACTAAGTATACGTGGAGGGGCAGCCCGCAAACCCAGATCCGATCCCCCGAACGCAGGCGCGATAGAAGTGCTAGATGTTTTGTCACCGTGAGGAGTGGATGATGAAATTGGCTTCATGACTGCTGGAGTGGCCATGGCAGCTGCCGCACCGTACGTTGCCGGGGTTTGACGCTCACGGCGCAAGCGGCTGTTGGAGCTAGGCTTTTTCACCACGGGGACATCGCCCTCACGCTGCCCTTGGGTTTGAGTCTCCGTCGTCATGCCAAGGGGTACGGATAGCGGCCTTTGGTCTGAATCGGATTGCACCTTTGGATTAACGCCTATGAAGCCTATACCTTGTGGGCCTGAGTCATTCAGTGAGACATTATTCATGGTGAGTTTAGGTGGAACTGCGGACAGAGTGCGAGTGCTAGATGTTTGACGTTGCTCACTACTACCCCATGTACCAGTAGGCTTAGCCAAGAGCCCAACCGTGTTAGCGTTTTTCCATTCCATCGACTTTTAATGAATGGGATGACAAGTCGGTCACGTGGTTTATCACAAAGAAACGCTAAATGCTAGCCAAACGGCCTTACGTACGATCGCCTATGGAATATCGAAACGCCCAAATTAGCCATCAGCGCTGTCACAATGTCAAAACCCATACATATGTCTAGCCAAATGCTACTTAGCGTTTTCCATTCCATCATGATGAAATGTATGCAATGACAAGTCGGTCACGTGGTTTATCACAACGGACAACTAAAATGGCTAGCCAAATGCCCTCGGCAAGCGATCCGTGCTGTCAAACCCAGCCAAGTGCCCCTTTTGACTACTATTCTTTTCCATATTCCATAGTCGATTAACGCTATCTTTTCTCACAGCATTGGGTTCACGCTAAGAAGCCATTCCATTGGAATTTGTTTAAAATGGCGACTTTTAGTCAGCTGTGAGAGAAGAGTACTTTGGATAAACAAGTTTTTTATGTATTCTTTGCGACTTTTGTGGGTTGCTAACAATTGAAATTGTTGTCTAGTTAAAGCAGCAGCAAAATTTCTTAGCAATGGTCTCCTCTAGGGAAGCGCTGGTGGATATTTGACGTAAAAACGTGCCCGATATGGCCAATGTTACGGCCTCCTAACTGAATAAATCTCTTGAGTTGAACACGGGTAATTATTCACGAGGTAAAGGAATGATGTGAGCTACGTTATTAACTGATTACACTACTACTTACTTATCAAATTTGGATAAGTAAGTAAATAAACACGTATTTCATATTTGTGGTATTTTTTCAGGTCTTGTTTATTTATCATGGGATGTGGCAACAGAAAATAGATGTCTTCCCAGTCCCAGTAAACTAGTACCTAATGCAAGCCCTCAACCAGCCATTAAAATATGAATTTGGTTTTCCAAACAAGAAGTGTGTGGACGAATGCTAAGCATAAGTGAGGTGGTTTTTCCTAGACGGCATCTTTCTTTATTAGTGCACCTCTTTGCTCTCCTTCATATATAATGAATATAATTATAATAATAAGTGAAAATAAAACACACTTAAGTATTCATTTTCTTTTCTGTCTCATAACAATGTTAAAGTTGGGGCCTCCTAGTAATTATTATAAAAACCTATCTAAGAATTATATGATAATTGTTTACATCTCGGCAGGATCAACACCAATTATGATAAAATAAGTGTAAGAAACACTCACTGACTCTGCAAAAATAAAAGTGGTTATTTCAGAACAAATTTTACTCTTCCTCATAACATTGTTTTTACCCATAAGGCACAGCCCAGTTGGATTTTACTCGTTACACTGATGATAAGTCAAGTCTCTACTTTACATCGTCATAAGGCTGTGAAAGTTGAGGATGATGTCAAGTTGCCTTAATAACAATTATTAATGATGCTTTTAAGGAAATTAAAAGACTTTAAATAATGAATATGGATTTATTTTCTTCCTTATCATCACCCGTGTAATAATGAAATGAAATAAGTTGTCTGGATAAAGTTACTTTGACTATATTATTACTATTACCTAGTACGTAGTTCTAAAAGAACTGCCATGAGGACCCAAAACTGTACAAATTTAACTCACATGTATATGTAGTTTCATTCAATATATTAATTCATAACAACTCTTGTGAATTTACGTATAATAAGAAGTAAGTACAATGCACTAAAATGTCTACAATTCATATTATACAAACATTAAATTTAAATTACCAAGTTCAATTCAATTAATTAACAAGTAAAAACACATTGTACACAAGTAGTCCAGCTCTTGGAGAAGCCTTGCGCACTCCAGCTCCACAATGTTGGCAAATGGTATTGGGAAGTTTACAGGAGCACTGTATAACAATAGAAAATGTACATACATACATACATTAAATCACGCCTGTTTCCCAGAGGGGTAGGCAGAGACTACTTCTTTCCACTTGCTACGATCTTGACAAATTTCTTTCGCTTCATCATTCATACATCGAGGCGTGCCCGCAATAAAACAGAGAATGTAAATTAAATTTTATACCAAATCTTCTAAAGATTGACTTTAATTCTTAACAAAATACATTATTCATTAACTTATATACTCTGTCCATCTATCAATGCCTTTCTGAATAAAATAATTGTTATATGAGATTAGGAATGCTTGCATGTCCCCATTAAATCAGCAAAAATTTTAATTATGTAACTTATGTTTAACAATAAATAATTTAAACCAATGTAATTAATTTATCTCTGTATCTATTCATACAGGCAATCTTTAGCACAATCTGTCACACAACTCATACCAACATAGTTTTTGCTCCTACTGACATATCATAATTTGGTGAAAATCAGTTGAAATTTAGTGGGTGTAGCAGGACACAGCAAGTAGTTCCGGTCGGTGCGGTGCCACACAGGTTCCTTGGGGCAGGCTTCTTCTTCCTCTCCACCCGGGTAAAACCATCTTTATCTTGCTTGGCACACATAGGGGGCAGCAACCCGCGAACAGGTTTACTACGGTTCTGCTTCACCTCAGTAGGAAGCTGTGCTGGTTGCCTAGTGATTGGTTGCCCAGCAGCATCAGCATACGCGCGATTTGAGGTCGTCGACCGCACGCATGGTGCCGGGCGGGGCTGGTTGGTATAGTATGTAGTTTTGCATCTGAAAGATGATTGTAAGTTAATTACATCTTATAATGAAAAAGGCTTTTATTCGGTGATCTATATACTGCTACTTACATTAAACATAAATATAAATCTAATTTGTCAAGATCGTAGCAAGTGGAAAGAAGTGTCTCTGCCTACCCCTCTGGGAATCAGGCGTGATTTAAAGTATGTATGTAGGTATATATGTATAAATCTAATTACATCTAATATTATTATTATTGATTAAACATACATACACACACCTTCATTCCCAGAGTGGGGTAGGCAGAGCTACAGGATTACCAAGAACTCTAAAACCTTGTTGTTCATTATTTAACCACATTTTGCACAAGCAGGGATTTTCAGATTGGGATAGAGCTTCCAATTCTATAGGGTTGTATTACCTTTCGTATTGTTCATTTAACATTCAATTTCAAAAAAAATAGCTCTGAGTAAACTTTGTTGTTGCTTGTGCTTGATTTATTGACAGTTGATTTCTTCTTCTTTTATATTAATGGCGGTCTACCGCGGTCCCGCAGTAATTTCGCCAATGTCCAGTGAGTTAGAGTATAATCAGTAAAGATAAATCAAAAGTAAAAGCCGGAGATTTTTCAATCGGCCATCTTCCCTCCATTATTCATTACCTACGTTGATTGACGTTTCGGTTAGAGAAAAGCATAGACAATAATGGATAAAATGCCAACATAAGCGACATAACGGATGGAAAAGGCAATCGGTAATCTAAATAACACTTGGCTGGCATATAGCGATGGATTCGTGATGGAAACGCAAAGGCGTTTCGTTTTGAATGAATACTTACTACAAAACTTGTGCGTAACGAGCACGTATCGCTAAATATCGCCAGGTGCAAAATCATGCATTGCAGAAAAAAGTATCACAGTAATTAATTAAATTATCAAGCTCGCGTATTGAAATATTTTTAAATATATTTTTAATTAAAAAATAATAATTTGATACCAAAAAGTATTTAGCACCAAATTATTAAGCAAATCTTACTGTGTCATATATCAAATGAAAGGTCTCACTATGAGGATCTCAAATATATTTATTAAAATTTAATACTCGCAACACTCATATCGCTCACCCATAAAATTATCTGTGATCCATGATTCATAATTGATTATATTTTGTCTTATCGTTGATTTCAAACACTCGACATTGCTTTCGGATTCTTTGCGTTAGTATTTTAAATTCTCGCACTGTTATTCAAGAGCTTTCTCCGTGTTCAGTGTCGTGTTGAGTTGAGATTACTCCTCCACGGCCTGTAGTATTTTTTGTTGAGCCGAGACTTGTCTCCTCCATTAATTCTACGTCTACCTACCTACTTTAGTGAAACAAACTTCTTTTTAGTGTTTTAAGTGTTTTGTTGTTGTTGGTGATTGCATAATGCATGCCTTAAGACTTTTGTGGGCCTCCCACAATGAAGTTCGTTGGCAGAGGCGCCGACAACGGAATTATTCACGCGCTAATCTGGAGCAGATAGATGCCATGCCCGATGGTTTATTTCGTCAGCGCTTTCGCTTGGATAAGGGGACTTTTAAGCGGCTGTGTGACGAAATAAAACAACGCACCCTGTTAAGAGGAACCAAGGAGATTCCTCTAGATGTAAAGGTAGGAATTATGTTATTATTTATTAGTATGTACAAAGTTGCGATACATCGATGTAGGCGCTATTTCAAAGTCATTATTTTTTGCAGGTTCTATGTGCTCTCACATTTTTCGCCACGGGGTCCGACCAAAGGGTGGTGGGGGTTTCTCAGCACTTGACGCAGCGGACAACAAGTCGCTGCATCAGGCAAGTTGTGCAAGCCCTCAACCACCCGTGTTGTGGGAAAATGGATTGTGTTTCCTCAAACACAAGAAGCGAGGTCGAACTCCAGACAAAAGTAAGTAATTCTAGATGGAGCCTTTTGAAAACATGATGATGATGATTGCATGCGGGCATGCAGTACTGGGCCCGGTTCCGAGAATTCCACTTCCAGATTCATTTTTTGACCCATAGACATTTGAGCAATGAAACGATTATAAAACATGAAACTTTAATTTTTATAAATATACAATGAAATAATGCATATTTCCTTCCACAAAAGAATTTACAAAATAAACGAAACAAAAAAATTACTACAAAGTTATTTGTTCTTCCTTTGGTATTTTTTACAAATATAAAGATCAATTATTATTGCAAATATGTCACACAGTTTGATGGATGTTGATGCGTTGTTGCTCAGGTGTGAATTGTGATATCTGAGATACTCACCATAATATATTTGTTTGGTAGGTATTCATGAAAAGAACCGGGAGAACCAGGATGTAAACTTCAGTACCAGTTTTTTTGGCACTAGGTATGAAATTCCCGGGAATTATAGAACCAAAATTTCTGACATAATACCCTAATGATGATGATGATGATGATGATGATGATGATGATGATGATGATGATGATGATGATGATGATGATGGAGATGATGATGATGATGATGATGATGATGATGATGATGATGATGATGATTATTATTGTAGTTAACAGTGAAAATGAACACAAAAGTATATACATATAAATATACTTGGACCTATTTGTTGAACCTGCAATAAATTGCCTAGTTAAAACCAAATTCTACTCTCATTCGAATTCGAAAATTCACCCTAAATGTTATCCTTAATGAATATAAAGATACCTATTATTCAATATTACTAGGGTTTGCAATGCGGATCCATTTTGTATGGAAGATCCGGATCTGGATCCGAAATTATCCGGATATTCCATACAAAATGGATCCGGATTGCAAACCCTAAATATTACTAAGGCTAAGCTAAACATTATTTTCCTATTATAAGCTGTGAATCATTGTAACAATCAAAATTATTTTAGGTTTCAACGTAACTTCAACCTGCCCGGGGTAATAGGGTGCATTGATTGCACCCACATTGCCTTGGTAAGACCAGGGGTGGATGAACACCTATTTTTTAATAGGAAAGGGTACCATTCCCTAAATGTCCAAATGGTAAGTGTAAACAATGAACATTCAGTAATATAGATACATATTAACTTTGCTGTATGTCCATGCTAATAACTACATAATTCTACTTTTGCATTTAATAATAATTTTAACTATAATTTGTTCAGTTTTTACACAGTTCTTTAATAGCACATTTCATGATCTACACATTATCTAGAATATAAGTTTAGTATTGCATAGATTACCTAGAAAGCTCACATAGCTGTATGTATATTACATAATATAATAACTCATCTTGCCCCATGTATTAAAGTTAAAACAAAAAAAAACACATTGGTTGAGCCAAGCTAACAAACAGCAATACATTTTTTTATATAAAAAGAAAGAAGACAATAAACGCTCTGAAGTTAGATTTTAATTTATTAAAAATTTAATACTAATAATGTACAATTATCAGAGATGTGACTTATCTAAGATAAAAGTATCTAAGATACAGATACAAGATACGTATTTTCATCTTGTATTTGAAATACTTTTACATTTTTCATCTTGTATCTTGTACCTACTTAGATGCTTTTTTGGGTATCTTAGTATTTTGTAGATACTATTATAGCTAAAATACTTTTTCTAATTAATATCGCATTCAAAACGCGTGCTGCGTGTTGTAAGTGTTGTAACTAAACGCAGCTTTACTTTTCTATCAACAGACTTTGTTACCACTAAAAGAAAATCGAATAGTTCGTAGTTCGTATGTTACCGTCTCGTTCACCTATATATGTAAAGGGAGAGCGAAAGAGACTGCACGCACGTTTCAATAGCCAGCATTGAAAACACAAGCAATACGGCTGACTTAGAAGCTTTACAATACTAAATAATAAAGACACTAGCCTAAGAGCTTAGATGTTTTTCCAACATTCAAAAAAATATTTCTTAAATATAACACCTGCTTGCCGAGTTCCGCCCCTGTGGAGCTAGGAACTCTTTTAATTTTGGGGCATGACCATGCGACCTCATCTTCGTAAGATTAGTGATAAAATGTTTGAAGAATTGGTTTTCCTTTGTTTTCTTATTATAAAAAATGGTTTTGCTTATGAAATTGGGATTTAAGCAAAACAATTTTTTATAATAAGAAAAATGGTTTGTGTGATATTTTTATATACTTGAATAAACCTTAAAACAAATAAAAATGTGCTTTCTCTTAAAGAAGTATCTTATCTTAAAAAAGTATCTAGAAGATACCTATCTTGTATCTAGTATTTCAAATACTATTTCTAAATGTATCTTGTATTTGATATCTAAATACTTGACGTCCTAGTATTTTGTATTTTAGATACTTTTTATAGAGTATCTTGTACATCTCTGACAATTATGTTGTATTATCTATATTATTTCAATGTAACTATTTTATTTACAGGTGTGTGATTCGGATTTAAGAATCATAAATGTAAATTCGAAGTTTGGAGGGGCTACGCATGACTCATTCATATGGTCCTCCAGCCAGGTAGAGTCATACTTGAGGGAACTTCACCAGAATGGCGAACAAGTATGGCTTTTAGGTAAAAATTCTTACTCTTGTTTTTTTCCCATTACAATCCAAATCATGACAATTTTTTTGAAGTAATTTTGTTTATTGAATGAGAAATGTACCTAATGAGATCATTAACTGAACTTGTTAGATATACGTGTATGTATATTGAGACTCTATTCATGATTATAGGTACAGAAAATAAATGGTTATTGCCGTAAAAAAAGAATTATAATGATTATGTATTTGTTTTAGGTGACTCAGGATATCCTCAAAGACCTTGGATGATGACGCCAATTTTGAATGCCGCACCAGGGTCTCGCGAGGAAATCTACACGAGGAGGCACGTGCAGGCCAGAAATTGCGTTGAGCGGTGTTTCGGCCTGCTGAAGTCGCGGTGGAGGTGCTTGCTGAGCATACGCACCCTACAATACGAGCCTCATGTCACCGGTCACATCACAGTCGCTTGCAGTGTCCTCCATAATATGGCATTGGATGCGCGCCTTCCCCCGCCCGATGAGCTCGTCAATGAGGACGCTGATGCGACGTTACCCTTTCATCCTGATGAAGGGGTAACGCCGAATCAAAACAGTTAGAGCGACCTTATAAGCGGCAGAGCGATGCGAAGCTGTCTTATTGACAGACTGTAAAGCTTTATACGCATCGCAATGCTTCTTGTAAGGTTGCCTTAGCATGTCATGCTCAAATCGAGAATCGGATGGCTATCTTCTCGAACATATGGTTGAGGGAGGCGATAGCTGAGATATGCGTCATATTCGTGAACGGGTGCTGTTTGTAGGGTCCGGTCTGTTCACGTTTGCAAGGATTTTAGTTCGTTATTTTTGATGTAGATACTGTCCTGATCCTGTCCTCGAAATTATTATTCTGATGGATATTTAACGTTACCTTATTCCCAAATGATAACAGATAGATACTTTAGCAGAAACTGATCTCGACGACAGCAGTGGCGAAACTAAAAACGATGGCCTTTGACCTATTCAGTTTGTTCTTTGATCAATCAGTATTGATACTTTTACAATTAAGAGCATGTTTAGGTTTCGATATTTGTATTCGCTATTAAACAAAATGGGGTATTTTATTTTATTTTGTTACCTACTCGTTATAATACGTATGTACCTGTGCCATAATTGATTTCTTTAATTGTTCAATACTCTAATAAATGCACACAATTACATTTGTTTTCGTATATTATTTCACAAAACAAAATCCCATGTACTTTATTTAACACCGTCTATTAAACGGACTTATGTTCATATAATTTTTATTTCTCTCAATTTAGTTCTTAACTCATAAAATTAATCCTGTTATATAAAAGCAGTTGCTAATAATGCATGAAACCTTAATAAGCTTCATAAATACAAATTATACATGCGCTGTTTCCAACATCTAATTGGAAAAGAAAAATCAGTGTTGCCACCTCAAATTTAGGTAAAAAATGTAGCCACATAAAAGGCATAATTTATGTTTAAAATATTCTTAAACACATTCCAAAGTGAACTATTAAAGAAGGGTTTATTGGGCACTAGACTCAGCCCGCGACTTCGTCCGCGTAGATTTAGATTATCGTTATTCCCTCGGCTCGGGAACTTGGGATGAAAGGTAACCTGCGTGTTAATCCAAGGTATAAGCTATATCCATCCCAAATTTCATCCAAATCCGTCCAGCCGCCGTTGCACGGTGAAAGAGTTACAAACTATTCGTAGGATTTATAACATTAGTAGGATTATTCTTTTATATATTTAGATCAAGGTTACGTAATGTTATGAATAAAGAATTAAAGTATAAACTGTTTATTGATTACTCTTTATTCATACAATAAAGTAGTAAGAATGTAAAAACAATTATGTAGTAGGTAATATTTTACTAACATTTATCAACAATAGAAAGGGACCTTACGTTCAACGCTTTTTTATTTTAATACACATACATACATATACTCACGCCTTCGTTCCCAGAGTGGGGTAGGCAGAGCTACAGAATTACCAAAAACTCTAAAAACTTGTTGATAATTCTGTAACCACATTTTGCACAATTAGGCTAACATGTTTACCAGTGTATTAGTGACAGGTGGCAAGCCCATCGCCTAATAATACGGCAAGCCTTTATTCCCTTAGTCGCCTCTTACGACATCCACGGAAAGACATGGAGTGGCACTTTTCTAACCCAGCAAACCACACGGGTTTAATAATTTATTATAATAAGTTTAACAAAATGTACATAGTTTTAACATGCATCTAATTGTTTACAATATAACAAAATATGTAGTAGATCACATTTATATTGCTTGAACAATAATCAACATTTTTAATTTGATAGAAGTGTAGTAATTATTGAATTATTATCAATTTATCATACATCCTTTTTTAATTATTTTAATAATCTTTTTAAGATTTATTTTTACTAAAGTGAACGGTTATTAAAAAAAAACAGTATTCTTGTACTTTCTAAATATGAAATAACTTTTGTATGATAAAAATATATTTATGAGATCTTACTTATTGAGATCCTTTAACAGCCTACTTATATAAAAATATCATCAGCACAGTCTCTATAAAATTGAATATAAAATACACTCTTAATTAATTAATTTAAAATAAAAATAAAATAATAACAATAAATCAATCAATCCAAATTTAGGGGCTCGGTGTCCTGCTGGGCTTGCATATGGCCTAGCCACGCCCGGGACACCTCTGCCAAATTATTTATCGCCTCATGGAGGAGTGCGTCCACCTCCACACGACGTGCGTCCACCTCCACGCGACGTGCGTCCACCTCCACGCGACGTGCGTCCACCTCAACGCGACGCGCCTCGATCCGAAGGCGCTCGGTCTCCTGCCTGTCCCGGTTGCGCTCCTGCATTTCCTCCTTCTGCAGGCGTCGCTGTTCCACTGCCACGAACTCGCTCGTGGCGCGGTCGAATGGCGTCGCCCTGCGCCGCATGCGCGTGCGCGGACGCGTAGGCCGGTTTGGGGTAGTGGAGTGCGGCGACTGTGCTGAGGGCAGCGGTGTAGTAGGGGAGGGCAACATGGACAGGCCGGGCGTGAGGGCTGGGATACTACACGGGCCGGGCGCGGGGGCTGAGCGTGTAGACGGGCCGGACACTGGGGTCGAGTGCCTAGACGGGCCAGTCACGGGGGCCGGGAGCCTGGACGGGCCGGGCAGGGGGGCCGGGAGCCTGGACGGGCCAGGCACGGGGGCCGGGAGCCTGGACGGGGCCGGGCAGGGGGGCCGGGAGCCTGGACGGGCCAGGCACGGGGGCCGGGAGCCTGGACGGGCCGGGCAGGGGGGCCGGGAGCCTGGACGGGCCAGGCACGGGGGCCGGGAGCCTGGACGGGCCGGGCAGGGGGGCCGGGAGCCTGGACGGGCCAGGCACGGGGGCCGGGAGCCTGGACGGGCCGGGCAGGGGGGCCGGGAGCCTGGACGGGCCAGGCACGGGGGCCGGGAGCCTGGACGGGGCCGGGCAGGGGGGCCGGGAGCCTGGACGGGCCAGGCACGGGGGCCGGGAGCCTGGACGGGCCAGGCACGGGGGCCGGGAGCCTGGACGGGCCGGGCAGGGGGGCCGGGAGCCTGGACGGGCCAGGCACGGGGGCCGGGAGCCTGGACGGGCCGGGCAGGGGGGCCGGGAGCCTGGACGGGCCAGGCACGGGGGCCGGGAGCCTGGACGGGCCGGGCAGGGGGGCCGGGAGCCTGGACGGGCCAGGCACGGGGGCCGGGAGCCTGGACGGGCCGGGAGCCTGGACGGGCCAGGCACGGGGGCCGGGAGCCTGGACGGGCCGGGCAGGGGGGCCGGGAGCCTGGACGGGCCAGGCACGGGGGCCGGGAGCCTGGACGGGCCGGGCAGGGGGGCCGGGAGCCTGGACGGGCCAGGCACGGGGACCGGGAGCCTCGACGGGCCGGGCACGGGAGCCGGGAGGCTGGACGAGCCGGGCAGGGGGGCTGGGAGGCTGGACGTTTCGAGCGCGGGGGCCGGGGCAGGCGATGAGGCGGCATGTGTCGAAGCGGGCTCTGTAAAACAAACTATGTTGAAACTTTTTTCTGACGTTTTAAAGGCATAATAATTTACAAAGTAGGTAAAAATACCTACTACCCTTCTATTAAAATATTCTATGGCAATTCAGATGACTGTGAGATGACCGCTTACTAGGGTTTACTCTATTTTTGGCTGTTTTTTTTTTTCATTTCGGTAACACATTGTATATTGTGATTCTAATAATATGTGTTCGTGATTGTGGATCTGATATATTGGTTCGGTAGAAAATAGCTTACTATGAAACAAAAATTCTGCAAAGTGATACGCTCTATGAAACGAGTGTCAAACAAGGGTAAACCCTAATAAATGTGATTTAGACATACATTAGGGTCAACTGCCTGTCTAAAATAATAAATAATAATAACTTAAGTAAATTCAAATCAAAATTGTCACAAGAGTGATCATTCATACCAATTGAAACTTCCGGCCACAATTCAATCTCCAAGGAGTATAAATCCTCGGCTACTGTTTCAGCTGATCCAGCTGTGCCTAGAACAGCAACCGAGGAATGTGGCCTATGTGTCTGAAAAAAACAAACCACGTGTCATTTTTAATATAATAATAATATAGATTTTTACGTTTCATGAAGATACATACATACATACATTGCACAGCACCTACGGGTAACAAATTTGATAAGTCTTTAAAGTGGAATTTGCCAATACATAAAAACATTTAAAATTCTTCAATATCTCCCATTCTTACATAACCATTCAACAACCATTCTTAAAATAAGTTAAATGCTTTAGTATGCTTTTAGTACCCGCAAATAAACATGAACCATCAAAAAATGTAGAGAAAATAATTCATTGATACTTACATTGAAGCCACGCTGCTGCACCTCGGGTAGCCCATCCACTGCAGACAAGCCCATGATGGCCAACAATCTCTCTTCGAAGGCTGTCAAAGCTTGTCTGCTATGTGGACCTCCACCAGTGCCACCTGCATGCCGCCGTATTAATGCGGCCTTCTTCTTCGTTTTCGACTTAAAGTCCGCCCATACCTGAATTTACGCAGTTGTTTTGCAGTGAAATGCATATGTTTGCCGGTTTATTTTATGTGTTGTCACAAAAAGCTACACATGGTGAAAACTAAATAAATAAATAAATAAAACTATTAAGTCTTAATTACCCTTTTCCACCGCTCCACTGACTTCTGCCCTCCTGTGCCAACCGCATTCACAATGCTGGTTAGCTCCCGCCACAGCCTGTCAGCCAGTTGCTTCCCTTGTGGGCCAGGGGCCTCGAAAGATCGCCGTTCCTTTTAAAAACTAACTTTAGTCCTTCAGAATAATACTGATTTATTCTTATAACAAAACTTGGGTGAGTGTGGCTAAGGTAACGTGTAAGTATAGGTAAATGAAGAGATGATAAGGGTTTCCAAATAAAATACATACTGCTCCATAAAACTTAAAATAACTCCAAACTGCTCGTGGCTGGTTCTTTGGACCCTTGAATCCATTTCTAAAAAGAATTAAAATATTATTACAGTAAGAACTACTAAGTATAGGTACCTACGTACAAATAATTCATCAACACAAACAATAACACTATGAGTACTTTAATGCTTCTTGAATTCTTTTAAACAGTAAAAAACTGTTAGTCTGCCGGTTACTTTGCTTGTCTAAAAATACGTAACGTAACTCGTTAAATTGATTTAGTTACACTAAAATACAACAAAAAGTTATTTCTAAACATGTTCGGCACCAAATTAAAAAGCAAAACGATATTTTAAATGAAAGAGACATGAAAAACGATTTGTATATTACTTACCGAAATGTTAGGACACTGAGCTAAAAAAGAGCTAATAAAAATAATAATTTGAGGACGTTCTCATTCGAATCAAATTATGGGACTACCGCGCATCAGTTTTTTCACTAGATTTTTGACAGATTGTATGTTCGTTGTTCGTTGACGTTTCGGTTAGATAAAAGCATAGACAAATGCCAACATAACGGAAAAAACGAAAAGAAAAGGCGATTCCATATTCTTTTCCATCCTCGTTCTGTGAGAATCGCTAAGGCGTTGAGTTCGTTAGAATGGAAAAACGCTAACACGGTTGGGTTCTTGGCTAAGCCTACAGGTTCGTTATTTTGAATCAGCTTAAGAATTATGTCTATATTCACATTTTGTGTCTGCAGCTGCTGTTCTTGGGTAGAGATTAACTGATGACAGCTGTTCAATTTATCTTGCAAATTTTCTATTTTGCTCTCTAGATTTAAAATAACGTCCACTAACCTTTCCATATTAAGTGCCGATTTCGTCTTTGAAGGTGCCATATCCGTTAGATTATACTATAATAAGCCTTTTATACACTTGTATTATGCAAATACACGTTATTTATATTATTATAGTTTAATTAATTAATAAATTTAAATAAGAGATACGAGAGCAACTTATTATTGCTGCTAGCGACAGTGGCGACAACTAATGGTACAAAATATCTGTTGGCAAACCTCATAAATTAATCATTTTCATTGACACTTTTTTTTAACAACGTTACAAATACAAAGGTTGGCGCCCACACGCCAAATGAGGACTACGAAGGCAATGTTACTGGCACATTTGAAGGTATAATTTGGGCCGTTTTTAGTTAAGAATCATCGCTCGTGCATTAGTCGGTGCGTACTAACCTCGGCCTGTGCCGTCTCGAGCAGGCTGAGCTGGTGCTTGAGGGCCTCGACGCAGCGGTAGCGCAGCACGTACTGGTCCCACAGCTGCTCGATCTCGCCCTCCAGGGCCGTCAGCTCGCCCTGGTACGCAGGCCTACAAAACACATGTTATTCGTATTATTCTATTCTGAACTGGAAATAAATTGAAATGTAAAGCTAGGATATTGATTGTTATTGACGACATGGCCTTGAGTTTACTTTCGAACTCAAAGTAGCCTCTTCTCTCTACGTTCTGGCTTGGTACTAACGCTGCATTTCATTAGCAATTGCAGCTATGGGTGCTTCTTCAAAGAATTGGTATATGAAGTAGCCACATATACAGGGTGAAATAGGGGTCGTGGAGCAAGAAAGACGCATTTAACTTACTTTCACCTAAGGATCACGATAGGTTAGGACTAACAGTTATTAAAGTTAGTTATTTAAGTCAGTACAGCAAATAATAAAAAAACTGGGATGATTTGAGATCATGGTCACCCTTCTGTTTCCCAAGAAAACTTATGTCAAGTGCATGTACTTAACAATCATCGCAGTAAGTATGTAAAGAGGTCGTTATGACGATACTGATAGACAGATAAGAAAAATTCCTTTGTTTGTTGTTTGTTTTCAAAGAGGTTGTAATTGGAAAAGTAGGGTGACAACGCATTTTAGTTACTTAACGTTTTTTTAATTAAAATAAGTAAATACCGAACCATCTTTGTTTCAATTAAAATATATACTGGTAACATCACAATCGTTTACTGAGTCAGAAAAAAATGGTTGGGATCACGACCCCTATTTCACCCTGTATATACGATGATGAACGTTTCGGTAGTCTGATGAATTGCTACAAAACGCTACGATTAGCTGTCACCTAACGTAGGGCCTTTTCTCATATGAGACCTGAAACCTACATAATCTTCTGCTCTGGTGCTATGTGTTCTCCGCTTGCTGCAGTTTGAGACGACAGCTCTTTAGCCAGTCTGGGCGGGTCTATATTGGAAACATCGACTTTTGTTCTAATGCATCGTTTCCACCTGAATTTAAATTACACCGCAAGTATTTTTGGAAAACTTAAAAAGTTGGTTCAGCTGGGACGGACACCCACTCCATTCATATGAGATCAGATCGCTATTGACTTAAGGGGGCGGGCAAGGCTTACTTGATCTTCTGCACGGTGTGCAGCCTCTTCTCTGCTCGCAGCAACTCGGCGCGGCGCCGCTCGAGCTTGGCGTCCAGCGCGGCCTCGGAGGCGGCGACGCTGTCGATGCGGTCCCGCGCGTCCGCGGCGCGCGCCGCCGCCGCCGCCAGCGCGCGCCGCAGGCACGCCTCCAGCGCCGACATGTCCAGGGGACGGGCCAGGGCCTGCTCGCGCTGCTCCTGGGTGTTCACATGCTGGTGAGCAAGGGTGCTCTTAGGGATGCCCACCTCAGTGTGGCAGTTCTTTTACACGAGTTATCAAATAAGCATGAAATAACATGAGAGATCCTAGCCCTAGTTTTAAAATCGAAGTTCGATGTTACGTCAGCTGCATTCCTATCACTTGTCATTGGAGACTAAATCGAAAGAAACGAATAGGGCTAACGTAACTTCGAACTTCGATTTTTAAAGTAGAGTTTTCAAACAGCTGATACACACAAGCGTTCACACAGTTTGGGGCGTTTGTTGACTGGCATCTATGACACACCGGAATAGGGCAAATCAAACAGAGATCCAACAGAAAATGTTTAGCCCGGCCGGAAAATCGCTAAACCCAAGTATACAGCTCAGAATTAGACAGCCGATGGAAAAGGAAAGTTGTAGAGTTGGCAGCCACGAAACGTGCTGTAAACAAGGTAGACTGATGGTTTGTGAGCGGAGCGGAGCCGAACTAAAACTATCTGATTAAAAGTACCACCATAATGGTGTGTCATATATTTTATCAAATACCTACCTTGTGCTCCGCTTCTTTAGCCAGCAGGTCGTAGAGAAACGCGCCCTGCGCCGTAATGTCGGTCGCCAGGGCTCTGGCCTGCTTGATCTCACCCAACTGCAACAATGGAACATTAAAAAAAAGATAAAAGATGTTTATTCAGTAAGTAGGCCGCACGGGCACTTTTACACGTCAAAAATCTACCAGCGCTTCGCAAGAGACCACTGCTGAGAAGAAACGCCGCAAGAAACTCAACATTACTAACTCAAATACCTTTAAAACATTAGTAGTTCAACACTTGAGGTAGTCATCAAACAAACCCAAGGGTTTTTGTAACTAAGAATGAGTCTAAGCGTCTAGGCGTAGAGTGAATTGGAGCGATCGAGCCTAGACCAAAATAGAGTAGACCTAGATAACTTTGTTATTGATTCCAATATCAACCTAGAATGGGAAATAAGAAAGCTAAAAGACTCACCCGGCTGGAGACGTCGTAATTAAGAGGCGCGTCAGACCGCTCGTCGAACGGCGCGGGCGCGTCGAGTGCGGCGCGCAGCAGTGTTGCCACCTTCAGTAGCTCGCGCACCGCCCAGCCGTCCGCGCCGTACAGTCTTTTACCGTTCAGCTTCAGGTTAGCGCGAGAGTGCTGGAAACAACACAAATAATAAATAAATATCAGGAGACAATCTTGCCCCAAATTGATCTAGCCCAAAACTAAGCTCTAGGCTTGTGCTATGGGTACTAGGTAACGATAAACTTACTTATATAGACGAATACATACTTAAATAAGTAAATAGAAAACACCCAAGAATCAGCCTGAGATTTGCCCGTATCGTGGATCGAACTGGAGACCGCTACCTTCTTAGGCAGGGTCATTACCTACTACCGCTACCGCGTCCTCCAAAACATGTTTAGGCAAGTTGTTCAACAATAACTGATACAATATCATAAGTTCCATTCGAATCCCAAAGCTATGAGTAAGTCAGTCGGTAAAATTACTTTACTCAAAGCATAACAAGATGTCCCATATGAAGTGGTTCTAAGTTGCTGTCCAGCTGATGGAGGCGTCACCTCCGCTGGCCCTTACGCTTATTGCAAGAGGAACACCAAAGCAGTCCGCCATGCCTCTAAATGAAGATGAAACTAGAAGCTACAGGCGAGGTTTTAGGGGAGAAAATCCTAAGAGCGTCGGTGGCCTAGTGGTTTAAAGAGTCGATTCGTGATCATAAGGTATCTAGTTCAAACCGTGGTCTCCATTTACCAATGAGTTTTCTAACATAAGTACATTGCCTGATGCTCTTATGGTCAAGGAAAAATATCGTAAGGAAACCAGCACATTTGATCAGCTGAGTGTGTAAGAGGGTAATTGGACAAAGATCCTAAAGTAGTCAACGTATCCGAAAAGGTCCCATCTATAAGATAAGATAAGATAGGGGAGAAAATCTTACATAACCCTGTCTCATCTCCAGGAGGTTGTACTATCAGCCAAAAAAAAATGACATCACTACATAGTATAAAACAAAGTCGCTTGCGCTGTCTGTCCCTATGTATGCTTAAATCTTTAAAACTACGCAACGGATTTTGATGCGGTTTTTTTAATAGATAGAGTGATTCTTAAGGAAGGTTTATATGTATAATACATTCCACGCGGGCGAAGCCGCGGGCGGGTCGCTAGTGATATTATAAAGAATTAGTTCGACACTTCTTTACGACTTGAATTATAATGCACTGTGACACAGTTCTATGGTGGTTTAGGGTTCCAATGGGCTGACAGTGCTTACCTACTCTAAAGTCTTTATACATCGTGCAACGCAAGTGTACTCACGAACAGCGCCTGCGCGTGCGTGACGAGGGCCACGCGCTGCTCGGCGCTGGCGGCGCCGCCCGGCAGCGCGGCGTCGGGCTCCAGGCGCGCCGCCAGCCAGCGCGTGCACTGCTCCAGGGCCTCCCAGTTGGGGCTGCGGAACGTCTCCATGCAGATCTGACGCGGGTAGCCTAGCGCGCGCATGGCCTCGCTAAAATCTAACCAAGCAATGATAATCTATGCACAAAAATGTTACAACAAAATGTGGCAGGATTTGATATACCAGTAAGTTAATAAATAAAAAGCTAGCTAAAAACAGTTTGAAAATAAGTCAGCGGTATTTCATCAGGTTTCTGAGAATGGTCTGGCTCCATTTCGTCGTGGACGGTGAATGACGCGAGAATTATTGGAGTTACACGATCCGTTTTTTTTTTTTTTATAGCATGGGAAGGCAAACGAGCACACAGGCCACCTGATGGTAAGTAGAAACTGTGACCCATAGACATTCGCATTCACAAGACTGCGAATGCGTTGCCAACCCTAAGGACTAAGATGGAATGCCTCTATGCTAGTCATTAGTTTCCCATCAGTGTTTCGTCATTCACATTCCCCTCCTGTTTAGGTCATCATAATCATGTTTAATGCTTTATTTATTTGCCTTTTTAGGTAGTCCAGTAAAAAATAAGGTGCTATTTAGCTATATTACAGTAAAATTTACAACAATTTGGCCAGCTATATGCCGTTTGCGTATGGGTGTGTGTGTATGTGCGTGTATCTGTCTGTGGCATCATAGCTTAACCGGGTGAACTCAATTGGATGCGGTTTTTAACCCCCGACGCAAAGAAGAGGGGTGTGATAAGATTGTCGTCTGAACCTGTGTTTCTGTGCATCTGTTCGTTTCATAATAGAACGTTTCGAAAGTCCTTTGTGCCGCCTTCTTTTTCGTTAACTTTGCCGCCACGCAGCAAGTGAACACAGTTGTTTCAATGTGATATTAAGACAATCAGAATCAGGAGCCCGTGAAATACTCACGTACTCACGTATTACGTTTCATCCTAGTCTTGGGAAGCTGCTAATTCAAAGGGTTACCAGAATGAAGTTATAAATACTCATAGCTAAACGTGGCCTAAGCTGTGACCCTCCTCTACACTTCAATTAGGTATTTACTATTATTTTACTTACTTCTCAGGTCTCTGTACGACATGTTTTTCACTTCCTTCACCTTAACTTGTATTAAATCGTGAATCTCTTTTCTAATATTGCGTAGTTAACCTAGAAAGACACAATTTACTGTTTGTTGTCAAGCGTCGCCATGGCAACCAAAGATGCCAACTGCCAATTGCCTCGTTAGAGGTTTAATACGAAGTGTGCGAGAGGGACAAATACACTACATCCTTGGACCGCATTCAGGGAATCTATTCTACTCCGTAAAACGATATTACTTTTGCTATGTAATCGAATTGTTTTTAACTCTGCCGCCATTATTGTCACGAAACTAATTGTCATTAAGTTGACAATACGATAACATAGCAAAAGCAATATGGTTTTACTCCGTTGGAGCCCCAGTGGAGGTTCTTGTATTATGGGCGTGTGTAAGGGTCGGAGCAATAGGTAGGAGTGAGCAACATATTCTTGCATCGTATTGCTCCGTCCCTTACGCACTCCCATGATCCGCCAACGTGTAGGGGGCCATAGTAACATACTTTTGCGTTCTGTTGATTTTTGTTAGGTTATTTATCGGCGTCTTCCACTCCGAAACTAAACTGACTAACTGGGCCATTTATTCCTATCGAACCAACCAAATAGATCGCTTTTCCAGTATCATAGCATAAATATGAGGTAGTAAACCTACCTCATATTTATGTTAGTTCTTCAGCAGGCTCGAAGGGCCAAACTACCCAGAAATAGGAGCTCCGCGGTAGCGCAGCTCCGTCGACTGCGTTCAATTCGATATAGTTGACCCGTTGGGAAAGAAAAAAAGTTGACCTGTTTTAGTTGGTCAGTTTAGTTAATCGGAGTGGAAGAACAGTTTTTATCATCGAGTAAAATGAAACAAATAATCACAGTTTAATATTTATTATTATTCTACAATCTAATTATATTCAAAATAAAGGCAACTAAGGAGAATGGTAATTAGACACACCCAGCGGCCAATAACAGGCTGGCCGCCGCCAAGACTTGGCTATATTGATAGTCATAGTATCGAGGAACCTACGGCCTCAATCCACTTTGTCTATACCCTTCTTGCTTTGATTTAGTAAGTACTAATCATATTTTATTTACCTTTCCTCTTTGCGATCAGAAATGTAAGTCTATCCTCCTTCGCTGTTGAAGTCTCCTGTTCACATTTAGGAATTACGTGTATTATATTTAAATGCATTCTTATAATATTGATGACTATCAAAATAGCTAAGTTTCTTTTGAACACTGACTTGAAAGTAGACATGAGAGTGGACAATTTATACACCTTTACTAACTGTACTGTAATGATAATTATAGTACTGTTGTTACCATGGAAATGCCCATTATAGAATTGTTTTCACGCTTCGATTACGTTATGTGGTATTATGATTCCGATTACGAGTAGAAAAAGGAATTAACAGACATACGGTCGCGTAGTTATCCACCTTGACCGTGAGGGTTGGCACACTTGCAATCTTAGTGATGGTAGCACCTTATGTAGGGTCCGTCTAGATTGCTACCCGTACTACCACTATATTACCGTTTAGTCTGCTGCCAAGCAGCACTGCCCTCCTGACCTAAACAGTATCCGAAAATCAATAACCAAAGCAGTTTTAGTTCTCTTCTCTTAGTAATAAGGCTGATATTGCTACATGAATTTTATCTGACATTCTGCGTATTAGCTTAGGAGGGCAGAGCAGTTTTCGCACTGTCGTATTCCAGTATTCCAGTGTACTGTTCAAGGAACCAGTGACTTGGCTAGCATAGAGGCGATATTCATCCTCAGAGTTGGCAACACACTAGCGTATCAGACTCACTCAGATGGTTAATGACGATTACACATGTTGGAAAAAGTAACAAGTTAGGGCAACGACACCAATGTTGGACACTTAGCTGAAGGCATCACCAAAAATGGACACAACTCTTAATTCAAATATTTTTTCAAAATAAATAATTAATCCTTATCTTCTGTACCATAAGAATCAAGTGACCATTATTGGTCCTTATTGATTACATGGTTCCATCACCCGAATTGTCTTTAAAATGTCTCTGAGTATGGTGGTATGCCATCAGGACGCCTGTGTGTTTGCCATATCCATGCCATCAACATATAAAGGTCCACTCTCCTGCTTCCCAAGCTTAGTGTAGCATGTCCAATTAGTAAAAGAATCATAAGTCGACGCCATGCGGCGGCTGCCTCTGCGCGCGCTTCACAGCGTCTTCACGTTTCAGCGAGACGCGCATGCGCGCTGCGTTCAGGTGCCTGAAACAAAAAGCAGCATTAGGTCGCGGTCTCATGTTAGCAGCGCGGCTGAATGCTGTCTGTGACCGGCGTCTTATCCTATCCAGGGGGACTAATACGGCTGCGTTTATAGCATGACAGTGTGGTTAAGGCATCTGTCACCTTCTGACACGTAAATAAGTACAAGAGTTACGGATGCTTTGTCCGTATTTGACACGCCTCTCGGGCTTACATATCTTCGTTCGGCATTCAATACCGCGAATGCAAAATTGGGTTACAACATGACATTCGCGGTACTGAACGCCGAACGACGATATATTATCATTTATTAGTATCACACAATATACTTTGACCGTGTATGATCGTTGCTGTAATTTATTTAGAATATGAGGTTTTCTGCCACAGGTAGTGTTAACTGCCACAAGAAGCTCTCAGGTGCTTTGTCTGCCAACACGTTGGCTGCCAACGTATTTAAGTTGCAGTGTGCTACGCCACACTCACACTCTTCTCACTAATATGGTTGCTACCCATCTATGTTACATTTCGTCGGTGAAACTGCAAAACCGCATAAGAACCATTTTAAATAAAGAGCAAAATGCACCTATTTAATAAGATCGTAAGGTTTTTTTTGCTCTATCATAAATTTGTTAGTTTAGTGGTTTTCCAGTATCACCGACGATTTGCTACACAATAACCTGACATCCACCGACTAATGTAGTGTCATTTTAATGCCAACATAACAAACTTCATTACAAAGTCATGTTCAGGTCAACTGGAAGAGATCCCTTATAGGGATAAGTTTGCCATTGTACATGTTAATCTTAAGTTTATATACGAATTTGTAATTGACTTTACATAGATACATACAAAATTGAACCTTATTTCATTCATAACAAGATTGTTTTAATTCCACTGGTGGTGCTCATGGCATCCGACGTGTTTAGTTAGAAATAATCTATTGGTACACCTCTGTCTGATCCTCTCCTGTGTCTCCGGGGTGGCTTTCTTCTCCGGCTCGGCGGCGGCCCACAGCAACGCCCGCAGCTTCTGGAGGCAGTCGGCCACGTTGAGCTGCTGCGAGCGCGTGGCGTCCGAGCGCAGGATCAGGTAGCCTTCCTTTGACAGCTTCTTACCGTGCTGGAAGGGGCAAAGCTTACTTTAGGATATCTTTTTCCATCTATAAATCACTAACATATAACTTGTTGATGTCAATGGATGAGGATTTTATAACTTGATTAAAGTAATTTTCGACTGATTATTAAATCATCCAATTTGAAAGAAGCAACAAGGCTTTAAACATCAGCATATTGCAGCTCTATGATTTACTAGATAAAACTAGGACAAGTCTAAATGGAGCGAAGCTGCCACAGATTTCATTTCTGTAACTAAAGCTAAAGATGAAGCTTCAAAAAGGTTACGAGCGAAGAGCGCCGCTTAAAATCGAAGTTCTGGCACTTTTCCCATTTTTCCCATTGAAATGTCAGATTTTCTTCTAGCTAGCAAGACGTCAACTTTAAAAAAAAACAATATACCTGTTCCAGCATCCTTTCCTTTACTTCTGGGTGCAGCCAGTCTGCTTCGGCCAACTTGAACCGGAGGTCTACCTTAGTGTGAACCTGGAATGATGAAATACTTAGAATTAACCTACCTCTATCAAAAACAGGGTTCTTTTCATGTTCAGGGGAAATTTGGATGTTTGTTTTACAGTGGTGATTATTATTTACATCTTTAATATTTGAGTAGCTTAGTTTTATTTTAATTTAAATAAGTTTAGTTTTAACTTTTAATTGTAGTATCTATATTATATTCAATAAATCATATTTTTTAGTAACATCATACCTACTTTTGTAAATTTGATCAAAGAAATTGGATGAGTGCAGCAAAACCAATATTTGATCAAATTATGAATGATATTTAAATAAAAACAGAATCCATCTAAACAAATTAATTATTATAGATAAAAAAAAATACTACAATATGTATTTATAAGTAGAATACCACCCACTTGTGTTTGGCCAAGCACCAGTTCTGCAGCTGCTATTGGTTAGTGACAATGGAGCAAAATTTATGTGTGCAAAACCGGTATATCGGCACAACAAACCTTATTAACATTCTGCCCGCCAGGCCCTGAGCTGGCGCTGTATGTAATCTCCAGTTTCTGCATGGGGAGGAAACCTGTGAACTTTTCCTTAGGATCTGCATTCTGGAAAATAAAACATATTCAGTTTAAATGAATTAAAAAACATAAGGCTTGTCCTACAAGCTGACCAAGATTTCTTTTAAATTAACAACGGCCAGAGATGTAAATAAAAAAGGCAAGGAAAACTTCAGGTAAATAAGTAAAGATCTAGTTCATTGAGTCATTTATTTAATCTTTATTGCACTAAAGAATAACCTTGATATACAAAATGCGAACTTTATGCCGTAAGGCACTCCCTACCAGTTAACCTTTAGCCAAAGCAGAAATTAATATTATTTGATTTTTTCAAGTAGATATTTTAGAGTAGATATATGGACTGGTATCAACAAAATAAATACATCCATACTTACGAAAGCAGGGGTACTCAGTTTTAACGAGCTATTAGGGTAAATTGTCTCGAGAGATATAGCACTCTTGTAAGAATTAGGCCGTTTCAGCATAGTGGCGTAGTGCACATTCTGAACTATTTTTTGAATGAAACCCACTCTCAAAGGAGTGAATGCCATATTGGCAACGTTAATTGTATGGTTCCGTGGTAACAAGTAAAACTATTGTGTTATTAGAGCATTTTATCGATTACGGATACTGTGAGAATTTCTAACCTCAACTCAAACTTCAAACGTCACTTTACTGTCAGGTCAGGTGTCAACAATTTCAGAAGCTATTCGATCTTTATTTAAAAAGCGGCGACTCACTAATAGATTTAAAAAGAAAAACTTTAAAATAACGCTTGCGACACAAGTTTTTCTAAACTTTTAGTCTAAGGCCATACTTTGACCTAACTTTGTGTCACTCACTAGTCATTCGAAACTAAATCGAGAGATGGGGATGGCGCTAACGTAACTTTGAACTTCGATTTTCAATAGCTTTTTTTTTTATAGCTTTCGGCTGCCTATAGCTACACGCTTGCACTCGTAACTGACAGTATATTTTTTGGATGAATCAATTGTAACCCCATTTTTTTTATTAAACGGTTCGGTCCCTTACTTTACGGAAGCGGAAAATCCGTTTTATTTTGTGCCTTGGCATATTAGAAAGAGACGGAAGGTGCTACAAAACGTTTGTGCAACAAAGTACTTGCAAATTAATGCTAGAATTTGACTAACGTAAATCATAAATAATCCATTTTTGAGGAAAATGTGACTCACTGGCCATATTATTTGTGAACCAATGTGCGTGTTGTAAATGAGTACGCCTACATGAGACCTTTTTAATCACACTTCTTTAAAGGCCACATACACGGTACGATTTGTCTGTACGATCGGTCGCTTCAGACCGACCGAAACGACGAATCGATAGTGTATGCCAAGATCGTAAACGATTTCCTTCATCGAAGACGAATCATAAATATCGTAACGATGAATCGACAGTGTATGGCTCTTTTCGATCAACAATTCGATTTTGTCTCACTCTAACACGAACATTTGAACACGTCTTTATCCTTCGTTTGAAACATGTAAATTATCAATCGTTACGACCAATCGTTTCGTGTTTGGTTATGTTTGATAGATCGCTTGTTTAAAACTATATCGCAAGTGTTATTATTCTAAGAAGAAACCTAGAGCACAGTCACCTGGGTTTATCTTAAAATTTAGAATATTTTATACGAATATGCGTATGCGAATACCACATATCTAATCTCAAAATATTTCACACCGAATTTTAAAATTCCGATTCTGAAACCGTCGAATCATCCCTGTTCCAATTTTGAGTTCACTACAATTACATAACCTACTATCCCGTGACTATCAGATCTCCGACCAGATGGAACACCGATTGGTAATTTTCCAAATATTTCTATTCAAAATCCCTATTTGGTATAATTCTGAATATTTAGGCATCCGATTTCGTAAAGTTAATTTGTGCATGGATGTTTAAGTAAGTATATTTTTTATCACACATCTTCATCTAATTCATCATCATCATCATCATGTCAGCTGAAAGATGTCCACTGCTGGACATAGGCCTCCCCCAAGGCTTTCCACTCAGACTGGTCTTGTGCTTTTCGCATCCACCGCGTTCCCACGATCCTTACAAGGTCGTCACTCCATCTTGTTGGAGGCCTACCTACAGCTTGTCTCCCGGTCCGCGGACATCCGGTCATCTAATTCATCTAATTTCAACTAAAATGGATTAGTTCTGGCTGGCGCGCTTTATCTAGCATTTGATAATTCGGTATTGTAAAATTCGAAATTACTTAAATAATATTTTTTTCTAGACTAAATCATTGTATTATTATTTAATTACCGAAAAAAACAGCCTAGGAAAGTCTCAATCTTCGCAATCAACCCAGAAAACGTAAACATAAATATTCACTAATGTTTAAAACTACGATTTTCGTGGTCGGTTAAGCAGGCTAGTTTTGATACGTCAAGCCAAGCGCCACACTCTTTGGATTCTACACAAAATGGACTCAACAGAGAGTTCTTCGTACTGACCATATTTATTTTCTAGAAGCGCAGGCGCAGACGCGTTCCGTTGCGGTCCAAATAATTTAATTAGGATCGTCACGCGTCGTGGCGCCATCTACCGTTGCCAAGCATCAACTTGACTTTATTTAATCAATTTTGACTAGTTTAATGAGGGTAACGAAAATAAAATGTAACTGTTAATTTGTTTTATTCGGCTTCTTTGTAGGTAATTATGAAAAGGTATTTAAATCAAAATACTTTGTGTAAGTTTGACCACTCTGCTATTTAGTGATCATTCGGTAAATACGAACTTATCCTACAAAATATTACGTTACATGATTGACAACTGTACCTGAGGCCATAGACAATATGCTCAACGCTAACATAATTATATTTTCTAATACTGTCTAAATTAATGGTATTGACATTAACGCTCAAGCGACCGTCCGGTACTCAATCAATCTATCATATCAAATCCTTTAACTTCGATAATGATGGCTATCGTCGAAAGCGTCTTGTTTAAAAATACTGTAATTGCATCCAAACAATAACTAAAGCCATTACTATCCTGGTCACGGCACCATTATTAAGAAGCTCTCTGACCATTTAACCTTTTTAGAATTTTCTTGTTATCTATTCCATTCACAGGTTCTCTTTCATGCTTAAACGTGAATCTTATGCTTAAAATGAATATTCATCTTTCAAAGCAGCCAGTGACACATAACCAAATGTGAAAACAGGCCAATTACATCCCAATCAAATCGAGAACACTACGCGGCGCGGGCGCGGGTAGAAATCATTTTTTGCGCCGCGTAATATCTGTTATTCCATTATCACGTGGATTATTATTGGCAATTAGCGGGTGTTAAATTGAGCGTGGAGTGCGGTTTGTATGTATGTATGTAAATGTTGGTCGCAGTGGATGTCGCACTGCTGTACTCAGTTATGTTATGGGTTGAGTGTAGTTGTAAAATACGAGAAATACCATAAAGTTTCAGAACAATTATTCATTCCAAACAGCGCGCCTCACCTTTGTCAAATTTCTTATACAAGTACTGTCTCGGCAATGCTTACGAGTATTGTGACAACAGCGGATTTGCGTAGCAGGAAAAACTTAACTTTTATGTAATGTACGCATTGTACGTAAACATTTACCAATCACGCACATTTCATTTATGATGAGCTGGAGAAATTTGAAAATTTACAGAGTTGTCATCAAGCGCGTTGTACCTAATTAATAAAACTTAATATTCCATTCCGTGGCTAATCCAATGAGCGCAGCACGCAAATCAATAAACAAGACAGATCAATAAAACCGCTGCGCAGGATTCATCACGAGTTCGACACGCCAATGTTAAACGATTGGCAACCTAATTGCAATCAAAATTTGAATCCAAATAGATCAAAGTAATATTTGAGTTAAGTTCTTTTTTTTGTACAATGAGGCGACTTTCAGAAGTGTGATCAGTTTTTATTGGCATTCGTCGGTTTATGTCGTCCGGCATTTGTTTCCGATGATTTGTAGGTTTTTTGTAGTACAGTCAACGGAGAAATGGCAGATGAAATTTTGTATTTTACACAAAAGCACCTAAACATAGATACTATCGGATTCTTGGGCTGACCAGCAATTGCTCGTATGTGAAATGCCATGGATATAGTAATTACAGATGTTTCGATTCGATAAAGCGGCTGGTAGGTTCTATCGGCCCACATTCCTAGAGAACGGCCAATGCTTAAAGCCTAAAGCTCCCCCATTGTCCCTTTGGGGGATCGACAGATACCTTTATTCTCATCTACATTTCCAAAACCCCAGCAACTTTTATCGACAATGACGGTATACCATTTAATTAACTCATTGGTTCGCCCAATCATACTTTTTCCTCGCAAATACATTTTTTTTCACAAATTCTTTCAATTGACCATGTCAGGGCTTTTTTACACATTAGGTTCGTAGGTTTTGCCGTGTGGTTGCCGGGTTAGAATAGTGCCACTCCATGTCTTCCCGTGGATGTCGTAAGAGGCGACTAAGGGAATGGAGGCTTGTAGTACTGTTAAGCGATGGACTTGCCACCTGTCACTACTTAATACACTGGAAACCATCTTAGCCTACGTGTGCAAAATGTGGTTACAGAATTATCAAGAAGTTTCAAGACTTGTTGGTAATTCTGTAGCTCTGCCTACCCCACTCTGGGAATGAAGGCGTGAGTTTATGTATGTATGTAGGTTCGTAGGTCGATAACCGCTTCTGGCAAGACCTTCATTGTTGAAAATACAGAAAACTAAAACCTTACCTACTGATAAAATAGACGCATTTAATGAAAAATCTAACAGGGAATGGTGCCCTATTCTATATTGGAGTTTGAAGACCGTGTATCCCTCGCTATCCATCGCACAATATTTTAAAAGTTTACCAACAGCCACACACTTAACTGCCCATTAAAGACAGATGTGAGAAAGTGTAGAACGAGATGAATATAGATTTTACATAAGAATCTCATGTGCACGACAGAGACAGTTTCTCTCTGTTTATCTTCACTCAGCTGTGTGGGCGATTGTGCTAAGGGACACAACGCAACTTCCAAACTTTTGTATTCAGTCCTTTGGAGTAACTTCTGGAGTTCCTTGCGGCGCTTTTTCTCCGCAATGACGGTCTTGTCGGAAGCACCAGTAGATTCACTCTATATCGCCACCGTGTAACAGAGCCACCATTGTTGCCATTGTTGCCAATTTCTGAATAAATCATTTGAATACCTATTGAATTGATGAAGCCAATTTATTTAAATTGTTTTGCCTAAGCAATAATACACGTTTTAAAAGAATGCCCATGTGCATTTGAGGCGCATACTAGTCTAAAGCGAGAGGATCGTCTGCTTTCATCAATTATGATAATACGCCGGCGCACACGCACTGCAACTATGTCGGCTTTCCGAATTCCCCACATTCGGTGCACACCGCGCAGAACGATGTTGCGAGCAATACTAGCATTAACTATGAGTGATTCAAACGGGGATCTAGGTTAATAGGGAATTAATAAAAACCGCCGTGTGGTTGCCGGGTTAGAATAGTGCCACTCCATGTCTTCCCGTGGAAGTCGTAAGAGGCGACTAAGGGAATAAAAGCTTGTAGTACTGTTAGGCGATGGGCTTGCTACCTGTCACTAATATACACTGTTAAACATCTTAGCCTAATTGTGCAAATAGTGGTTACAGAGTTATCAACAAGTTTTTAGAGTTGTTGGTAATTCTGTAGCTCTACCTACCCCTTTCTGGGAATCAAGGCGTGAAGGTATGTATGTATGAATAAGGTATTTAGCCTAGTGCTAATTTAAAATTTAATAACATTGTTTAGCCATTGATTGCGAAGCCCTTACAGGGCCGAGATTGTACATGGTATAAATGTTTTAAAAACAAAAAACCGCCTTCAAAAACGCAAAAAGGCCAGTCCAACTGAAATCGGCTTTGGTTAAAAATATTGTCGACGACGCGCTGGCCTAGTTCGTAGTGACCCTGCCTACGAAGCTAGCGGTCCTGGGTTCAAATCCCGGTAAGGGCAGATATTTGTGTGATGAGCGCGAATATTTGTTCCTGAGTCATGGATGTTCACTATGTATTTAAGTATATATTTCTCTATATAAGTATTTATATCAGTCTAGTACCCATAATACAAGCCTAGAGTTTAAATTGGGACTAGGTCAATTGGTGTGATATTGTCCCCTGATATTTATTTATTTATTTATTTATTGTGAATTGCCGACTACCATTTTAAAATAAGTTATTTTTTGCGTTTTTGAAGGCGGTTCTTAGTTTCTTAAAACATTTATTTAATTTTATACTTTTTTATTGTTCATAATAAAAGCTGTTATGTAGTCCCACTTCTTAGTTGGTATGAAACTTCAAGATATAGCGGCACCAGGGCCGGATTTAGAGATGTGGAGACCCTGTGGCCACAAATGATTTCTTTTCAGTCAAGATTTCAAGAAAAATCCTTGATGATTTCGCTATTGTAAGAACAAAAATAAAGAGTCATGACGGAATCGAATAGGTACCCAACCTCCGAGGCTACGGGCGAGTACCACCCCACTCAGCCTTGAGCCATTGGTTCCCTCAAGAAGGGTAGTAGGTAAATTGCATAAGTACTTATCAGGGCCATTTGAGATTTTGATATTTTACTGATTGCCTAATTGGAGTGAACAAATATAGATCGATGATTTCTGTTAATATTTAACACTAGCTTCTGCCCGCGACTTAGTCCGCGTAGATTTCGAATATCGTTATTCCATCGGAACTTTTAAAATTTCCAGGATAAAAAGTAGCCGATGTGTTAATCCAGGGTATAAGCTATCTCCATTCCAAATTTCATCGAAATCCGTCCAGCCGTTGCAGCGTGAAGAAGTAACAAACACACATACAAACTTTCGCATTTATTACACTCGCGGTCAGATAATACGGGTCAGAGTGCGTTTTTCATACTAAAGAGGCTATTTCGAAGCCTTGGTTCCTCGCCAGGGGATGCTTTTAGTGAAATCTGATGATGGACACCCCGAGCATCGATCAGCTTCAGCGATCGATTGAATCTGCGGTTAACGCCGGAATTGTGCATGTTCAGGAAAAACCTATAAAATGGCAAAAAATGTAAGGAAATCCAAATGCTGACCCAAACTCTCTCGCTGTGGTGTTACCTGATTGTGCGATCAGTTAGGTATCTTAAGCACTTTTGACCTCCTCTATTGAACCCCAGAGTATCCACTATTAAACCTCACTCAAAACAACCAATGCCCAGAACCAAGGCTTCAAAATAGCCTCGTTTGTATGAAAAACGCACTCTGACCCGTATTATTTGACCGCGAGTGATTAGGATTATAATCATGTTTGTGCAAAGTACTGTAAGTAAAGGTAAAACGCGTAAAAAAACATCAAAGGAAAAGTTGTTTACTAGTGTTTTACTAGTCTGAATTTGTTTTTTTTTACCGGAGTCTCTATTGGGCTGCAGCTCTGGTTGCCCCCCCCCCCCCCCCCCCCCCCCCCCCCCCCCTAAATCCGGCCCTAAGCCGCAGAGTTAAAAAAATATAGGAGCAAATCAAAAGCTATATTGTTCAACGTCGTAGAATAGAGACCCGTACGAGTAGTAAGTATAATGATGATGCGGTCAGCCTATCGTTTGCTGAATTTTTGTTATCGTTGTTCTTTTAGAATTATTGTTTGTGCTGTTTTGCATAGGTTTACCTTTACCCTAATAAATAAAGAGAACCATGCACTAGTCGAAGCCCCGTTTCTTCAATATTCTAATACTATTAAAATACCGTTACTTATTGACAGGTATCTCGATTCAATCAAGTAGAAACTCGATGATTTCGATCGAAAGATTCCATCATCATCGCAATAAACGCTGCCAAGCGCAATCGACGAGGGACGCAATCACGATAATTCTCTGTAGATTGTCGATAACTAGAGTAGGGCTTTAAATTATATGCATGCGAGCATTCGAGTTTATTACCACGCATTATTAATTGCGTTTGTAACTTCCATGGCCCTAAAGGTGCTCTTACACAGGCAACTTTTTCAACAGTATTGGATGTCTCTTTGTATTTCACCAAAATAAAGTAAAACGACTGTTATTAACGGATAATTATTGCTAAAAAATGCCCGTCTAACTGCGCCTTTGGTATAGATACAAGGAAAATTAGAAGTCCATTCTGACACCTGTCATGCCTAATAAGTTATACTTATTCAAATTTTAATTAATGGCGTTTCTCCTGTTAAGGTGTATTTCGCCAATGTCAAGTTATTTATAGACATTCCCGTGGACTTATTAGACAAATAAGCCTACGGATATCACACGCGAGGACATTTTTCGGGAAAAGGGTATTTTTAATAATTTATTATAACCTCAAAACCAAGAATAGGTTATAAATCGTACTGCGATGACAGCTGTCAAGATAGACATAATTTGTTGCAGATATAACGCTGATATACATGTGATATACAGTTACGCACTGCATATTTTCTGTGCTTTGCTTGTTCAGTGAGTGAAAGCGCACTTAATATTAAAACGGCGGCGTGCAATAAGAATTAATTAAATCTTACATTCGCGCCAAAATTGCCGTACGAATGAGCTTGAGTCTTCACGCTCTTCTCCCCTGGCCTATTCCGTAAACCAACGTACTCAGATCTATTCTTAAAGCGTTGGTTAAGTTAACAGAGGCCAAGTTAAGTTGGTGATGATGTTAGATTAGATGAAAAAGCCACATTTTATGGTTTTAACGGAAGGTAAAGCCGACGCTAATTGGGCGGTGCTAGCCTGCGAGCAACTTTCTGTAATTAGCATTTAGGTGCTAAGTTTCGACTCAATTCTTAGCTACTTGACAGTTTACTTAGGTCGTAAACATATACATTTAATATTTATTACCAACTAACATGTATATGCAGTGTTTTACACGAATAGATTACAATACAAGAGGTATACATACATACTACAATCACGTCTCTTAACTTCCACAACAGTAGTTAACAGTGCAAAACACTACTATGCTGCAAGATGGTCGGTGTTCCTACCATCTCCAAAACTCAGTGTTAAGTAAAATAAACACGCAACACATTACCATTGCATTATCAAGTTGCCAAAATTTATTATCCTAATAATTATTTACCAATCTACCAAAAACTATAAAAAAATGGCCAAGAGCATGTCGGACCATGCTCAGAGTAGGGTTCCAAAGCAGTTACTACATACACAAATAACTATTTCAAAAAACAACATGTGTGAATAGGGTTGCCAGGTGAGCCGCGAAAAAATACCGGACAACCCCAAAGGGGGGGGGGGGGGGGGGGGGGGGGTATGCTAGGTCGCAAAAATACGTTTTTTTTTTATACAAATATTTTTAATTTATTAATTAACAACACATAAATCAACTTAATTAGTACTAGTATTAGCGCGAGTTTTGCGTTTGAGGGATTTCATATGCCTACTTTTGTATGCGCTTATGACCAGTAGTACCGACTTTCTTCAAAATACCGGACATTGTTCTGTCCGGTATGACCATTTATTTTTTACCGGACAGGCCTCGAAAATAACGGACTGTACGCTTAAATACCTGACATCTGGCAACCCTATGTGTGAACTACCTAATTTTCTTATTTAGTGCTATCTTGCACTATTTTTTGTAGGTATAAACACTATAGCCGCCTGTATCTCAGGACTTGAGCGAAAAATGCACCTTTCGTTGAGTTAAATATTTCCTAAACCTTCCCCAAACCTGTACCATGTACTATCATTCCATGCCCATTGGAACCTTGACCCACCATAGAACTCTGTCACATTGACGCTATGATTCAAGTCGTAATAAATGCCAAAAAAAATTTTTTATAATGTCACTGTGACACCGTTCTATGGTGGGTCAGGGTTCCAATGGGCTGATAGTACAGAATGATTTTTTAAGAGCTATCCAATGATACTTACCTCATTCGATGTCATAAAATAAAAAAAGTTTTTTTATATTTTTTATTTATACTAATTTAAATTACAGCTTCAAATAACAGTTGAATTCATAAATATTTATATTTAGTACCTTTTCACTTTAAACGTTGTGACAATCCATACACTTATGGCAGTTTAAACATTACATTAAATGTCCATGTCTTTCCGTGGATGTCGTAAGAGGCGACTAAGGGAATAAAGGCTTGTAGTACTGTTAGGCGATGGGCTTGCCACCTATCACTAATACACTGGGAAACATCTTAGCCTACTTGTGCAAAATGTGGTTACAGAATTATCAAGAAGTTTTAAGACTAATTGGTAATTCTTTAGCTCTGCCTACCCCACTCTGGGAATGAAGGCGTGAGTTTATGTATGTATGTATGTATTTATGAACTCGACTGTACCAACAGTCTCTGAGCTAAACCGTGGACGGACGGACAGACGGACAGGGCGAAACTACAAAGGTTCCTTGTTTGACTGCGGAACTCTAACAATTTAGTGACTTGTTCTATAGAATTACGCCAGTGTAAAATATTGACAATCAAACAATTATCGATCGCGCAACGCCTTTCCCCGCGTACGCGCAGTTGCCGATAGATCTAGTAATTGCTATGACGTGTGAGGACGCGGAGTGTAGCATGTAAATGTAACTAATTACAGATGTTAGCTACTTGTCGGGAGGATGGTAATAGAACAAGGAATGTTAAGTTATACAATGAGAGATAAAACCAACAAAGCAAGTGACAAATGGCTTCTTGCACTCACTTGATTGGCAACGAATTCCTTTGTTTTTCCAAGCTTTTATTTAACTTCAAATTATTCTACTTAATACAATTATTTGGTTTTAATCTTACAACTGAGTTTTAAACCGGTTCCTGTTATTCGAATGGCTCACAACTGAAATTGTGAATACATAGATACATTACCGTACATAATATAATACCTACCTGGAAGGTCCCAACATAATCTCCACTATAAATAACTTGAGCTAGAAATATACGGGGCAAATAAAATGACAGCTAGGGTTTGCCTATATTGATGCTTTTCCAAACAAAATAGCTAAATAATTCTGGTTATTCTTTATTTTAAAAGGATTTTTGAACCTTCACTCTTAATCATATTTTTTTATTCTAATTGTGTACTCGTATTTCAGAATTACTGTCCCATTAACTATTGTTAAGTAAACGATCAGAATTTGTTCCAAATTTTCGGGTGTTAATTTTCTCCGTCTCAACAGATGAATCCATTTCAGGTGGCTAAAATTATTTCCAATGTCTGTGGAAGTGGTAGAGGCGAAATAATTAATAAAAACACTTACGAAATATGCTGCAGATATGAAATCTTTTTTGGTCAAAACGGACCCATGTCGAATTATTGGCTATAGGATCAACTTGTAATATACGACGTCTCGCTTAGGTATCTACTTCTGTACTTTACATCTTTAATATATTGAAGCAACTGTGCAACATACATTTAACAGAGCTTCTATTCTACTTAGCTAAACCATATTGCATTGTACCATGTTATTGTATTGAAACTACTTCTTTGCAGACCCGGATGGGGCGCAGGCAAAAGCACCTAAATACCAATAATGCTCTAGCTATGTCAGTTTCCTAAACTATGCAGTGGTGATGTTGCATATCTATCGGCAATCTTTCCGCCGCACGCGCATCGGCGGCAGAGCGTTTATCACCACCCAGAGAATGTGGTATTGTGGATTGAGCACGAAGTCACGAACCAAGTTTATCGAGTCCTATATCGTTTATCGATAGCAAAGCCACAACTCAAAATGAGATTTTTTGCTGATTAGAATCACAAGGTAATAGGTACATGGTTACTTAACTGCAATATAGATTATTTGGACTCCTATTTCTCCTAACAGATTATCCAAAGTCCAAATAGGCAGGTACGAGTTAGTACTGCCTTAAAACTAAGTGTAATTTACGCCTAACCTACGTATCTAAAGAAATTTAACTGTAGTATGCTCATTTCATAATAAAATGAAATAAATATGACTAGAAGGAAAACGAACACACAGGCCAACTGGTCTATATCGGAATCCATCATGATTTTTTCGCATAATGTATCATTTCACAAAAAAAATCGTTTGACCTAAAACGGTTTTAACAATAGAAAGGGTTTTATTTTAATTATTATAAAAAACAAACGTAACTTAACCTTTTTTTTTTCGATGATGAAACGCATTTACGCGTACCCTCTGTTAGGGATGACCTTATTGGAGGGTTATGTAGGACTCACGACCCCCCACCATTCAGAGCGAAAGAGAAGGAGGAAGCCTGCCCACTGTTGATGATGGGGGCGCCTTGGGCTGCTAGCATTGGACGCCCCCCAGCTGCCCCGGCATAAGCTAGGGCACCTGCGCTAGAATAGGACTCAAAAATACCTAACCTAATCTACACAATAGACGTTTATTAAATTCTGCAATGTCAGCCTAAAAGGGTGTTATGCGAAATGATACATTAGGTAGGACAAACGATATTATGGACTGAACTGGGGATGAAAGAAAGAAACTTTTTTTTTTTTTCCCCAAAACGCAGACATGCTAATCACTGTGCACGTTTCCAATCAGTAAAGGTTTTTATTAATCTGCCAATGGAGCTTAAGGCCATTCAATACTAAATAATCCAAATGTGTTCAAAAACAGAGCAAGACATTGTTTGCTGTCAAAGCGCTACTATAGTATTTGTGAATTCTTTAATTAGTTATTACAGGTACCTAATTAATTTATTATACCTAGCTGACATTATTAATACTGCAATGTGATACTTAGGTATCTTAGGATACTTATTTAAGATTTCCGGCTTATACTTTTGATTTATCCTGTTTACTGATTTACTCTACTCACATGACATAGGGGAAATCACTGCGGAATACACCGCGGTGAAATAAAAAAACCAGTCAAGTGCGAGTCGTTTCGTACCATTATCTATAAAAAAATCACGTTTGTTGCATAACCCTTAAATATATTTTTTATTCCGTTTTTAGTATTGCCGTGTGGTTGCCGGCTTAGAATTGTGCCACTCCATGTCTTCCCGTGGAAGTCGTAAGAGGCGACTTAGGGAATAAAGGCTTGTAGTACTGTTAGGCGATGGGCTTGCTACCTGTCACTAATATACACTGTTAAACATCTTAGCCTAATTTGTGCAAATTGTGGTTACAGAGTTATCAACAAGTTTTTGGAATTGTTGGTAATTCTGTAGCGCTGCCTACCCCACTCTGGGAATGAAGGCGTGAAGGTATGTATGTATGTATGTGTAGTATTTGTTGTAATAGTCGCAACATAAATACATCATCTGTGAAAATTTCAACTGTCTAGCTATGACGGTCCGTGAGATACGGCCTAGTGACATAGACGGACAGATGGACAGCGGAGTCTTAGTAATAGGGTCCTGTTTTTACCCTTTGGGTACGGAACCCCAAAAAAGAAGAAGGTCACAAATTACTGTTGGTAACCGTACATGCTAGTACCTATTTAAATTAGACACCTTATTGCATTTAGTCGAAAGTATTTTACTTTCCACTAGCGCTGTTTGACGAACAATATCTACTTATGCATTTTCTAGTTTTCCCAGAGCTCAATAAGGCAATAAGGAATGAATATATTAAACAACAATACAAATTGCTTTGTAACCTTATTTTTCAAACCTCTTATCTGCTAATGCTATAATTCGATTGTGCACTATATTGGCACCGCTTAAGGTTTTGGAACTGGTAAGATACGTGGATTTTGAAGTAATGTCGATATAAAGAGAACTGTTAGGTGGGAAGCTGACAAATAGATGGACTAGTACCGTAAGTACGTCGCTAGATGGGAACGGCGCGCAGTATGTGGTGGGAAAGTGTTTAATTTGGAGTAATTTAGACGTAGTTGATTGCATTTTCTTTTTCCCTTTTTAACTGACTTCAAACAAGGAGAAGGTTTTATGTTTTTCGATAGTATGTATTATTTTAATGTACCTATGTTCACCGATTTCTCCGTCAATTGAGGATCGATTTTAATAAAAGTTAAAACGAAACTTATTTAAATTAAAATAAAACTAAGCTACTCAAATAAGATGTAAATAATAATCATCACTATAAAAATAACAACTCCTCTAGCACATCCGCTCGCGGGATGGTCCCTATGACACTGGCTGCATTACATCTCTGGATAGCTAGCCCAATCCTTTGGGAGAGGTAAGCACCAGCTCTAGAATCCGGAATGCCCGGCAAGTAAGCTATGTCCTTTCTCGAGACTCCAACTATCTCCATGCCAAATATCATCGAAATTGGATCAGTGGCTTAGCCGTGAAAGCGTAGTAAGCAGACAAAGAAGAATTAATTATTGTAAAAAAGATTTTCAATATACCTGTTGGGCTTAATGACCCGTCGTATATATGTATTATACGCTAGTGCCAACTGTTACATGACATTTATGATTGATGACATGATTATGAATACAACGTTATTTAAAAGAAACCCTATGCAGTCTTAAATATCTCTCTACTTCGTCCGTACTGTCAACTCCCATATGTTTTGGCGACAGCCTTCTACACCTAAGACGTTATTTTGAACTAGTTTATGCCAGTTCCAGATGTAACTCCATTGTCTTGTTCAGTTCAATTAGGAAACCACTGTATCTAACCGCGTGCTAACAGAAGCTATGTAGACTATTGTAGACATGGTAAATCAAGTCGATCCTCATTGGAGCATGCCCTGGCTGCGTCCGCGTCGATTAGCGTACGAGCGTGCTACTCACGACCATAGACAATGGTCAATGATACCTACAGCTATAGGCGTACAAATTAATTGAGAGATAAATCGTATTGTACTTTTCAAAAAAAAAAAAAGTTGTATGCATGCTCTCATGCAAACAGCGTTTTTTTTTCATTGTACCTACCTTTTAAGAAAAACCTGCCGAAATTATTAACTAAAAATTTCATTATTATTATTGGCCAATTGACATGTATGCATTTAATTATAAGGATTGATGAGTATTTTTTTTTGTACTTGTAATTATTTATTTTAATATTATGTTACTGTATCTACGTGACATTGATATTTGTATGCCAACAGGCAAAACATAGTACCTACCTACGCTGTATTTTTTCCTCCACCTGTATTTCTCTACCTATGTTTTACAAATAAATAATTCTGTTTCTGATTCTGATTCTTCCCGATTATTTTATAAATAAACCACCTCAACCTAAGCTTTGACCACTTGAGATAGAAAAACTGTACTGCAGGAGTAAATTATACGCCGAGAAGAGATAAGAGAAGAATTGAGAGCTGGGGTGTGCATGAGGGGCGGGTGGAGAGTAATGGTGATAGGCTGATAGCAGATATTTTTGTAATGGTGATAGCAGACGACGCGCTGGCCTAGTTGGTGGTGACCCTGCCTGCGAAGCTAGAGGTCCTGGGTTCAAATCCCGGTAAGGGCAGATATTTGTGTGATGAACGCGAATATTTGTTCCTGAGTCATGGATGTTTTCTATGTATTTTAGCATATATTTCTCCATATATAAGTATTTATATCGTTGTCTAGTACCCATAGTACAAGCCTAGAGCTTAGTTTGGGACTAGGTCAATTGGTGTGACATCGTCCCCTGATATTTATTTATTATTATTTATTTTCATAACCTCAACCCCGCACTCCATGCTTACCTATAATACCTACACCTATAATTTGGATCAAAAACTCGTTTAAAAGTTTTAAAAGCAAATGTGTTAAAAACGCGCTATTCATGAAACATCATCATCGTCATCCGAAATGGTTTCTACTGGTTTACTTCATGTTCTCTATCCACCTTAGCCTAATATCGATAGAACTTCCCTGGGCTAGCGTGTATATAGCGTAATTTTGTCGAGGCCGAAGATTATAAATTATAATAGAAAAGCTAAATTACGTAAGCTCCATCTCGTCCTCTTATTTAGTCCAAAGGTGCATCCGAAATTTTCAATTTACCGCTTTATAGGGTCACGCTGGTCCAACGTGTATAGGAACCCTTAAGCATAGCCATAATTTAAAGACCTTTACATACACATAAACGTCTAAAGTGCTTGCCAGCCTTGCCGCCGCATTTGAAATGAAATAAAAAGTATTTAGTCAATCTCACACACAGCACCATCACCAACTTAAACATATAATTCAACTAGTTGACCCGGCAAACGTTGTTTTGCCTTAATAAAGACAAATAATAAAGACAAATAATTTGCAATAAAATAATATTGCGACTATAAATTGAAATGTAAGCTATCCTATCTTTCAAGTTGGCTCGAATTGCACACGGTGTGCAAATCAAATTTAAAATCGGTTCAGTAGTTTAGGAGTTCATCGCGGACAAACAACGTGACACGTAATTTTTATATATATAGAAGAAGAAGATTATTATTTAATATTAACATTTAGGGTGCGACAGTGTGACATATATGGGTCTTCACTCAGCATTGCGACACTTGTCAGTGCTGCGACGCTGGTATTCTGTGAAGCCCAGATCGTGTGCGAAAGCAACCGATATGTAACGCCATTCCATTTTTGTCTAAATAATACTGACATACAATACTGATATACATACATATATACAGGGTGTAAGGGACGGCTCACCGAAAACTGAAACTATAGTTTCAGACCATTGCACTGAACTGAAACCGACTGGTATTTTTTTCTGGAAACGTAAGGTTAAAAAGTAATATTTTCCTAACAAAAATAATATATTTCATTTGCCTTTTTTGCGAGAAAAAATCATCTACATTGTCTCCCTAAAAATTGCTCGATATCCCAACAGATCTATATGTATTATGTATCATTTACTATTCCCTACAGCAGATATGCGTGTGAAGTAGTCGTTAGTCTGGTCGCCATGATGTATGGCTGCCGCTGCGCGAGCGCATGCAGATCTGTTAGATCGTCTAATGAGCCGATGTTCGCGTCAGTCAATCGCAATCAATCGACCCCGAACACGACGTGAGATACCCGGATGCTGGTTTTTGTGAAATTGGTTAATCTCTGCCAACAACCTACATTATGGCCAACAGAGTTTTTAATAAGCTTCCCAGAAATCTATGTGACCTGCCCTTGAATAAATTTAACACAGATCTACATGCATGGCCGTCGCACCGACGACCCTTTTACTCTATAAATGAGTTCTTTAATAACTTAAGTTTTATTGTAAATACTTGCAAAATATTCGCACGCCAGCAATGGTGTAATATGCAGTTTTACCTTTAATTTTGAAAGAACACTGTATCTAACCATATTACGGCGAATAAACGATTTTGATTTTGATTTTCGATTTTGAAAAATATCAATTTTAGGCCATAGACACATCGCGCGTGGACCTACTACAGTCCACGATGGGTCTATGGCCTAAATTGATACTTATTGGCTAAGTAAATACTGTTCGCTGTAACGTTCCAATCGCAGAGGCCATCTGTGGCCTTCATCATCGGTTCATTGCCAAATAATACTTTCTGAATGTAAATGCTGGACTTATTTTATTACTGCGGCAGAAGGCCCCGCACTTCCAGTAACAATAAGAGGTTTGACCAATTAAGTTAAGTTTATCATTAGATATAGGTATTTGATTAATTTATGTATGCCTATAATATTTACGAATTTCCCTCAATTCCACAAGGATCCACTAATATTAAAGGACCTAATAAATTTGGTCCACAATTGACGGAGAAATCGGTGAACAGATATTAAAAAAACACAGCCGGAAAAGGACCTCCTCCTTTTCTAAAGTCTGTTAAAAATCATTTATTCGACGCTCACACAACACAAAAACACTACATGACAACCAAGTCAACAATAAACGTGGCTTAGCATAAGTTGCGGTATATTATGAACCAGGTTATGAATACTTAGTTTAAGTGATGTCTTACTTCTTTTACAAGGAACTAAATTCGCAGCATAGATATGACAGCTAAATAAATATTATATACATTAGCAGGGCAATATATTTTAATTCCAGTCAGAGAAAGTCGGTTATTATTATAATTTATTCAAATTTTACAGAACTTAGCGCTACCGGAAATATGTTCGTATGTATTTGGAGCGCAATCTGTTTGGGTCGTTTAACCTATACTTATCATCACTACATAGTATAAAACAAAGTCGCTTGCGCTGTCTGTCCCTATGTATGCTTAAATCTTTAAAACTACGCAACGGATTTTGATGCGGTTTTTTTTAATAGATAGAGTGATTCTTAAGGAAGGTTTATATGTATAATACATTCCACGCGGGCGAAGCCGCGGGCGGGTCGCTAGTGTTGGATAAAGTAAAGATGTACAATTACACTCGAAAATTGCAAGATAATTATATCAAATGATATCCAATCTAAATTAGTTGAACATTATCACTAAAGTTAGTAAGTAAATACGTTGAGATCGCAGTCTTGAGATTGCATACGATGTCTAATATGGCCCGTATCAATGAACAGCTGATCTCGACTTTAATGCCAGTCTCAAGATGCGTCAATAATGACAGTTATCTATGGTTTGACGTTTACTTTGACGTATCTTGTGACGGGCATCCCAGTCAAGATAAGTTTATTAATACGGCCCTATGGGCCTCGGAGGCCGGAGCCTATTTATTCTAGTGGCCTGTGTTCATTTTGATAATTTACCTTTTTTTTCGAAACGGAATATGTTGGAAAACGAAACTTCGTTCTTGCAATAGGTTACCCAGGAATTTCATTCTTACTCCGGCGAGGCATCATGCATACTTCATACCACAACTCTGATATATGTAAAATCCTATTAAAACTGTCTTATTTTTCTGTAGTTATGGTCATGGCTGTCTACATGCGTCCGTACTTACGTAGGTATTGACCACATACTGTAATCACGTTACCTGGTTTTAACGGCAGCATAATTTTCTCTACGTCAATATTTTTGTTGAGTTTTTTTGGCTGTTTGTCACGCACGAATAAATGTTTTTTTATCTTTTCTTTCTTATTTAATAGGCTAGGCATGTGACTAAATTTAGATAAAGATAAAGAGACATTTATTCGCAACAATACAAAACCACATTAGGTACACAGATACAAAAATGACAAGACAGAGAAACAACACAATTTAATATATATATTACAAATCTTACTCATCCTATCAGATAATAGCGTAAACAACAAATTTCACTTTTATTTTAAACTAAATTGTTTATTTTTTTGGAAATCACACGAAAAAAAGTTTTTTTTTTAAATTTTATCTGTGGCAGAAACGCTATGATTGGTTTGCAGCTGTGGTTACTTGCTGGTGACGTCACACGCAAGTAACATTAGGGTATATCTCTTCAATGATTGTTTATTGTTTACTTGCGTGTGATGCTGACGTCACAGTTTGTCATATGGCCGGCGCCATGACAGAAACAGCGATTTTAGTGCGGTTTTGAAAATTTAAACTTTAACATAGATTTATATAAGACAGTAGATCTCAAGGATATATCAATGTAGGGTGCTTGTTATTTAACAAATAATAATTTAAAAAGCTTTTCTCAAATTAGTCAAATAGCCTATTAAAGGACCTGGTAAGTAGGTAGGTAGCTATAACTTTTTTTCCTTACCTAATATGGTCACACCGCAAACAATTTATGTTATTTATGTTATGACTAATGAGTAATGACTAACTTAAATAGTCACTAAGTACCTGCGTACATTAAATTAGATTTAATTAAATTCATATCAGGGACAATATCACACAAATAGACCTTGTCCCAAACTAAGCTTACCTAGGCTTGTACCATGGGTAGGTACCAGACAACGGTCAACTGACTTATTATGTACTTATAGAGAAATAAATACTTAAATATATAGAAAACCACCAAGACAATTATTGATGCCTACAAACATTCAATATGGAGTGAATTTTAATGGTTACTTAATAAACTCTTTTTATATGCCTTGCTGGTGTTATTCAAAAATCCGGTTGTCACAGGGATCATCCTACATTGACGGAATATAATTAATTGAACGCTTAACTAAGTATGTTTCATATTTAAACAGAAAACAAGTCATTATGATCTGGGTAGGCTAAATATAAAATAAGTGCTCGTGTACATATCCCAATCACTTATTAATCGCTTTGTAAGTTGCAACAACAATTGAAGATGAACTTGTTTTGATTTGAACTTTCACGCGCAAACACCGGGCAAATAAAACATAGCAGAACTTTTGATGCTTATTGGCCAACTCCGAGCGCACTGCGCGCTGATTGGCGGAGCCCGTAACGGGCCGCCCGTAGCTGCATTCACTCGCGTCACCCCAGGCGCAGGCGCGGCGCCATCTTCATTTCGCTAGTCCGCCGCGAACAGCCGTGGAGGTGACATCTTGTCGGTCGCACGGAGCATAATACCTCACCGGCCCAATTCACCGGTACTACTAAACTTAACATAAATATACTTATTATAAATAAAAAAAAGTGTCAAGTTAATTGATGTTTGTGTAATCGCGTCGCGTTTAGACATTTTTTCGCAGTGCAATCATAGTGATTTGATCTCGCGAGTCGCGATCTACGTGACTGCATTTCTTTGGTGGTGTGAGCTTGCTGAAGTGTAAAGAGGTGAGTTTTTGTCGAGTTAGGAATAGAATGTGCGGGTGGACCGGCCGGGGGGCGCCGGGGACGCCGCTCGTTGCCCCGGGAATCGCGAATCGATTGTCCGGGTGTAGGCTGTACGTACCGTATACCTACTTCATTATGCGGGGCGCTCCACCCTCCCTCGCGCTCCTTCCTTCTCATATGATCTTGAACTAGACGAGTGCGCCGGTTTGTTGTGGTACCATGAATTATTTATAACTTGTGTATGCAGCTCCGGTTTCCGATGTATTGTTTTTTCTCGGAAAGTAGACGAAGCGATAGATGCTAAGTTCTTTACTTACATTGGTTCCCGTTCCTCATAATTATCTGAGCGCTTACCCTCATGTTGTTGACTTCATGCTTGTACGTGTGGGTATGTAGTTACCTACCTATTTGCTTCTTTACAACTGTAGCTTAGCAGCTTTTAGTCATAAGGTAACATTATAACAAAACTGAGGAGCATGACAAAAAAGAGGGAGAGGGCAGGATCACCCCTCTCCAAACCAAAATGAAAGCCCTCTTTATATTAAAACAGCCCGCAACAATTTTTAACGTCGGAAAGGTAGGTAAGTACCTATGTCTAAACAATTTTACAGTCATAATCGTACCTACCTAAACTAACTAGGTAGGCTAGGTAGGTAGGTATTTTATTACGTTTGGGTAAAACTTTTCTGAGGCTATACCGTTAAAGTAATGTTTAATGTGATAAGCTATTTTATTACACACGTAATTAATTACCCTGAAATTCTTATTAGAAACAAGTTGGTTCAGTTTACAACAGTTATTATAGCTAGCTATAAAAAGTAACAACAGGTACCAAATACCAATCAACCCCAGAAATATCTTAAAACTAAAACCATCAACAATGATGAATTTTACTAGTTACCAACACATTTAATAATTTTCCGACAAGCTGGTCAGTGAAGCTCTGGCTAGCGTAACTTGAACCGTCAAAGCTTGAAGCTGCGCGTCTACTGGGGCGGAATCGGAGCGTACGGAGCAGACGGATTTGTTGCTTTGTATTGATTGATTCAGTGCACACTGTACAATACAAAACAACAAATCCATCCGCTTCAGCTTTAACCCTTAAATTGGCAAAAATAAAAAAAGTCGTGAATCAGCATAAAAAATATAGTAACCAAAAAATAAAAAAAGTGAACATTATGGTATGTGCATTATTAGATACGTTGCCAATTTAAGGGTTAAAATAGTATGCTCATGCTCATCTTGACTTTGGTCATACTTCGAACCATCTGCCTTGCCATGATCATAATCAATACTTTCAGGCTCCTACGGACTGACAGTTCACCTGCAGTCCCAAGACAGCGTATACTTATTCTTTAAACAACTATATGAAAGCTCATAAACACTGAGAAGTGTTCTAATACGATACTGGCCATTATGGTATTTTTTTTGTGGTGCAATTTAGCAAAATGTTTAATATCATGGGGGCCAAGTTATGATGGTCTTGCTAATAAAATAACAACACAGTACGCAATCACGCATGTGACTGATTGCAGAGGCGGACAAGAGTGCAGACCACTAGTTTATACCTGCCATCATCGCGTTCTCCATTTCAGGGTAGGTACCAGGCCTTCACGCCCAGAACATACCTAATATCCTGAAGGTTTTCGAAACAGTTGCATGACGAGGGGATTTACTTGATGAAGATGAATTATTACTAGGTATTAGGGAGAATAGATTATCGATGGTGGAAGCACCACAAAAAAGACGATTAACTAGGTAGGTACGTTAATAAATATAAAACGTTATTTATGATCAACACTCAGAAGTCCAAAGTTCAGTTACTCAATAAAAGATATAAAGAAAAAAAAACATTTTATTTGCAACACACTAACAAAAAGACTGCAGATAGTAATTGTGATTGGTAGGTCCCAACTCCTAACTCAGCTTGTGCTGGCTATAAATCTAACGCTGGTCTTCCATTGGGACTGCTCTAAAATGTTGAGCATGCTTAGAACCTTGTCATTGCTATGCTTGTCATTTGATGATTAATTTGAAGTGACAAAGCACTAAAATGCTCAACGTTTTCGTTTTACTGTGTAATCATCATCGTCATCATGTCAGCCGAAAGACGTCCGTTGCTGGACCTAGGCCTCCCCCAAGGCCACTCCACACTCCACTCAGACCGGTCTTGTACTTTTCGCATACACCGCGTTCCCGCGATCTTCACAAGGTCGTCACTCCATCGTATGGGAGGCCTACCTACAGCTCGTCTCCCTAATACTGTGTAATATCTTAAATACGATTATAAAATTCGATCCCAATTGCGCAGAATCTGAAACTTTGTCAAAAGCGTGAAAGTCGCGTCAATACCCCGTTGAAACAGTCGAGACTAATGATAATGAATAATTAATAAGAGCCACATCGTCGCAGCGCCGCCATCATTAAATTAACATACTTTCGATTTCGCGGTATTTATGGCGTTGACAATATGAGCCATCTTCACTTTCTACATACATACATACATACATACCTATACGCCTTCATTAACAGAGTGGGGTAGGCAGAGCTACAGAATTACCAACAACTCTAAAAACTTGTTGATTACTCTGTAACCACAATTTGCACAATTAGGCTAAGATGTTTAACAGTGCATATTAGTGACAGGTTGCAACTGTTGCAAGCCCATCGCCTAACAGTACTACAAGCCTTTATTCCCTTAGTCGCCTCTTACGACTTCCACTTGACTTTCTATTGATGATTTGGTTACATACATGATTGAAATTGCTTTGGCTTGCATGCTTCGAGCTTATGAAAATTATTGCTACAATACCCTAGCAATTATTTATTTCTAGCTTGCTTGCAACTTGCAACTGTTGGTTGGTCAATAGAATTGATTGCAAATACTTGATAATTATTAAAATTGTCTTTAATTTTCGCTTACTTCATAGGTTTTGGTCACCGATCGCTGTCTGACATCATTAGTACAAGTGCAAATGACATTTAAAAAACTGTCGAGAGTATTTCTAACTTCTCATTCTACTTAATTTACTCCACACTCCTTATAAGACCTGCATAAGTTACTAAGTCTAGCGAATCTATACAACTACAATCAAAACTCCAAGTCATAACTTTTGAACAATCAAGATGATCGTTCAAAACCTCGTATAGAAAGTTAGTTTCGTGCGCACTATTGGGAAGATCTAACTGGATCGCATTAATGAGCGCGACGGTGATCTACTGCGCTCGCGCAGCCGACCGCGTCCTCCACCGACAGATCATGTGTCCGACATCGATCGTCGGTCTATTTCTCAATCGTTTAGGGTTTTACAATGAAGGGTTGTATTAGACGCATGAGCGTGAGTAATGCCACTCTTGAACAGCGATGCAACTGTGGATTGGGTTCATCGCTCGTTCCGTACCGAGTAATAATTACCTGCTGACAGATGTTAAAGTCAGTTGTGGTAAAGTTATTTTTGAACTATAATTTGTGCTTTTACTTCTGTAGAAGTTGAGATAATTGTGGTGTCATACTTCACACTCGTAATAATACTTTGAACTATAAAAAGTAAGATATACGAGGGGCGTTCAATAAATTCTCGGTATGAGAAGGAAAACAAAAGCATACGATTAGTGTTTTATTTTTATTTTTATATATATTCCCCCCCTATGCTTATACACTTATAAGATCTGTCAATTAGTTTTTTTAACCCTTCATCAAAATATTTTTTGTCTTTGGTGTCAAAATGCTCCACCACCGCTGCCTTCAACGCTTCATCATTAGAAAATCGATGTCCACGAAGATCCTTTTTAAGGTTGGGAAACAAAAAGTAGTCGCTGGGGGCCAAGCCTGGACTGTACGGCGTTGTCATGAAGAAGCAGCACTCCTCTGGTCCATTTTCCCCTCCTCTTCTCTTTGATTGCTTCCCGTAATTGGCGTAAAACGTTAGCGTAGTACTCTCCTGTAATATTTAAACCCTTTTCTTTATAATCTATTAATAATATCCCTTCACAATCCCAGAATATTGTCGCCATGATCTTGCCAGCTGAAGGGACGACTTTGAATTTCTTGGGATGAGGTGTTCCTTTAACGTGCCACTGCATCGACTCTTGTTTGCTCTCAGGGTCATAATGATGAACCCAAGTTTCATCTCCGGTAACAATTTTTTGGAGCAAACCATCAGGGTTTTCACCACAGCTCAATGAAGTCGGAACAACAAGCAACACGCGTATGCTTCTGAAACGGTGTCAACATTCGTGGTACCCATCTCGCACTAACTTTGGACATATTAAGATGATCGTGGATAATATCATTTATTGTACCAATACAAATATTGGTTTTTTGTGCTATAGACCTAACCTTCACTCGACCATCTTCCAGTATAATTTTCTCCACTTTTTGAATGTTTTCTGGTGAAGTAGCTTCAACAGGCCGACCAGGTCTAGGGTCATCTTCTATGCTCTCCCTCCCACGCTTAAATTCATTTGACCAATTTTGGACAGTAGATAATGAAGGAGCGGACTCACGGTAAACTAAATTCATTTCTTCTTTAATACACTTTTGATTTTTACCCTGTTTAGTCAAGAATTTTATCACGGCTCGATGCTCCAATTTAATTATCATTGTAAAATCGGTCATGGTGGTCACGTTTGTTCAGCAGTAGCAGAAAAACAAAAGAACGTGTGGGCTTCAAATTTACTTTTTTTTACTGTCGATGAATTACTCTTAGCGGCCAGTATTAAGAAGTTTACTAAAAAGGTTTGCAAGATACCAATACCGAGAATTTATTGAACGCCCCTCGTATCTACAAGACATGAAAGGTCGAAAGGTGTATTTGATTTGAACCCTAGCTTGCTTGCTATTGCAACTGTTATATTGAAACGATACAGCTAAGATAAAGAGAGAGAGTAATACTCCACAATACTCAAGATAAGTTATCTTATAAATGTCCTCGCCGAACTGACCTCTGTTGAACTTGGCTAAATCAAAAAGCCTTTTTTTATTTTTATTTACCTACTTGATCTTGATCAAGAGTAATCATCATTGGCTTTAGATTTGGTTCCGAACGAAATTTGATTATCCAAGTTAAATTAACTAAATTGGTGTTTTAACATTTGATTAGGGACTATTCACAGAAGCCCTTCTTTATCCGTCAGGACCCTTTGGGGGGTCATTTGCCTGATAAGGAAGATTTAATGTTCGTTCTATAGAGATAACGACTCTGACAACCCCATTACCACCTAATTGAGGAAGCTGTTATACAAATATTTGTAGGTCGATAAACTGACTAAAATAAAATTCAATGGAATCCACTGGAGATGCTTTTAAATGAGTCCCCTTTCCGCATTTTTAGAAATCTGCGTAAGTTTTTAAGAATTTTAATTGATGATACATTCTTCGATGCGAGTTGTTTTGACACAAACTCCAAGACGTCTTAAATAATGATCCGCAGACGCCACAATTATTAATAAAGCGAGGTGAAAGGCATTCAAAAACGGAACTATTCTAAGAATGCGTTCGGAACATCAACTTACTTTCCCAAATCCGCACGCCACGACTTTCCACAGTGAAGCTCATTACTGTTATCTGTATAAAAATGAGATTTAGTCGCGCCACAGATACGTAGCATTTCAGTAATTAAGTGAGCTAATTATGCCGGCGAGCACCGGAACGTTGATCGCAGCGCGCATTTAATTTTGGAACAATTATTTCTTTGAAATTATGGCGCGTTTTGATTGGCCAGTTAGAGTTTTACGAGTTCAAATTTTGAATTTTAAATTAGGAGCTAGAAACAAAAACTCATGTTTTTCGGGTATTTATTCTTTTTAAACTAAGAATAAGTTAGGATTAGGTTTGCAAAAAGGGGAAACCAAATATTTACATATTGTTGCTTGATAGACTGAGCGCTAGGTCAGACGGCGTGATTGACGTATCGAGTTATTATCACGATTATCTTATCGACAGATTTCCACGCAACTCATCTATTACCTCGCTTATTAGCGTTTTCGAGAGGCTTTTGTAACATAGTTCTTTATGGTGTTAATTGTGTGCTTGTCAAAATATAAAAACACGACATGAGAGTGTGTTTTATTTGCTTACACGCTATACAGCCTATATATAACATTTCAAATATCCGTCTCGAAAATTTGTTAGCTTGTATGTCTTTTTACAGCCCTTAGACGATCCCAGCTTATTAAAAAGCGATAAGTGTACGCCTAAATAAATAACATATGAGTCGTGTCGAATGGAGACAAACAATACTCAGGAGACATCCGGCCATTGTTGTCAATGGCGATCCTACCGTATTTACTGTTCATTCATTTACCTACGATATTTCATCAACAATGGCATTTTTCCGCAAATATTGTGCTTGAGTATGTACCGCCGTGCGCGACGCGTTCCCACGGCTGTTGTGATGTGAATGGGAAGTGCCTTAAAACCACAATGGTGACAATGAATTTTGTTTGAAAGCTAATTTTCCCGCCGAATCTTACACTACTTGTCATTCTTTCTAGAAGGCATTCTAAATCCTCGTTTTATTCCAAAATCGGTTCAGTTAACCTCGAAGTAAATTTTGTGAGAATCAATGAAATATCTTGGGTATATTTGTTTGCCTAACTTTTATCTCTATTGTTACTTCATTATAAGAGAAAATAGCTTCTCCATTTGAGCTTTTAAAGAAACATGTTTCCTGCCTGTGTTTTATTTACACACTACACTACGTGAAGTCAGTTGATGGACCTTCCCTACAATCATAGATGTTAAAACCCTGGCTGGTACAATCGGATGCCATAAACGCCTCGACAAAAAAGGAAACTAAGTGCACTGACACTGACAGCAGTTGGCAACCCTGATTGGCGCTAACCGTTTAATTTTAGAACGTAAGTGCAGTCGCAGACGCAGTAGTGTAAGCTTTGCCTTTTTGGGATGCCAGCTTGTTGACTCGTTGATTGTATTGGTGCTGTGCATTTCAATTATTGATTCAAAATAAGTGAAAAATATTGTAGTAACAAAAACTGGTTGCACTCTTTTCAGTCTGATTATAAGTTAGATCTGACACTAAAAAAAATATCGTTATTTCTGTAACTTAATTCATTCACATTGTTGACCATCCGATCATTTTTCCTTTCTTGGGTTACTATTTGAAAACGTTGATACCAACGGTTATGTTTTAATAGTTTAGTTGCAAGTGTCATGCTTTTTAAATTTGGAACGCGACAAACGTGGCGCGGAAATGTCAAGGTCGCTATTTTAAACATGGCTGAATGCATTCACCAGAGCGTTGACTCTTTTATTTTTTAATTTTGGGCAACAGCTGCTGCTATAAAAGTGTGGCTTTATTGGGCATCCATTAAATTCCATTAACGTGTTCCTCCTATAAGTTATAGTATAGCTTGATAGAATATATTGATTAATTATTAATTGTATTGGCTTCCATTTTCGTAGCAGTAAATTGCTTTTATCGAGTAGATGTAAATGTTAACATACTTGTTAGTTGATTGGTAATTAAATTACTACATACATACATACATAAACTCACGCCTTCATTCCCAAAGTGGGGTAGGCAGAACTACAGAATTACCAGCAACTCTAAAACCTTGTTGATAATTCTGTAACCACATTTTGCATAATTACTAATTAGGCTATAAGATGTTTAACAGCGTATTAGTGACAGTGACAGGTTGCAAGCCCATCGCCTAACAGTACTACAAGCCCTTATTCCCTTAGTCGCCTCTTACGACATCCGCGGGAAGACATGGAGTGGCACTATTCTACCCCGGCAACCACACGGGGAAAAACGGGGGTAATTACTAATAGGAATTAAATATGAATAGTTTAAAAGCAGTATAAGATTGCATATATTGGACGATTCTCTGCTTTTTAGAGACTCAATTGGTGTAGCAAAGGTGCAAACGCTGCAAATGTTACTGTTTATATTTGTATATTTGTCACTGTCTTCTACGAAACAAAGAAGAACGAGGATAAACGATCGATATTATGAAACTGGTAATCTTTACCATCTCTTGATGCTAAACTCTAGTTATACGCGTACAAAACAAAAGACAACCAACTGACAACTGGCATAGAAGGCAACTAGCGCAGTGTAGAAGCCACAATAGCGCCATACTTGTCAAAGCTATAAATAAGCTTTATCTATCGCTATCAGCGACACCGACCTATTCCAACAGGGAATGGCCACAAGCCGGTGCCAGAAATAGCTACTGGAATGCGAGGGACAACGATGTACGAGGGTTAGGATGTCCTTTAGGAAATATGACTTTTATTATACACTGTTAAAACCTTAAATTTACTTCAGTTATTGATATTCTGGTGTTACTCTGTCAACGGAACGTTGTCTTATATCGTTGGGTTACGAAAGACCATTTTTATATTCTGGGAGATCTTTTACTTCTTTAGCTATTATGACGGTTACGAAGTAGGTAAGTTTAAGTGTAATAAGTAAGATTTTTTAGTAAAAGGGCAAAAGATAATTTCTCCAACGTAACTTTTGTTAAATGTAGTTTAAGAAACAGATATTTGTACATAGTCTACCACGCAAATATAAAGGACTAAAGAGGTCATGATGTAGGATCTTACGCAATTTATAATATATTCAGCTTTTAAACTGGGCTCATATTGAATGGAATAAGGGAAACGAGACACTCAACGCGTCATCTTAATGCATATCAGCAAAAAATACTTATCTCCATATGGTTTCCGCAAGCAGGATGTTGAACTTTTGGGCCAAGATTAAGTTTAGATATCGCCCATATTTATATCTTGTGAGATTAAAATAATATGCTTAGTTATTCAGTGATATAAATCGAGCTTTTCAATTGGAGATTGGAATCCCATATTTCATAGACTTACTAAAAAACAAACGAACGGCGCTTCTTAGCTTTGATGTATCTTGTCTCAAGTTCTGTTAATCGGTCATTACTATTAAGTGGTCAAGGGCTTTGGGTAAGATTGTATGAAGAAAATGGTATTTCTTCTTTCACCGGCCACGACTGATTTTTACATAGAGGACCTCTAAATACACATAGATATTTTATATAAATTATGGCGTTAAATAATATCAGAGAGGAGATATTTAAGGTTTAAGTATTCAGTTTTTGGTACTAAAAGTACGCCCAGGTATAGTCTTTACTATTTGAACTGAGCTGATCTTCTACACAAAGGCCATTGTTTGTAAACAATACCATTGTCTTTCTTTGTGTCCGTAACACCAAGCCGATTACATACAAAAAAGTTAGAACTACATTGAATGTACATTGAATTATCAACCCTACCCTCTTAGTCAGTAGGTTTAAAATGTAAAGTGTCAGGATACAGATATAAGTATTGTGTAAAGAATAAGCACAGTTCAAATAATAAAGACTTATATCTGTATCCTGGCACTTTACATTTTAAACCTACTGACTAAGAGAGTAGGGTTGATAATTCAATGTACATTCAATGTAGTTCTAACTTTTTTTTATGTAATCGGCTTGGTGTTACGGACACAAAGAAAGACAATGGTATTGTTTACAAACAATGGCCTTTGTGTAGAAGATCGGCTCAGTAGAAATAATAAAGACTATATGAATATTTAAATATCTCGGCTCCGATTCACTTAAGAGTATCATTACGTAGCAAAATATGTTTATTTTGAATAATTTTAACATAATTTACCAATTTTACGAATTGCCGCTCACCTTGAAAATGTATGACTTTTACAAATAACAACACTTTTACCCAAACCCCTTTGACATAGAAATCACTATTGGAAATCTAAAATAGTCATGTCATGTCATCCATTAAATGCATGCTAAACGTTTCATTATCTGTTATTGGGCCATTTGCCTTAGTTAATTATAATAATATACGTTCAAAGGAATATTTACAATAAACCTACTAAAGTACTTATTTAAATTGGTACTAAAATGGCCTATTCATTTAATAAAATAATAAGTGCGCGTCATTGTTCTATTCCATTTGGAGTTAGTGGTCACAATTTACTTTCTTGACCATATTTTCAAATTAGGTATTAATGTTATTTTAAAGAAAACATTACATTTTCAGTTACTTTTGAGTAATTCAAGCTAGTTACTTTCCTAAATCTACATTCTGCCCTTTATGCGTTTCTCTTTTACTACAACATTTTTAAATAGGACCTCCGTTCTGTTTCACTCATCCACGTCACTCAGGATAGATTAATTTGACGACAACCAACTGTTAGGGCAGTTGTTAGTTATCACGATACTAATATCGAAAATTGTACCAGTTCCGATTTCCATCATAAACCGGCTCAGTTAGATTTAAAATAGATTGCGTCCATAATTTCACTTACGTCGGTTGGGTTCTTAAGTCGTGAATGTTGTTTTAATTGTTAATGGTCTTGTTTGGAAGTTAGATTTGTTCTCTTCCAATTATCGTTGGCTTTGATTTTTTTTATTAATGGGCTCGGGAAACATTGTAAAAACAGATGTTTTCACATAGATTAAGTTTAATTGCATTTGTAGTATCAATTATAATTCCTCTTCCATTAAGGCTGAGACTCATTGGTGTTTTTATGTAACTAACCTTTCAAATACAAGAAATATATGATAATTACTACTGGATGTTCTGGAAATCTGAGAGTATAGTGCTAAATGTGGTTTTACCTTTTTTATTTATTCTAACTTTAGTTAATAAGGAAGATCTTCACGTTTGTAATTTTAAATTATTTACATACCGCCTTAATTTGACTCAAACAACTTGCCACACGCACATCGACCTAAGTCTAACCGTAAATGACCTCTACAATAAACTTCAAATTAAGATGTATCCTTTTTTAGACTTGTTTTTTATCAGCGGGTAGTTGCAACTAGCAGCGGCGCGTGACAGGCACGCGCGCACGCGACCGGAACCATGCGCGGGAGTCGAATTGGCAAAAAACTTAACACGGAAAATGGTTTTACGGACAAATGGGTTTATTGGTCTGGGTTGGGATCGCATATTGCAATTGCTAAGCCTAAGAATAGTTGTTTTTTCCGACATGGATAAGGAAAACGAACTCGCAGGCCACCTCTGAGGCACGTTTTATAAAGCTATAACTATGAATTTTACAGGTCTAAACTGGCAACACTGCTCAAATGGCTGGTCGTCACAAGTCTAACCTAACCTAACCTAACCTATGTAATTCTGGGATCCTAGTGAAAAAGGCTACAAGTCGACTTAACTAATACATGAACGGAGTATACTAGACTTGTACCCATTTTCACTAGGACCCCAGAATGTTTAAGATATCCTGAAACCATCATGGTTTTAACAGAAAATAGCAGTCAGTGGAACGAAATAAGATGAAGTGAAATTCTATAAATTAGTGGGTTATGACTGTTAAAAAAGGAAAAGAGGAAGACCAAGAAGAACTTACCTAGACCAACTAAAAGAAAAAGTAGGAGTCGTGCCGTATCAGTGTGTTAAAGAGAAGGCTTGGAACAGAAAAGGATGGAAATTACTCCACCGACAAGAGCATAGCTCTTAAGTAAATGATGATGAGGACTGTTAAAGCACATAGACATTTTCAATCTGAAGAAATTACTCAGTGTGGACTGAAGAGGGTCAGTCAGCCGGAAAAATTACTCACAGGGGCATTCCTTCTTAGTATTTGTAGTCTTAAGAAACAAAGAAACAAACAACCAGTATGTAGATAGATTGTTTACATGCCTTCTACAAAAAATACCGACGAAGTGCAAGTAAAGCCGGGTCCACAATACGCGCGGCTACCCCTCGAACATAGGCTCGCGCGGCGGCGGCCGGGGAGACGGGGTAAACCTCGTCACGGCTTAAGATATGAAAGGTTTCTTACCATTTTTGTATGGGGCCCCATTAACATTTAATATCAATAGAAATACACACTTTGTATAAATTTCAACTGATTACCTATTAAAGGTTCATGAGACACAGCTGACAGGCCAACGGACGTTTACGTACCTTTTGGGTAGGGAACCCTAAATACACCATGCTTGTTTTTGAGGGATGTCAGCCTTCATTAAACCTAAGATCTTTGTCGATTCACTGTCCTCAATATCTGTCGCACGTACAAGCAAGATCATTAATCGCGATATTGAAGAGTTATTCCAATCCGGAACCGTTTTTGTTGCGGTGAAAGATACTCCGGGCGTTCACCTCTAACGGTCGGATTTGCGGCAGTATCCGTATTTCGGTATTTACACGCGAAGCCAGGGTATTAAGGTAGTATATCAGGAGCTTTGTCAGGATTGCTACGTATTTTTGGCGTTAAGACCTTTGGCAAATCGATATAATATTTTTTTAACGAATTTCGCGATTAAAAAAAACATTCAAGGTTACACTTTCTATAAAAAAAATAATTAGGTGTAATTCTTATTGTCTCAGATGAAGGCTTTTAATATGATTAAGACGTTATTATTTATTTATTTGAAATTGCCTCAATGGTTTTGTAAATAATATATTATACATCTCTGTTTTGTATTAATGTTACTAAAAGACAGACCTATTGCAGTGATTGAAAAATAACATATTATCTACTTAGACATATTGAATACAGCTTCTTAGATTGTAACGTCTGTTTAAACAGCGATATCATTATCTCTTTTTTGCTTTCGAGTACCTAATTAAAATGTTAGTGCAAGTAATTAATTATTGGTGCACACCAGACCGTAACGAAACGCAAACAGCTTAAGAAAAGTATGAGCAAAACAAGCACCAAATCCTTAACCACATGCGTCGCTGCATAACGTTAGCTGTCCTTAAAGTTAATTTCTGCGGCTTAGCACTTGTAGCATTTATTTTTGAGCACAACATTTCTATAGCTAATTATAAACTGAAAAAATTAACATAAATATTAAACAGCGTCTTCAATAAATTAAATTCATCTCTTTCCACCGTTAGCATCACAACTGAAGAACAAAAAGAACAACTAGCGTTTCAAACGTTTTATACTCAAATGAATAGACATAACATATTCAGTGCCCAAATGTGTATTTTCCATACACATTTTATTCAATATTGAGTTCTTGTCACTCAATTCGTGTTCGGCCTGTTTGAAACCGTGACGAACGAGAATCGCGGCCCACTTCTCATAATGTCTACATTGGGTTGCGAGCTGTGCCATTCTGAATTTAACAGTTAGATCGGTAAGGCTATTCAGTGAGTTTTTGTTAGACTTCCTATTTTTATAGCATAACGCTAGTTTCCGAACGCAGTTTGAGAGTAATTATTATATAAGCAATATTAAAAAAACTGTTGAGTTTCTTGCGGCGTTTCTTCTCAGCAGTGGTCTCTTGTGTCGCGCTAGTAGATTTTTGACGTGTAAAAGTGCCCGTGCGGCCTATTTACTGAATAAACATCTTTTATCTTTTTTTTAATCTTTTTATTATAAAAAGTCAGTTTTATAGACCTATGAATTGAAATTCTAGATGATTTTTAAATGTAGCATATGAGCAATGTTTGCCGTCATGTTTGTTCTTCAGTAAAAATATACAAAATTAATATTTGTTGGGTTGCATTTTGGTTTGGAATAATCATAAATTGTAGTTTCATGAAACTTATCGAACTTATTTAAAAATATTTTGTTCCGTTTTGTAAATGTTCGTATTTAAAGATTTTGTTGTGAGGAATCTTGGGGCTAAGTCCAGCAGTGGAGGTCATTAAGCCAATATGATAATTACTATTGATGAACGACTACAATGCTCGTCATTGCACACCCCAAAGATTCTATTGTAAATACCTCATCAAAAGAATAACAATTTTGTGTAACATGGCAAACAAAAGGCGCTCTCATCCATTTTCCCTTCTAGACAAAGTTAATAAAAGAAGTCACTTTCAAAAAAAGGTGTGTTGTTGTATTTTTTATGTGGAAAATAGGTAGCTTTTGAAACCATTTTCTATAGTTGATTTGATAGTTTTCTTGATTGAGAAATACGGCTTGTCTGACAGTTAGAACTCACTCTTTTGCCACAAGTGACTAATATTGATAATTTATTTATTTATTTATTTATTAATGTAAAAAGCTACAACATACATACATTCATTAAATCACGCCTGTTTCCCTAAGGGGTAGGCTGAGACCACTTCTTTCCACTTGCTACGATCTTGACAAAAGCTACAACAGTATTTTTAAATTTATATCTCTCTTTAAGATCGTGCAATTAACTTGTAACAACGAACTTTTTCATCTGAGATTCAATTATAAAATTCCTCCGGAACTTAATTTCTTCGTAACGATAATGGTTCTTTATTGTCAGGCTTCCGTCAACGTTGGAAACCTGTTCTTAAACAAGAACAAACCGACCATCTGACGGTTTGTTGGTAAACTTTGCGGGCAGACCGGTTCCTAGGTGGCATCTAGATATGCCAAAATTGCGGAGTACCGTTATCACGGTGTTCTAGTTTAATACAATTGACAAGATTTCATATTTTCAAGACTTTAATTTTATTCGTTTTATAGATACTGTTTGGAAGGAGGAAGACACTAATAGTTTTATTTTTTCCCTAGGATGTATAATTATTTTATTATTAATTTATTAAGATGTTCTTATTCTAAAAGGGCGTAACTTCATTTCTACGACACAATGGACATATTACGTTAGTCCAATCTGTATAAAAAAAAAAGTTTTTCTTTTTAATAATGGCGGTCAACCGATCTCAAGTATCTATCCATCTGTCAATAATGTCAATGTCAAAATTGAAGTATGACAGCTTTTTTTCTCGTGAAAAAGGCAATGGTATTATATCTATTCAGGCATAGTATTGGTAAAACTCGATTTTTTTTTAACTTACTTGTAATTTTGTCAATAAAGAAAAATAAATCTAAATAAATATTTTGCCGTGTTCAGGAGGCAAAACCCTTTCGATTCGTATAGTAATTTGCAGGTGTCACCAAAATGAAATGTTGTCAATTGGGATTGTTCATATTTTTTAAATGACTCTTATAATTTGAGGAATCGGGTTATAAAGACGTTCTGCATTATTAAATTTTTGGAATATTTATTTATTTCGGAATTTTTTACAAAAGTAGGTATATTTGACCTTTGTTTGACTTTCGTTTTTGGCTTGAAGCCCTCCTAGGTGTATCTTACGGGTTAGGCGAAAACCGCTTGAAATAGTATATTTTATTACACTATTTATTACAAACACTTTTTATCATTAGATATCATTTAATTAATTCGATTCGATTTGTGGGTGTCGTAAGAGGCGACTAAGGGAATAATAAAGGCTTCTAGTACTCTTAGGCGATGGGCTTGCAACCTGTCACTAATACACTGGTAAACATCTTGGCCTGATTGTGCAAAACGTGGTTACAGAATTATCAACAACTTATTTAAGAGTGCTTGGTAATTCTGTAGCTCTGCCTACCCCACTCTGGGAATGAAGGCGTGAGTGTATGTATGTATGTATGTATGTATCATTTAATTGTTGTAATTTATTAGAAAATGCCACCCCAACTTTAAAATAATCATGTCATCCATAGAATGTCTGCTAAATAAATAAAGCTATTAAAACAAAACCATACAAAATAAATGAAATTGGTCTCTTAAAATGACTTACTCTTTCGAATTAGAATGTAAAAACCGTGAGTTATTTTTTTTGGGTTATCCCAATTGATAAAGGTTTTATGGATCAATATTTAAAATGCGGTGGTAGGTCAGTCTTATTGGTTAATTATCAAAAACCCAAGAGCATGTGTGAGGATGCTCAGTGTAGGGTTCCGAAGCCGTTTTTACAAAGGAATTAAACCTCGCGACAAACTTAACTTTGCCGTTGGAAACCTGTTACCGCAAATAAGTTTTCGGTAGGTATAAACATTTTAACCGTTTGTAACTCAATAACCACTGAAGTCTACTTAGTAGTGATAGTTTTTCTATTAAATTCATTATAATATAATTATGTGCTTTTATTTAAGATATTTTCTAAGAGACGGACGGACGGACGGACGGACGGACGGACGGACGGCCATTGCGAAACTATAAAGGTTCCTAGTTTGACTACGGAACCCTAAAAAAAAGCGCTGGACGTTGTAAACACACGTTTGTTAACCTCAAGTTAAGTAAACTTGATGACGCGATTGGTGAAGTTGCTACAAAGCTAGCGATCCTCGGTTCGATTCCTTGGTAAGGGCAAATATTTGTAAGGTGAGCGAGGGAATTTTGTTTGAGTCTTGGATTTTTTCTATGTATTTTATTATGTATTTCTTTAGATGAGACTTTTTATCGTTGTTTAGTACCCGTACAAGCCTAGAGCTAAGGGACTAGGTCAATTTGTGTGAGGATGTCTCCCGATATGTATTTAATTTAGTTCATTATTAATCTGCACAAGCTAAAAACTTCTATACAAAATGCGAAAACGTTTCTCTAACCTTAAACCTAATCCGATTTTTATGTTTTTTGAATATGTTGTAGATATCATGAAAAACTATGTCTGTACGTTTTCCTTTCTACGAAAATACTTCTTACAATGAAACAAATAAAAAAAATAAAAAAACAGAAAGTGCAGACCTAGTTCTTTATAATAACTACAACGGACTTGATTTAGGGGGTCAGAAACGTTAACGGCCAGAGCTAAATTTGTATGGATTTTTTTGACAGGTTCGCGATTTTAACAGCGCTTTACTATCCTCTTAAACAATTGAGAAATGTATGTAATGTATAATGTGCAGACTTAAATGTTTTGAGATCCAAAACTGCCGCCCTGGCATAATATGTTCATTGTGATGATCATTTTGTAATGATGTACATAATCAACGATCTGGAGTACTAGATAATAGAACAGCGCTAGAGTACCTTACAAGAAATTAAAGTGCCGCCATTATATTTACATTAGCAAGCCATTATAAGCACTTTTTATAACGTGATAATTATTATCAATGGTACAAGCGCACTCCGCAAGAAAGGGTGTCATAAAAATGTTATTCAGATCCATGTTTCCGCAATTATAACCGACTTCAAAAAAAAGAGGTTCTCAGCTTGACCTGTATGAACCGATTTAGATGCAGTTTTCAGAAAAGTATTTGTGATATCATATTTATTCAGCGCCTATTTTCCCCTATTCTTTCGATTTTAAATTGGGACAGTGACTTGTATTGAGTATGTAAGTTGCAGAACATTCCAAAAAATTCGGAAATCTTGCCAAGAAAGTACAGAGAACATTCTCGAAAACAATTGAGATATTATCTTACCATACGAAATCTAAAATTACATCTTGCAATTACCGAGAAAAGTTTATCTTTGGTATAAAGCTAAAATAAATCCGTCGACACTAACAAACCGTGCAAAGCCGCAATATTTCTAGTGGTTTTTCTGTAATAATAATAAATAAATAATAAATGTCAGGAAACAATTTCACACAAATTGACCGAGTCCCAAACTAAGCTCTAGGCTTGTACTATGGGAACTAGATAACGATAAACATACTTATGTAGAGAAATATATACTTAAAACTAGCGACCCGCCCGCGGCTTCGCCCGCGTGGAATGTATTATTATACATATAAACCTTCCTTAAGAATCACTCTATCTATTTAAAAAAACCGCATCAAAATCCGTTGCGTAGTTTTAAAGATTTAAGCATACATAGGGACAGACAGCGCAAGCGACTTTGTTTTATACTATGTAGTGATAGTGATACACAGAAAACACCCATGACTCGGGAACAAATATTCGCGCTCTTCACTCAAATATCTGCCCTTACCGGGATTTGAACCCAGGACTGCTAGCTTCGTAGGCAGGGTCACTACCAACTAGGCCAAGGCGTCGTCAAAAAGCATAGTATATTACGAATGGGGCGTTTACAAAATTAAAAGCTTCTCAAAAACCATCTAACATTAAAACATAATCAATATCATCATCGGAACAAACACTTTCACCTCGGTTATTAACAATCTGTTCTCTGTAAACGATTTCCGATTAGCTCCTGTGCAGTTAACTTTAATTATAATTTCTTGGTTAGTCTCGAGGAAACTGGTTTTAACCTCGAGACGCGGTATCTTAACTAGCCATCGCTTATTAAACTGGTATGCCAAATGCTTGGATTTTATAAGATTCAAGTTGATTTAAGAGATGTGGCCATTTTTCAGAAAATTTTACATGATTATTTTACTCTAGATATTTAGGTACTTAATTGCTTTATATTCTTTCGAATTCTAAGGTAAAATGTACTCTGCATGCTGATTGCTGTTATACCTACTCTAAATGCACTAGTTTTAGTGCTCATAGTTAAATCAAATCTTTGAATATTCTTCATAACAAATATTTTTTGCAATTAATGCATTTAAAGTCACTTGGTATTGCACCATCCGAACAATAGTGACCTAATTCAAAACTTATGCTCTCAAAATTAAAGTCATAAAATTATTATTATAAAGACTTAACTCGAAACTTGAAATTTCTGAATAAGGTCACTATGGTTCTGAAACTGCGACATATTAGTACCTGGAAGACCGAGCGTCGCTCGAGCGTCACTTTGGTTGAAAACGAATTTGCCCCGAGATGAACAAAGCTATATCGATTTTTCGCCCCCGTAAACCCAAAACTTGCAAATATATCCAAATAAGCTCGTTTAAGCATAGGATATAGGCACACATAGGTACCTATTATGTTGCTCCAAGTTCAAATCTGACCTTTACCATTTTCATCTACTGTCCGTCTCCTTTCGTGCTGTTGGCTGTAATGTAAGCTGTAAATTGCTGTAGGGGTTATCGCCTGCGACCTTGCCGTGTGAGGAACGAGTAATGTATAGTGGAATCTGAATCTTTTCGTTCACGACGTAGTTTGCAGTTATGTTAAATTCCATTGCGTTTTTTTGCGATTATTTGAATTATGATGCATAAGCTAGAACGCTTGCATAAGTTCCAAGTTCAAATCTAACCTCTTCATATGCATCTTTCTTCCGTGTGCGGTCGGATGTTGGCTGTACGTTGCTGCAGAGGTTATCGTCCGCGACGTTGCCGTGTAAGGAACGAGTAATGTATAGTGGAATCTGAATCTTTTCGTTCACGATGTACATACTTACATTGCGTTTTTTTCGATTATTTGAATTATGATGCATAACCTAGAACGCTTGCATAAGTTCCAAGTTCAAATCTAACCTCTCCATATGCATCTTTCTTCCGTGTGCGGTCGGATGTTGGCTGTACGTTGCTGCAGAGGTTATCGTCCGCGACCTTGCCGTGTAAGGAACGAGTAATGTATAGTGGAATCTGTTTCTTTCCGCCCACTCCCGTAGGGTTACCATAAAACCGTTGCGTTTATGTAAATTGTTATGGACGTTATGGTAGACTAGGTTCTAGCGTTTGCTACTTCTTTGTTCGTATAGCTAGACAGGACAGTGATGATATTTTTATGAAAATGAAACAATGGATTCCTTTTATCGTATTTTCATAGCCTTGGTAGGATATAAAAATGTCGTATCATTATTATCCTACACAACGTAGCAAAAATAATGACGATATTGTTTTCTTGCTATGGATTTGGATGATCAAAAATAGATAGGCAGGCCCTAATATCAAAGAAGGTGGCTAACTGCATAGTTATAGTATAAGCATTTTAAATTGTATGTGTATATCCAATAGAGTATATAATGCTTTGACTACTACATTTCATTATTTGGTATGGTCAAGACCGGGCAAGACAGACCATGCTCAAAGTAGGGTTCCGAAGCCGTTACTTCACAAAACCTATCTCAAAAAAAACAAGTAAGTATGAACTAATTCTCTATTTAAAGTTATTTGGTGCTGTCTTAGGGGATTTAAGTAAGTATAAACACTTTAGTCTCCTGTATCTCAAGAATTAATCAAGTCTACTTAGTCGTGGTAGTTTTTCTTTTAAATTCGTAATATGCGCTTTTGTTGAAGAGATAGTAGTTGTAGTTTTGGCTGTATTATACTTGACTCCAACAAAAATTAACGCCTTAAAGCTTAATATTTCATAAACGGATCCCTTAATCGAAATTGCTTATAGAAACCCCCAATATTTTCGAGATTTATTCGCATTTTACACACTTTGGCAGAAAGTCGACGGAGCTCTGCTACCGCAGAGCTCCTATTTCTGGGTAGTTTGGCCCTCCGGGCCTGCTGCAAAACTAACATAACCTAAACCTACCTCATATTTATGCCACTAAGGGGTGCCTTGGGTCTGGAATTGAAATTTTTCATTAGTGTATAAAATGCGAATAAACCATTTTCGAAAGGCCTATCCAACAACACCCCACACTATAGGGCAGACGAGAAAAAAAATCCCCACGGGTAGGTAGGCACACTAAAAAAAAAAAAAAAACTATGATTTTGTTTTACCACTTTGTTGGCATGACTAATATGTATATTCATGCTAAATTACAGCTTTCTAGTACTAAGAGTCTCTGAGATAGGCTGCGGACGGACGGACGGACGGACGTGGCGCAACTAAGGGTTCCTAGTTTGACTACGGAACCCTAAAAAGAACTACTCGGGGATAACGTTGTTTTAAAATTCATGAACCCGTTTTTATTAAAACACATGTCTAGTCTAGTTCGTTGTTTATTTTCCCGGCGCTGCTACATAAATACATTCAGTGCCGAGAATGCCATATAGACTCCATTTTGTATGGTAATCGAGGAGTCTGGCACAAGCTGCAGCTCGGTCGTGCACCTTTGAACCGAAGCTTGCCTTGATAAGCTTATTTATAGAGCTTTTACACGACTTTATCATTTTAAATAATTAATTGTTATAGTTAATGTAACGCGGTTTTTATTACACACATAAAATGTACTGGGATAAAAAAAAAACCTAACATTATTTTGATGTTTACAATGTATCGCAAATACTTATCTTTACGAGTACATACCTATACCTAATTACTTGTGGGAGGACCTTGTGCCGGGTCCGTCCGGGTTGGTACCACTATCTTATCCATTAACCTACCGCCAAGCAGCAGTGTTCGCATTGTTGTGTCCGGTTTGGGGATAAGACAGCCGGTGAAATTACTAGCATAGAGGCATTCCATCTTCGTCCTCAGGGTTGGCAACGCATTTGCAGTCTTAGGATTGCGGTCTTGTGAATGCGAATGTCTATGGGTCACAGTTTCCACTTACCATCAGGTGGCCTGTGTGCTCGTTTGCCTTCCTATGATATAAAAAAAAAAAAAAACCTCTAAAATATAGTAAGCTTCCCGCCGTCGGTCCGTCCATGTGTATGTTCGCCTAGATCTTTCAAACTACGCAACCGATTTTGATGTGGTTTTCATCAATAGATAGAGTAATTCAAGAGGAAGGTTTTAATGTATAATAAGTTAATAAGTTCTGTTTGACGTACGGGTGTTACGTAAAACTTACATACCCCGAAGCGAAGCAAGCGCGGGTCGCTAGTATTTCATAATATCGAAATAATTTAAGGATATTTGTTTATGTGTTAAACATCTTAGCCTTATTGTGCAAATTGTGGTTACAGAGTTATCAACAAGTTTTTAGAGTTGTTGGTAATTCGGTAGCTCTGCCTACCCCACTCTGGGAATGAAGGCGTGAAGGTATGTATGTATGTATTTATGTGTATTTAAATAAGTAACAAGGAAATCACAATAAAAAAGCGACGTCGTTGAAATTCTAGCTTGGAAACTAACATTCATTTGATCACCCATTCCAGTCAGTGGCCTCTCTAAAACTTAATTATGTCGAAGGCGTTATTGAATCTTGTCCTATTGCGAGATTTCTAAAAGAAGCTAGAATCTAAAAAGCTTGGTAGAATCCACACAGATTTTAAAATTTATACTACGGCTCCATTCTGCTTTGTAAAACTATATTGTTAAAAAAAGCATTAAAAAAGTAATCAGCCTCTTTTGACACTGGCGGACATGCCCTTATAATCTGTGGATATCGTCGGTGATACTGCAAAACCGCGTAACTAACAAATTTATGATAGAGCAAAATGAACCTTACTCTATTATTAAAAAGGTGCATTTTGCTTCGTATTTAAAATGTCACTTACGCGGTTTTTTGCAGTTTCACCGACGATATACCTTTGTTATCTGTGGGCATCGAACAAACTGTCAAGAGAAAAAGCGCTGATTGATTTGATTCTATTTATTTGTTTAAATAATCTTTTGTAAATTGTAACAACATTAAAATATAATATATATTATTTCTTCCTTCCTTTACTTTTAACATGTAATCTATTTATTCTGTTATAAAATATAACCTAGTTGGTTACCCACTGATCCATAATTCCTTATCCTTCCCGTTTGTTTGTAGTGAAATATTCCGCGTTAGTTTCCCTAATTATTGTTTAAGGCTTGATATTGGTTAATGGCTAAGCATTCGTGCGGGACCAGGAAAAAATAGGAAAAAGCGGCGGTATTAAGCTACTTTAAATAGTAAAACATCCCGTTTGTCGGGTGGTAGGACCTCGTGTAGGGTCCGTCCGGATCGCTACCACCATCTTATGCATTAACCTACCGCCAAACAGCAGTGTTCGCATTATTGTGTTCCGGTTTGGGGATAAGACAGCCGGTGAAATGACTAGCATAGAGGCATTCCATCTTAGTCCTCAGGGTTGGCAACGCATTTGCAGTCTTAGGATTGCATTGCAGTCTTGTCAATGCGAATTTCTATGGGTCACAGTTTCCACTTACCATCAGGTGGCCTGTGTGCTCGTTTGTCATCTCTATGTCATAAAAAAAAAGTAAAACACTGTCCAGGTATAGTATTGGTAATGTTGCTTACAAGAGTATTGACAATGTTACGGTAGATCTTCTTTTCTATACAGTAATGGCGTCCATGTTAATCAATAACATATCAAAAGCAATATGGTTTTACCGAGTACAATAAAGACCGTCTTATATTACCCTCGTTTATTAATTTGTACATTAACGATAACACTCAAAGTTTCAAGTTTATTACCTCAATTTAGTTTTAACATCGCAATGTCATAAACATTATTTTATGATACCTATATCGCGATGGCAAAAAAACGGGAAGCGTCGGTCATTGACCCCGCCACGGTCTACCCCCTGCGAAGTTATGGCTTCATTTACACCTATTCGTTTAATTAAAAAACAACGGTCCTGGGGACATGATCTACATAAAACTATTATAAACATTTCACAAAAATATAACTTAGTATCACTTATGATGGTCAAACAAAAGGCAGTAACTTGAAATGTGAATCCATATGAAATTGAACCTTAGCTTCAATGTTAATAAAATTGAAACTTAAATCTTCTGACAATTTGATTTAAAACGATTTTTAAATAATGTGTACCTCCACCACATATGCCCACGGGTCTATTCTAATGATGTTCGAAAGTGAGATCTTGAAGGGGAACAAATTTCTTAGCGGTGTGCGGCGGGTGGAACTAATGAAGGATTATAAATTATAAACGACTAAACAATTATTAATATTATTATACATATTACTAAGTAAGCATGATATTTTTAAAATGTCATAAGATCTAGTTTTTGTGAAAGTTAAATGTACTTACACAAAAATAAACAAATCTAATAAAACTGACCAAGTGCGAGTCGGACTCGCGCACGAAGAGTTCCGAACCATTATCTATACAATACAAGCCCCCTTAATTATTTTTAAATTCTGTTTTCAGTATTTATTGTTATAGCGGCTACAGAATTACATCTTCTGTGAAAATATCACGGTTCATGAGATACAACCTGGTGACAGACAAACGGACAGACAGACGGATAGCTAGGTCTTAGTAATAGGGTCTCATTTTTGCCTCTTGGGGATGGAATCCTAAAAACCAAGCTTTAAAAACCCGACTGAATTTTGAAACACTGTCGTCGATATATATAATATCGTCGGTGATACTGCAAAACCGCGTAACTAACAAAAGTACGATAGAGCAAAATAAACCTTACTACCTTATTAAAAAGGTGCATTTTGCTCCTTATTTACGATGTTACTTACGCGGTTTTGCAGTTAGCCTATGTCACTCAATGTAGAATGTAACGAAACCTCGTACTGTTACAATCCATCAAGCCGTTTAGGCTTCAGGGCGTGCCGAAGAAATAGAGATACATACATACATATACATACAAAAATGAGAGACAAAGTCCGACATTCTTTTATTAAGCGTTGAAAACACCCCATGCAAATTTCTATATATTAATGACATCAGTGTTTTATCCACTGTTGAAAAAGTAAATAATTTGTGATTTTGGTCATATGAAACTGCGTACCTACCTAGGAACCTAGGTACCTATTTAGTTAGTTGTGGTTGTTGCCATGCCAACCATTACAATCCCTCCCAATTTTGCATTACCTAGTTTCATCTGCCGTTAATCACTTGACCTGCCAAGAGTCAAGATGATAATCGTTCCTCGCAAAAGTTTAAACTCCTTAAACACCAAAAGCTGTTTATCTTAAAGTCACAAAAGCGATTCGTCATCTGCTTCAACAGAATTCATAACGGTTAAGTTTAGAATAACCACTTGAATAGGGTTCTATTTAGCTATAATAGTCTATGTTAATGGTGTAAGAATTTTTGACAAGAAATTATTATTGAGTTTTTTTTCTATTGATTTGGTGTAACTAGACCACTGAGATTTACTGTAAAATGTACGGTTTATTATTAATTTGATCTATTGTATTGTAAAAGCATATAATAATACACTACATAATTTCGAAGTCTCATAATTATGAATTTAAAAAAAACCCGAATGTTCATAATTAAGAACGCATTTTTTTTTTTTTACTTTTTATCTACGTGTATAGCAATTACTTACTGCCAATATCGCTAGCGCTGCATTATTCTTCTATAGATAGTGGCAATTTAACGTTCGGTATAACTGCTAGTGACATACTGAGAGAAGTGACTTATCAAATTAGCAGCTAGCCTAGTCATCTAGGTGCTAACCAAACCAATGTAATGTGTAGGAGGTAGTTATTACTGTAAAACACGAAATAACAGTCTCTGATTCTACCGGGATAGAATAGTGCCACGCCATGTCTTCCCGTGGATGTCGTAAGAGAAAAATAAGGGAATAAAGGCTTGTAGTATTAGGCGATGGGCTTGCAACCTGTCACTAATACACTGGTAAACATCTTAGCCTGATTGTGCAAAATGTGGTTACGGAATTATCATCAAGTTATTAGAGTTGTTGGTAATTCTATAGCTCTGCCTACCCCACTCTGGGAATGAAGGCGTGAGTATGTTTTTTTTTTTTTTTTTTTATTATCCATAAGTGACGACGAGGTCGAAGGTGGTAGCTACACGCTTAGGCCCTTATTAGCCAACTGTACCTAGTCGCAATTTTAACCCAAAGTAAAAAACATAAATTCGTAGGTAATTTAAATTTAATTGTGTTTTGTTTTAACCACTACTTATAATCGAATTTCCTCGTTAAAATTCATTATAATCGGCAATAAACAAATTTATCATAGTAGAATACATTTACATAATGCCCTTATATTTACCGTCCAGACCACATATCGGAGAATATGTGCATCCTCTGACTCACTGATATCTAGTTTCCTTGTACACAATTCCAATATGGCTACCCACCGCGTTTATCCTCAGTTACATAAAAGGTATCAGAGTAGTATTATTTTTCCTGGGCTTGAAAACGTTGCGTCAACATTTTAAATTACTTGCGATAAAAGCAACATTTTAAATTCGACGACGCGCTGGCCTAGTCGGTAGTGACCCTGCCTACGAAGCTAGCGGTCCTGGGTTCAAATCCCAGTAAGAGCAAATATTTCCTGAGTCATGGATGTTTACTATGTATTTAAGTATATATTTCTCTATATAAGTATTTATATCGTTGTCTAGTACCCATAGTACAAGCCTAGAGCTTAGTTTGGGACTAGGTCAATTGGTGTGACATTGTCCCCTGATATTTATTATTTATTTAAAACTGGGGATGTATTATTCTAATATGTAAAACCATTTTACTTGTGATATGTTATCGTTAGACCTAGGAATATACGGGGTAAAATTAAATGACAGCTAGGGATTGCCTATATCGATAAACTCAATTATCGATGCTATTCCCACCACCAAGTTTCGCTCCAAGTTTTGTTTGTAAAAATATTTTTTATTGAAACTAAGCAAATAAAACAAAATAGAAACATAATTCTGGTTATTCTTTATTTTAAAAGGATATTTTAACCTTCACTAATCATAATCTTTTTTTTTACTCTTGACAAATTCTGATTGTTTATTTTAACAAAATGGGACAGTCATTCTGAAATACACGGTAAGGAAAAAAATGATGATGATGACTAAAGGTTAAAAAAAACTTTTAAAGTAAGGAATAACAAGAATTATGTTGCTATTTTGTTTTATTTGCATAGTTACAATAACAAAAAAATACAAACAAAACTTGGAGCGATCACTGGTATGCGGGAAAAGCATCGATAATTGAGTTTATCGATAAAGGCAATCCCTAGCTGTCATTTAATTTTGCCCCGTATATTCCTAGGTCTGGTTATAGTATTGTCAACGTTATGATAACTGTTATTTACAGCTCATTAGACCCACCGGGCGCCTCGCCTCGCGGTTAGTATTAAAAACCGGCCAAGTGCGCGTCGTACTCGCGCACGAAGGGTTCCGTACCATTATCCATACAACATTATCAACAACGGCAAAAAATGGTTTGTTGTATGGAAGCCCCATTAAATTTATTTTATTCTACATACATACATACCTTCACGCCTGTAATCCCAGAGGTAGGCAGAGCTACAGAATTATAACTTCAAAAAGTTGTTGACAATTCAGTAACCACAATTTGCACAAATAGGCTAAGATGTTTACCAGCGTATTAGTGACAGGTGGCAAGCCCATCGCCTAACAGTACTACAAGCCTATATTCACTTGGTCGCCTCTCACGACATCCACGGGAAGACATGGAGTGGCACTATTCTAACCCGGCAACTACACGAATGCTTATTAATATTTGTTAAAGCTTATTTTATTCTGTTTTTAGTATTTGTTAAAGCGGCAACAGAAATACATCTTCTGTGAAAATTTCAACAGTCTTGCTATCACGGCTCGTGAGATACGGCCTGGTGACAGACGGACGGACAGCGGAGTCTTAGTAATAGGCTCCCGTTTTTACCTTTTGGGTATATACGGAACCCTAAAAGTAAAAAAGTAACGTAGCATAGTTGATGTAGTGAGCGCATGCTTTGCAAATCCATATGAAGAATAACCGCCTCGAGGCGAGCTGTGACCTTTAAAAACAATACGACAGCATGTCAAAAGCTATATAGTTTTACCGTGTAGAATACAGCGCTGGTTCCGTTTAGGCAATATAATTTAATTTAATGGAGCATCCAAATTCACATGAGTATGTACAAAGACAAATATTACCTATTCATAAATTCATTCATTTGTTTGTTTGTTTTACTTGTGGGAGGACCTTGTGCAGGGTCCGTCCGGGTTGGTACCACTATCTTATCCATGAACCTACCGCCAAGCAGCAGTGTTCGCTTTGTTGTGTTCCGGTTTGGGGATAAGACAGCCGGTGAAATTACTAGCATAGAGGCATTCCATCTTCGTCCTCAGGGTTGGCAACGCATTTGCAGTCTTAGCATTGCGGTCTTGTGAATGCGAATGTCTATGGGTCACAGTTTCCACTTACCATCAGGTGGCCTGTGTGCTCGTTTGCCTTCCTATGATAAAAAACAACTTAGGTGGTAGGAATACAAAAAAAGTCGCCAAACTTGGGACAGCTTGTTGGCGAAGAGTGCGCTCACAATCAAGTTAAACCATTTATGTGTTATACCTACTTATACAAGCTAAATTAACTACTATAGTAGTAGCCCTCAACCAAAGAGACGACCGGGGCCATACAACGTTGTATGGCCCCGGTCGTCTCTTTGGTTGAGGACTACTATAGTTAAGTTAAGACTAAGTGTAAGTACAGTCACCCAATAAAAATGCCGAGCTTACTCCGAACCTTGTCATTGTATTAAACTTATAACCATTATTTTGACCTCATGCATCGTCACTCGTGACTACTCGTGAGGTAAATAAGGAACACTCCCATAAGTCTGAACTATAGAGGTCGATGAACTCTACAGTACCTACTTACGAGTATTCTAACATGTCTGCTATTTGAATCGACTACTTAGGAACTTATCTACTTCAAATAAGCCAACCATTAATCGCGTTCTAAATTCTAAAATGTTAAGGAAACGAAGCATATTTACTTAAATTAATAGAATTATTAGACGCGAGTACAAAAAGTCAGATGAAATGTTTTTTATCCATGATCCCCTGCCATTTAAATTGAAATTACACAATTGCGCCAATTTACTTTAAAAACTAATGAAGTAGTGGCTGGGACTTCGTGGTTTGAACACTATAACAGTGCAAATGGCGATTAAGCCATAATGCCAAGCCCCGAGTCCTCTGCCGACCGCCCTGGCCTAGACACTCCTAGCCAATCCCTCGGCTATTGTCGCCACGAACAAATAAATTGTTAGATACTCGGCTAATAATGGCTGCCTTATCTAGTGGTTTGTAATAAATAACAATCGACTGCGAACTTGGGTAAATTTGTCAAAATCTATAATTTAGAAAGACACAAACAAAGATTCGATTGAAAGAATGAATAGGCAATCTAAAGATACTGATTTCGTTAATTTCGGTTGACCAAGAACTATCATTTGATTGTATTCGTTTTGAGGAGGTATTGGACCCGATTCTACAATGGCCTCTAAACTTCCTAATTTTATTTAGGTGTAGCTAAAACACTTTGCTATTCTATGAGCAGCTGTCATAATCAAATGACAGCGCCATGGCAGCGCTAATTTGAATCTGACGCTTCTTATTTTAGGCGGTCTTATACATTCTCAGCTTGACATTCTGGAATAGCACCGGTTAAATCTGCCATCTAAACAATGTCTAAAAATTTGAAAATTTAGTTTTAGGCTATTTAAGCGATGTGCACGTAGAATCGGGTTCATTATGTGGATGACCTAATTAATTACATTTTCTAAGGTTAAAACATAATTATACTAAATCAAGTACATGTACATACACTCACGCCTTCATTCCCAGAGTGGGGTAGGCAGAGCTACAGAATTACCAAGCACTCTTAAATAAGTTGTTGATAATTCTGTAACCACGGTTTGCACAATCAGGCTAAGTTGTTTACCAGTGTATTAGTGACAGGTTGCAAGCCCATCGCCTAAGAGTACTAGAAGCCTTTATTATTCTCTTAGTCGCCTCTTACGACATCCACGAGAAGACAGGAGTGGCACTATTCTAACCCGGTGACCACACAGGTATACTTAATCATTATAACGAAAATTACATATACCAAGAAAGACTGATGGAGGTCATAGAGGCCATAAAATTTTGTTTACTCCTTGATTATTTTTCACCAAACAATGAAAACTCCAACAGAACAAGTAAGGGTTTCCCCACCTTTTTTGCTCCGAGCCTTCTTCGAATAATGTATAATATTTTCATGCTTCTCTTTGATGGTTTCTGTGATTAAACCAAACTTAGATGAATGTAACACTATTAACGACCTGTGTTTGTCTTATTATATTTTTTACTTGTGGGAGGACCTTGTGCAGGGTCCGTCCGGGTTGGTACCACCATCTTATCCATTAACCTACCGCCAAGAAGCAGTGTTCGCATTGTTGTGTTCCGGTTTGGGGCTAAGACAGCCGGTGAAATTACTAGCATAGAGGCATTCCATCTTCGTCCTCAGGGTTGGCAACGCATTTGCAGTCTTAGGATTGCGGTCTTGTGAATGCGAATGTCTATGGGTCACAGTTTCCACTTACCATCAGGTGGCCTGTGTGCTCGTCTGCCTTCCTATGATATTAAAAAAAAAAAAAAAAACTTATATTTGCGTACGACTTTTTTATTCTTCGAATTTTTAAAGCATTACGAACTCGGGCTCCTGCTCCAAGAATTCCTAAAAAATGAATAGATTATTTTGCAAAAAAAACATCATCTTGTTAGCCGAAACATATTCTTATAGGTGTTATCCATACCCGAAGATCTTCATTGAACTGTTTCCTGCGCTGGTACTGGTACCCTTATTGGACCTTCGGTCCATCTTTGCAGAAATGTGGTCTTTTTCGATTGGATTGTGTATGTTCACTTAAGAGAAGCGGTCTTCAGGATAGTAGTCAAATCAACACAGCTGTCGTTGTCCCCTTGTCATAATAAATGAGTCCACATGCTCATTTATAAGTTTTGTATGTTGTTATCCTTGGACACACGCAGCAAACCCTTCAAAAATTGAAACAGCATATCTGCAATGACGCAGTCATTGTGCATTAAACTCTCTACAGCGACTAATAAAGTCGCATACGCATGGAATCTCTGCAACGTATGCGCTTTTATGAAGTATAGTCACACGAGTTCATCTCTGACAATGGCGAGGCGGTGAGGCCTTGGTAGCGTGACGGGAGCGTGACGAGCGCGTGGCGAATCTTTACGCTTCACCACCGGATTGTATCATGATGTCACATGGTGTAACAATCGCCCAAAACACAGAACAGCTATGTCCCTTTATTTCATCATCATCATCATGTCAGCCGAAATACGTCCACTGCTGGACATAGGCCTTCCTAAGGCTCTCCACTGAGACCGGTATTGTGCTTTTCGCATCCACCGCGTTTCCGCGATCCTTACAAGGATTATTATAGGATTATCCTCCATCTTGTTGGAGGCCTACCTACAGCTCGTCTCCCGGTCCGCGGATGCCACTCAAGAACCTTCTGACCCCATCGGCCATCAGTCCTGCGAGCAATGTGCCCCGCCCACTGCCACTTAAGTTTAGCTATTCTTCGGGCTATGTCGGTAACCTTAGTTCTACTTCGGATATCTTCATTTCTGATTTTATCACGCAGAGAAACCCCGAGCAAGTCCCTTTATTTGACGATGTGTATTACGAGTATAAGATGAATAAATCCGAAGAGCCTTGATTCCATGACATATTTTATTTTTGCCGGATTATATGTAGTATTAAGGGATATTATAAAAAGTACAGAGTGGATGTTACTAACTGTATATATACTTGTTTTAAATCGTATAATAGTTGGTAGCTTATGTGGATGCGGTTCTGCCTAGGTCTTAACGTTATATTAAAATGCTCATACATACCTACTGAGCGCAAGAATAAGTCATGGTTATCTATCTAACGAAATGAGGGCCGAAGTTTTCAATGATTTTAGTTTCTGAAGAGTTGGACTCTCCTCCGATCCCGTATCTCCGAATGAAGAGTTAACTGTATTTATCTAGCCTATGCCTATTGAAAACGGATGTTATGTAATTTCGCTGCAGTAGCTTCACTACATAGTATAAAACAAAGTCGCTTGCGCTGTCTGTCCCTATGTGTGCTTAAATCTTTAAAACTACGCAACGGATTTTGATGCGGTTTTTTTTAATAGATAGAGTGATTCTTAAGGAAGGTTTATATGTATAATACATTTCACGCGGGCGAAGCCGCGGGCGGGTCGCTAGCTCTAAATAAACCCTTAAAAATTCGGTGCACTTGAAACTGATACAGGCAACATGGCTTACATTTTACCTCCACAAATCGATTCCTAAACTTTGAAACAACAACATCCTGACTAGTGATGCAACGAATACTACTTTTACGAATACGAATACGAATACGAATATCAAACCTACTATTCGGCGAATACGAATACGAATACGAATATCTCGCCATGGTAATCAAAGACTTATTTATTTGAATAATGTTTACTCTTCTAATAATTAAAATTTACAACAGGCAAATTTTTATTTAAAAAACATAAAATTTGTAGATTTTCTGGTTTTAGGCGATTTCTTTTTTCAGTCTGGATGTTCCCAGCCGTTGAAAAAAGTCTTTCCGAGGCGACTGTACATGGCTTCAGTGAAAAATATTTTTGGGCGAGCTTTTTCAGACTTGGAAAATGGACATCTTCTCGCCAAAAGGCCAGTGAATCAGCAGTCGGCGATAAATTTGGGAGCTTTAGATATTCGTATTAGTATTCGCCGAATACGAATATTCGGTAAATGTCTTCTATTCGGCGAATACGAATATTCGTATTCGTATTCGTTGCATCACTAATCCTGACCACAAAAAAAACTTAAGGACGACTAACTCTTGAGATACCCACATACACGTCAAAGTAAATCATTGTCAACTCATAGGAAACTGTGATCTCGGAGGACTCTTGAGACTATCATCTAACTCAATTCTAGGTAATTATATTCTGCATACATTGCGTAGCTTAAAGCAAGCCCAGTGACGTAGAAACTCGTCGACTTTTTAATGTATACCAAATTGTCACCAGTCGACTGTCATTATCAGCGTCTGTGAAATAGCGGTGTCTATTACTTGAAATTTACTAGTTTTCAACAACTGTTTATGTCTGTCCTTTGTCTATCCTCGCCATAAACATCGCTAACTCGCTCGCTGCCAAGAATACTACGAGTCATATCGCCGATCTCAAACAGGTCTGGCTCGAACCTGTACCCGCGAGGAAGGCAGAACGTTACACTTACACCGATAACGACGTCTAGCCTTCACTATTAACCAGTTAACTGCTAGACGTCGCAGCGACCCTTTTGACCCCTTTGTGACATACCACGATGTAGATGTATTACGTAGGGGTCAGAAGTTTCAAAAGCAATTTTCGATAATTGAAGGGAAGGGTTGCGAATACGCAGCATTTTGTGGGTGAAACTGCAACGCGTAAGTAACATTTTAAGTAAGGTGCAAAATGCACCTTTTTAATAAGATGATAAGGTTTATTTTGCTCTATCATAAATTTGTTAGTTACGGGGTTTTGCAGTATCACCGAGACGATTTGTTCATCTTTGGATTGAAATTGACTAAATTTTTACAATGGTTTTTTTAATGAAGAATATTGGGTATTGACCCCGATGTTATAATGAGTGTTTTCACGATTGGACCAGTTATTCGTATTTCAGTTTTGGGTCATGGATTTGTCAAGTCATGCATGATAAGTGGTTTTCCATCTCATTTGATCTGGTTCGCCTGAAAGAGATTTTTAACAAAACTCTAGGTATTGTGGTTATAACAGGACACATAATGGTTTTCGACGAAATGAACCGTAAACTTACTCGAGTCTTTGTTCTGAATACTTGTACCTTAATTTTTGCAACAGCGTAAATATTTCCGAAAGCAGTGGAGCCAGAAATTACACCGTAATAATTGACACTGGCTGTATACGTTTTTTTTAACGAAACCATAATTTGTCTAAACTAAACTATTATTTGTCCGCTACTTCACCCGCGTAAAACTCATTTCACTAGAACTTTTTGAAAAATTCGTGCTCGTCACACAAATATCTGCCCTTACCGGGATTTGAACCCAGGACCGCTAGCTTCGTAGGCAGGGTCACTACCAATAGAAAGTATTGTTTGTTCTTTGACGGGGTTGGAGTTATTCCCACAACAAAATTTATCAAAACAGACAAATACGAAATAGTAAAAATCGCTGATTGTGAGCTCCTGATTCTACGTTATAGCATCTTTGTACGTTATTACTAAGCGTCGCTTCGCTAGTCTTAGTTGGCCTTATACTAGCTGCACACATTAGTGCTTTGTCACGTTAACGTTATACTTGAACTGCTGCACTAATTTGTTAAAAACGTTAAAGCGACAAGGTACCAAAGTGTGCAACTACTTATAATGCCAACTGTTCATTCACCAGCGATAATATAATATCCAATATTATACTGAAAAATATCTCTCGTCTCTATTACTAGAGGTATAAGAGCGTATCAGATATTTTAGAGTGCAATGTTTTCCCTCAATACTTTGAATCATCATCATCATCATGTCAGCCGAAAGACGTCCACTGCTGGACATAGGCCTCCCCCAAGGCTCTCCACTCAGACCGGTCTTGTGCTTTTCGCATCCACCGCGTTCCCGCGATCTTCAGAAGGTCGTCCCTCCATCTTGTAGGACGCCTACCTACAGCTCGTCTCCCGGTCCGCGGACGCCACTCAATACTGTAACCACAATTTGCACAATTAGGCTAAGATGTTTAACAGTGTATATTAGTGACAGGTAGCAAGCCCATCGCCTAACAGTACTACAAGCCTTTATTCCCTTAGTCGCCTCTTACGACTTCCACTGGAAGACATGGAGTGGTACAATTCTAAGCCGGCAACCACATGGCATACTTTGAATAGTTGCCAAAAATTCAAATTTGTCTCGAAACCACAAACCTAATCAATTTCAATTCAATCTTTGTCTCCAGACACAATGAACGGGATGAACGGGCACAGCAACGGCGAGTCGCATACCGGAGACATCCTCACGCAGAACCAACAGAAGGGCTGGTGGACCATCGGCCTGATCAACAGCCGGTACCGCTACCTCACCGCCGAGACCTTCGGCTTCAAGATCAATGCCAATGGGACCAGCTTGAAGAAGAAACAGATCTGGACCCTGGAGCCGGCGTCGGGGAATGCTAATGACAGTAAGTTTTTTTTTTGTTATGGCATAGGAAGGCAAACGAGCACACAGGCCACCTGATGGTAAGTGGAAGGAAACTGTTACCCATAGACATTCGCATTCACAAGACCGCAATCCTAAGACTGCAAATGCGTTGCCAACCCTGAGGACTAAGATGGAATGCCTCTATGCTAGTAATTTCACCGGCTGTCTTATCCCCAAACCGGAACACAACAATGCAAATACTGCTGCTTGGTGGTAGGTTAATGGATAAGATGGTGGTGCCAACCCGGACGGACCCTGCACAAGGTCCTCCCACAAGTAAAAAGTTATCGAAAAACGTCCAAGAAATTAGGAGAAGGCAATGGAATAGTGAAATTACAGGGCATTGCTTGGAGTTTCTTTGCGAGACCGAAGAGCCAAAGTTACCGACAAAGCTCAGTGAATTGCAAACCTCAATTGTCAGTGGGTGGGGCATATTTCTGGGATAGTAATTTACTCAACTGTTGACCAGAGATTTTATTATTTCCCGTGAAATAATATTGCTTCCTTGTTAAGTTATTTTAAGAGTTATCTTCTACAGTGTATTATGACGTTGATAATACATGTTTAAAGCAATATTGTTTTATCGAGTAACAGTCATCATTAAAATTAACACCTTCATTGATAATACGATTAAAAAAATCCCCTTGTTCCGTCTAGGTAACCGGGATTAGGTAACCAGTGATCTGTGAAGATTTTTTTTCCTCCCAGGCCACTGGTTACCTGCAAGGATTAAATTTTCCTTGTAGTAAACTGCTATTTTCGATAGTTGTCTGTAAAGAAAAACAGTTCCTCCCAGGCCACTGGTTACCTGCACGGATTTAGTTTTCCTTGTAGTAAACTGATATTTTCGATAGTTGTCTGTAAAGAAAAACAGTTCCTCCCAGGCCACTGGTTACCTGCAAGGATTTAGTTTTCCTTGTAGTAAACTGATATTTTCGATAGTTGTCTGTAAAGAAAAACAGTTCCTCCCAGGCCACTGGTTACCTGCAAGGATTTAGTTTTCCTTGTAGTAAACTGATATTTTCGATAGTTGTCTGTAAAGAAAAACAGTTCCTCCCAGGCCACTGGTTACCTGCAAGGATTTAGTTTTCCTTGTAGTAAACTGATATTTTCGATAGTTGTCTGTAAAGAAAAACAGTTCCTCCCAGGCCACTGGTTACCTGCAAGGATTTAGTTTTCCTTGTAGTAAACTGATATTTTCGATAGTTGTCTGTAAAGAAAAACAGTTCCTCCCAGGCCACTGGTTACCTGCAAGGATTTAGTTTTCCTTGTAGTAAACTGATATTTTCGATAGTTGTCTGTAAAGAAAAACAGTTCCTCCCAGGCCACTGGTTACCTGCAAGGATTTAGTTTTCCTAAAATGATACTGTCAAATATATGTAATAGTTATCAGTCTGCTAATTTAAAATAAGCGTTAGGACAACGATCACCTATCAGGAATGTTTTTCTTATACAAGCAAACTAGGTAAGAATAATAAAAAACTTTTATTAAAACATTTAATGTCGTCCTTTTGCTACGTTAAACATAAAGTCAAAATTAAACACAGTCAACTTTGACTTTCAAGATAGCATGGTGGACACATACATTAGTACCATACATTTAACTACTTATAATCAGAAACCTATTTTAAAATGAGACGCACTGACTGACTCTTAAATAAACATTAAAACACAAATATTTTCTTTGAAAATACAAGACAATGAAATGATGCTAATTTAATAAGCATATGGGCAAATTTTTTAAGGCAGTGCCCGACCGTGATTTTCTTTTCCTGTAGCTGTGTTAATGCTCTATTGATACGGGCATGTCTTTCTTGAACCTGTTGTTGTGTTCGCGTTGCAGTGAAGTTTCTATTTTTTTGAGATCTGTTTATCCCATATAATTTAGCGTCATCTCTTAACACGTTTAAAAGATAGGGCATCGCAGGCTTAGAGCGACCTACAAATCGGTTTAGCCTAGAGTTCCAGCCTTCCAACTTATTTGTGGTACGATTTCGCTCTTTCTGACAACACCATATTAGCAGACTGATAACCAGGGATCGGAAATTCGGATCGATATTTACCTATACTTTCGCACCGGCTTTGTTGTTCAGTTGTATGGAGGCGGACTCAATCATAGAATTCATTACTAAAATATCTGGGATTTCAAAATAAATAAATTGCACCGGCATTAATTCATAATCAATTATTTATATTAACTGTTTGAAGTTTTTTTCGTGTATAGATTTACCAAATGTTTTTTAATTTACCTGTAACTCATTAACCTAACGAATTTATAGGAGCAAAAATGAATGTTTTATCCTACATGCAAAGTAATTAATATATTAACATTTTGTAGAATCCCAGAATCCCGGAACTTATATTATTAAAATAATATTTTTAAGGAGCCGACGCCATTTTTGCCTATATTTTTCCGGGTTTTTGCCAACTTTAGGTAAATATCGATCCGAATTTCCGATCCCTGCTGATAACTATTACATATATTTGACAGTATCATTTTAGGAAAACTAAATCCGTGCAGGTAACCAGTGGCCTGGGAGGAACTGTTTTTCTTTACAGACAACTATCGAAAATATCAGTTTACTACAAGGAAAACTAAATCCTTGCAGGTAACCAGTGGCCTGGGAGGAACTGTTTTTCTTTACAGACAACTATCGAAAATATCAGTTTACTACAAGGAAAACTAAATCCTTGCAGGTAACCAGTGGCCTGGGAGGAACTGTTTTTCTTTACAGACAACTATCGAAAATATCAGTTTACTACAAGGAAAACTAAATCCTTGCAGGTAACCAGTGGCCTGGGAGGAACTGTTTTTCTTTACAGACAACTATCGAAAATATCAGTTTACTACAAGGAAAACTAAATCCTTGCAGGTAACCAGTGGCCTGGGAGGAACTGTTTTTCTTTACAGACAACTATCGAAAATATCAGTTTACTACAAGGAAAACTAAATCCTTGCAGGTAACCAGTGGCCTGGGAGGAACTGTTTTTCTTTACAGACAACTATCGAAAATATCAGTTTACTACAAGGAAAACTAAATCCTTGCAGGTAACCAGTGGCCTGGGAGGAACTGTTTTTCTTTACAGACAACTATCGAAAATATCAGTTTACTACAAGGAAAACTAAATCCTTGCAGGTAACCAGTGGCCTGGGAGGAACTGTTTTTCTTTACAGACAACTATCGAAAATATCAGTTTACTACAAGGAAAACTAAATCCTTGCAGGTAACCAGTGGCCTGGGAGGAACTGTTTTTCTTTACAGACAACTATCGAAAATATCAGTTTACTACAAGGAAAACTAAATCCTTGCAGGTAACCAGTGGCCTGGGAGGAACTGTTTTTCTTTACAGACAACTATCGAAAATAGCAGTTTACTACAAGGAAAATTTAATCCTTGCAGGTAACCAGTGGCCTGGGAGGAAAAAAATTCTTCACAGATCACTGGTTACCTAATCCCGGTTACCTAGACGGAACAAGGGAAAAATTCAATGAATGCAACCGCAACGTTGATGACTTAATTGAATTGACCAACAAACATACTCGTAGCTCGATACAAAAACCAAAATTCCGACTCCAAATTACAATCACACATCAGATAATTCCTTGCATAACAGACAACGATCGACGCAGAAATTTTAATTAAACCCCCGGCGATAAATTTGAATTAAAATGTACTTGCCGCACGTCAGGCGTACTAATTGGGACAAAAACGGGGCGCGGAGCACCCTCTGGCACGTGCGTGACAATCCATCGCAGGCGGCGGTTTGGGGACGATTTACATTTTGGGACAGGTTGCTTCTTAAGATTCGGGTATCGTGTTTGTTTTTTTTGGGAAGTGAAAAATATTTAAAGAGCTTCGTCCAGTTTCCGTACCATTAACTAAATCTTCCTGATACAAAAAGTATTGGGTCGGGGCGGACGTTACAAATATACCGTCATAAGATTTCACAACATATCGTGTAGCCACTCCGCTCTCGTTTGCATCTCTAAGAGTGAAATTTGTATGAATTGGGTTGAGTGCGAATTAAAAAACCGGCCATTTTTAAATAGAATTCTTATATGTTTTCCTGTAATCTACAAGCAATGAAATACATATTGTATTTGTTTCAAAATTTTAGGCTCAGTAGTTGTGGAGATCAGGGGGGGGGGGGGGATGGTCAATTTTCGTCTTGTTTCATGAATAAAATCAAAACTGTTTATCTGCTGATCCTTATAACGAGCCCTTTCATTTGATGTATGACACATGAAACAAAACATTTTTTTTATTTCCTAATTTGTCCCCCAAAAATTACCCTTATTTAGACGGATGCACAGTGTGCTCGATCGACTTCCCTAAATGCTATTTGGTTAGGAAAAGCGAATTCTGAATATCTCGAGTCGAAGTAAGTATTAATATTTCGTCGTATAGCTATACCAAGATATATACCAAGGATCATTTTTGTGTATACAAAACCGCTGCGACTTAATTTTGATAGTTTGATGTTGAGGCGAATAAAATTTTACATGCTTGAGTTAGTCTTATCAGTTTTAATCTTAAATAAGATTTATTTACCATTTTTAAACTTATTAATTGCTGTGTAAATTTTCCGCAGAACCAATAGTGTACTATACTATAAAAAAAACTTGTTGCTCTACCTCTGGCGCTGTTTATAATAACAGACCGACAGACAAGAAACGTGTTCACGAGCATATGTTTACGGACCTGCGCTTGCGGCTGTTAAACACTCTCTTAATCCGTTCAGAGCCAAAGTCTCCGTATGGAGCCCATTTTGTATGCGCTAGGAAATATTTCTGATCTGACTTAGTGTTACAAGTGTTTTAAATTATATACACTTAATGCCTACTTTGGAGTGGATCAACTACCTATGCATTGGAACTGTGAATATTGATTGAATTCCTTTTGAAATATATTTTATCCCATTAATATTCAATGGACAAGAGTTTAATGAGTATTTCTTCACATGGACTAAATAACGTTAATGTTTCTGGGCCTAGAATGAATGCACCCCTACCAATGTCAATGTCACGTACACCGTAGGTACACTTCAGCTTTTAATGTAAAATCTAACTTTCCAATCGCTCCCGCCCTCAGTTACCTCAATTTGGGGTGGTCCCCTCCCTGCCAAGGTTACAAAGGGGCGCCGTCAAGAGGGGACGATCAGGTGTTCCGGGGACTCACCAGATGTGTGTTTCAGTGATGAGGACAAACACGAGGAAGGAAGTGAGCCTTCTTTGTGTTGTGGTAGAGCTAAATGAGGATGTTTAAGTGGAAATATTCGCAAAATGAACATAAAAAAACTATAGTGATACCTAAATGTAAAGTGGTACTATTAATTTTAGTGTATAACTTGGTAAACAGAGTTTGTGGTGACAGGTGAAACAACAATAAACCACTTGCAACAAATACCTCATTAAGCAGGGCGTCTGTTCTACTCTGTAAAACCATATCGCTTTTGACAATTATGTCTAGGCTTGGGACTTTTGGATGCTCGCTATGGTTCTAGAATCCACGGAGTCGCCATTATGTTAAAATATTTTTTTAGAAGTCAAAGTCAAAGTGGCTAAGTACATACAACTTGTATGTATATAATTACCAATAATAAAATACTCTATTGCTAGTAAACAAAATAAACTAAAACAAATACTTTAAGTAACAATAACAAAAATGCCTTTTTCAATCTACTATTTAGTCGTCACTTCAAAATTTTTGATGAGGTACAGGCTTTTTGAATCAGTGCATCATAATCATCATCTATTACTATTTCATGTTCATCATTAAAATGGTACTAAGAATGGATCACTATTATTTTTTCTATATTTTAACTAATAAATTTATGATAAAATTAATTGCAGTCATAATAACGTGGTTATTACCGATCGATATAACAGCGTAAATCTAACATGTTTTATTTTTACACTTTGACTTTGACTTCGAAAAATAATATTTTAACATAATGGCGACTCCGTGGAATCTAAAACCATAGCGAGCATCCAAAAGTCCCAAGCCTAATTATGTCTATTAACTGGAAAGTTTTAATTTAGATTAATACGGTTTTCTCCTTTAAGTTGTTTATATGTGTATTAATTAACAGGCCCGGTCGTATTTGGTGTGCTACTTTCTTTTATATTTGGGTTGGTATAACATAACATTTTGAATCACTATGTGTTGGTCAGTCTCTATTGTACGAATGTATAATACTATTATTGATGTGGTTTATTCCTGTTCCTTCTTTTCCGAAGAAGGACTAAGATAAAACGGCGAAATGAATGCTATTCGTTAACAATGTTGTTTACTAGATCAGCATTATTTACATATAAAATTATCAACTTTATTTGTTGAGCAATGAGCCCTTTCGAGGAATGCCAATGATAAGACGGCGGGTTCAATAATTTCTATTTCCAAAACATTAAGTATTAGAATAAATATTAAACTTATAAATGATTGATAACCTAAAATAAATAGTTATGTTTGATTTATCTTCATATAAGTAATTAATTTCGTTTACGGATAAAAATAATTTATTCAAATTGATATGGCACATTCTTGACTTAATTTAGTCTTCTTTGATATTTTTTATATCTGGCCGAGAATAGAAAACTCCGAGTTTAATCGATAATATCACAGCTCGCAAATACTTTGGTCCCAAAAATTCCGAGGTCTGCATTCTTTTTTTTCGTAAATGAATGCTGTTATTATGACTGAGTTCTATAGTGGCTCAACTATAAATGTTTACTGTACGGCTTCATAACCACGATTTAATGGATTTTGCGTGATACCGCTACCTTTATTACCTATAGGTATTAAATATTACAAATTACGCTCGTTAAGCTAACTTCTCACGATGGGAATGCGATATCTCATTTATCTTTGATATAATTTCCATCTAGTTTATGGGTCGTTAATCTAAATTGTAACAGCTATGATCAAGTAACGGTGGTTCTGTTTGGGAAAGAAGTGATTAACTTACTGCAGTTAACTTATTCACTCAATCATTTAAACCAATTTATAGTGTTTTATGGAAAAGTTTCTAGTATACTGTTACTGTGACACAGTTCTAAGGTAGTTCCTTTTCAAGATTCTATTTTGGCGATTGTATTGATTGTACCAGTTTTAAACCAAAAATCTTACATCAAATTAATAAATATGGATTCCAATGCCTATTTATTATTTATTTTTTATGGAATAACTTACTAAAACACTATTTTATAGTCCCTGTATCCTAGGATGGAGTCATTTTACTAGCGTGAACTGGTCCGCTGGGTCGCTGTCATACAAAACAATACCTACAACTTTTTTGTGATTCTTATGTCGAAATTAAATATGAATTAGCCTAAAAAGCTACTTTTCCCACTTCTATTTCATATTCTTTAAATTAAATAATAATTATTACTGAATTCTTTGTTTTTTTTATATATTAAAGTATCGAGGCGCATTGCTTTTACGTTTAACCCAACTGCTCAAAACGAAATATTAAATTTGAAAAAAAAAACCAAAATAAAATCATTTTATTACTAACTGAGAATGACGAAATTGATTTTGTAATTGACATTTATAAGGACAACGTACACACATTTTTATTGAACAACTGTATGTAGGATTTCCATTTCTGTTTCCTTGTCACCTGTGTATAAAACAGTTGACTGACGTCTTTCAGTCCTGGAATTTAAGGCAAGGAATGTGTATTGATATTGTTTAGTGCTAAAAAACCTGGTTCTGGTCTTTTGGAACTGCAACCGCAAGGCCGGACTGGCTGGTATTAGAGCCTCATCATCATCATCATCATCATCATCATGTCAGCCTTGTCAGGCTCTCCATTCAGAGCAGTCTTGTGCTTTTCGCATCCACCGCCTTGAGCCTCATCTTTGTATTAAAAGCGTGTGTCTTTCCAGGCATGATCTACCTGCGCTCACACCTGGACAAATACCTGGCTGTGGACTCATTCGGCAACGTCACCTGCGACTCCGAGGAGAAGGAGGCCGGCAGCAAGTTCCACATCAGGTCAGACACCGTCAGTTTAACCATAATCACCGAGATACCATTCAAATCTACAGTCAATTTCCAAAACTATTTTGTCACACTTGAAAAGTTAGGCATGACTTTTGGCTCCGAGAAGCAATCTTTGCAGAAGCTTAATATAGTTGAGCTGGGTTTTGTGTAATTAGCCTCTTATTCACCAATACTTTCAATCCTTATTCAATCGCGTTTTAGCCGTTCAGCACATGCATACCTACTTTAGCGCCAGCGGATCAGTCTGTGACGCTGGTTTTTAGAATTCACATTAAGGGTCTCCTTAGACCTATCGACGCCGAATCGGCTTGAAACGGTAAGAAAAAGTTTTATGTCCATGCAATAAGAGCGAAAACGACGTCGCTTGGCTCGGCTGAGCTCGATTCGGCGTTGCGAACGGAACGACGTCGTTTTCGCTCTAATTGCATGGACATAAAGCTTTTTCTTACCAGCTCAAGCCGATTCGGCGTCGATAGGTCTGGGGAGACCCTAAGAAGGCACCCTAGCCCCCTTAAATAAACAGGTACAACTCAGTGGTCCTATCACTCTCTGTCCCACTGCTCTTCGCTTTCGTCTACCTTCATCAGAAATCTTTTTTATTCGTCAAAAGCAGGTAGGTTAGGATCTTTAGGTGCCCGAAGGGCAAATCACTTGGAAATAGGAGGCCCTGTGGAATAGCAGTGGGACCACGATTCCGAAAGCGAAAAAAAAAAAAACCTCGATCGTCATTGCTTTTTGGCTTAATTAGTAATTTTACTAAGGTGCAAAACTGCTAATTCGTATTAGAAATTTTTACTTCAATACACTTACAATCAGAGAGGTAATGCAGCCAGTGTCATAGGGACCACGCCGCGAGCGGACCTGCTAGAAGGGGTGTTATTTTATAGTGATGATTAATATCTGAGTAGCTTAGTTTTATTTTAATTTAAATAAGTTTAGTTTTAACTTTTAATTGATATAAATAAATAAATAAATATCAGGGGACTATGTGGGTACTAGACAACGATATAAATATTTATATAGAGAAATATATACTTGAATACATAGAAGACATCCATGACTCAGGAACAAATATTTGTGCTCATCACACACATATCTGCCCTTACCGGGATTTGAACCCAGGACCGCTAGCTTCTTAGGCAGGCTCACTACCAACTAGGCCATAATAATTCTTGCAAGCAGAATTTAGTAGTCAATATAAAACTTTTGTAAATGTGATCGACACGTACACTAGAATAAAATCTTTTCGCCATGACAACTGGTATGATCTTGGCACCGGAAATACAACACCCCTGAGAATACTAATTCGCGTGACTCACCGGAACTGGGGTCTTCTTTACGACGCGGTCGTGGTCGCGCTTGCAAATTGCCGATTAACTTTCATAAGTCGGAGCAGAATGGTGTTTTATTTAGATTCGTTATCTTTTAATGACATAATAACTAATATATAAAACACGTAGTTAATTGAATAAACGTATTTTTATGGTTTTTCAAAAGTATTCCCCCTTATATTTTATGCACTTTGTCATGCGTTAAAACCTCTGTTTTTAAAGCTCTTATTGAGCGCTGAAAAGGGGTCGACAACATGGCCATTTTTATAATTAAGTGCTCCACTGCTTCCGGTGTCTGAAACAGCTTACCATGCAAGTCATCCTTGATTTTGGGAAATGTGAAAAAGTCATTGAGGTATAACTCGTGGCTGTATTAATTCTCGTATATTTCCCCGACCCATTTTTATGAAAACTTGCTTAAAATACATACATACATACATACATAAACTCACGCCTTCATTCCCAGAGTGGGGTAGGCTTGCTTAAAATATCGCGATTAAATTAGCTGTCTTGAAAAACACTCGTCCAAATCCGACTCTGCCCATCTGTATGAGAGCTACGAGTACAATGCCACAGACAGACATATAGATACATACGTTAAACTTATCCCCTCTTTTTGCGACGGGGGTATTTCATAGGTATTGGGTATCCTTTCAGCAGACGAACAGATTCGCGGATGAATCTTCTCGGTCTGTCTGAGATCTTAACTTAAAAAAATTACAATCAGACGAAGCATTTAAACATCGGCTTAGAGAACTTTTATTGGATAATCCATTCATACATGCAACGCAATTTATATTGTAATGTTATATTGATAAATAACATGAACTAAACTAAGATTTGTTTGTAAATATTCACCATGTTAATATCATTTGCTTGGGTAATTCAGTTGATTTTGTAACAATACGTGAATATTGTCTGATTGTTGCTGTGATTGTTCGTAAATACTGACAATACATGAAATGCATTATCTTTGGCTTCAGATACTGCTAGAATATACCTTAATAATACAAAACAAGTAGGTATAATGTTAGCGTTGCAGTTCTTTGTATCTTCTCTAGCGCATGCTGGGTCAGACGGCTCAGCCAATCAGGCGACTATTGTCGGTGAGGAAAAATGACGAGGTATAAAAATGTCGAAATTATATTTATTGTCAAGAAATAAAAAACTTGAAAATGAAAATTGCCGGTGTATAAAAATTTCGAGATGTAAAAAAGACCTAATGTTAAAATGACGAAGTATAAAAATGTCGAGATGTAAAAAAACTATAAATATAAGGTAGGTTTAGGTTATGTTAGGTTTTCAGCAGGCCCGAAGGGCCAAAACTCCCAGAGATAGGAGCTCCGCGACAGCGGAGCTCCGTCGACTCGGTTAAAATTGAATTAGAAATAGAAATTATTGGTCAGTAGACATAATCATTTCTCGACATTTTTATACTTTGACTAAATAATACTTTGTCATTTTTCCTAACCAACCTTTTTATTGTTCGGCTTTTTTACATATCGACATTTTTATATAATGTCATTAGACATTTTTATACCTCGTCATTTTTCCTTACCGACAATAGTCGCCTAAAGGGACTCAGCACATCTTCTTAAATCATCTTCTCAAGTAGCATTCTGGCTTCTTCTGTTCCGGAATAAATTGTCTCATAAACATCTTAAAATGAAACAGCGGAAATAAGGCAGACAATACAATGGGCTTTCCGTCTCATAACATTTACAAAGTGTAAAACTTTGCTTACGTTGTACAGGCAACCAGCAAACTATAGAACCCTGTCGCATAAAACCAATGTTTTTTTTTTCATTTGATGCTGTCTGTGATTCGTTGTTTTCGATGTATTTAAGTATGTATTTTTATATGTAAGTTTAAGTTTTGTACAATTTATAAGAGGTCACCTTTTTGCTTTGTAACCTTATATATATATTTTTTTTCTTTAAACTCTTTCTCTACCTATTTTTAATTATTTTTTGTTTAATGAATTAAGTATGATAAATGTCAGTACATACATACATACATACATACACCTTTTCCCATTTCTAACATTATTGTAAGATACAACTGGTGGAGGAGCGGTGTTCTCTTAACACAAGTATCTTGTATACTTAAAAAGAGGCACCAGCACAAATATTGTTACACAATTTAAGTTACTGAATAAATCATTTTCATTTTCATTTCATTTCAAGTTAGTTTATAGATGTCTAGTACCCATTAGTACAGTAGTACCCAACTGATATGGCGCGTCGTGAATCTTCGTTCGCGCAGTTCAACGATTCCGATGATTTCCGAAGGACGATTAAAACCCACCATCAGACTTGTACGTAATAGTGCAAATTAAATTGCATCAATTTTTTCCATTTCACTCACTGCTGACTGAATGACATGCGGGCGCGCGTCAACATGGCGCCACTAATAACCAATAATAGCACAGAATACAGACGTGAAGTGCTGATTGGTTCCCGCGCTTCGAAAATTCGTCATCTGCGCAGCAGGTACATCGGTAAGCCATATCAGTTGGGTACTACTGTACATTCATAGTGACATTGTTCCTTGATATTTATTTATTTATTTATGTTTTATTGGGGTTATGTGAGGTTAAAAAGATAAAAGATGTTTATTCAGAAAGTAGGCCGCACGGGCACTTTCACACGTCAAAACTCTATCAGTTTTCTGTAACAGTAGGGCAAACCTTGGCTAATTGGTGATAGTTAGGTTTATTGACAATGTAATATTATGTATGTATCAAATTATTTTGGAATTATTATTATGTAAAAGAAAATGAATTTACCTACCATTGTTTAAATACTTATTTTATGGAAAACCTATTGTATGAATTTACTAAGCATTTATTTTGGCATGTGAAGTAGGTAATTCGGTGATATTCAGGTTATTTAGTGATACAATCAGGTTAAGCTGTGGTGTATTACAATTATAATATCCTCTGTTATGGTACAGGAGTGCAACCTCATGATGATGTGGGCAGCTATAGGCTTCCAAAGTTCTCCAAAGAATATAACACTTTTTTACAGCTTTATAAATACATACAAAACATCAATTACACCTCGCATCAACTCATCTAAGAATGTAGGTCAGGTCAAATTAATTTGCCATTTAATTTTGGTTTTTTAATTTTTGTGTGTTCGTTCGGATTTTCGCCCTAAGCTATCATAATGAATGCAAGCCGCGCTATCTACTGAAAAATAGTACCATCTATAAAAAGTTTAGATAACTCCACTATGAGACGATAACACACTATCACCGAATAACTGCGTATCACCGAATAGCCAAGGTTTGCCTTCCATAAAATGTTTCCTCTTAAATCACTCTATCTATTGATGAAATCCGCATTAAAATCCGTTCCGTAGGTTATAAGATCTGAGCATATGTATGTATGTAACAGAGGGTCAGACGACTACGACGACGGACGACGATACTGCAAAACCGCGCAAGTAACAAATTTATGATAAAGCAAAATAAACCTTACTAACTAATTAAAACGGTTCACTTTGCTTCCTATTTCAAATGTTACTTACGTGATTTTGCAGTTTCACGGACGTTATTCTATGCTGTAAAGATGCTATGGTGGCTAGAATTAAAGTGGTTGACTGTACACTTGTACGTCTTTATAAATATTAATGTCTAAAATAACAGCTTATTTGAAACGATGCGTGGCCGCCGCATAAACTTTCTGCATTGCATTATTATAATTGCTCATCATGACGTTTATTAGCATTTTAAAATGAAGCAGTTTCTTGCAAATTGGTTCTGCGGTAGGTTTTTATGTTATTAAGTAATATTATCGGTACCAGGCACTTACGTCAAGAGAGAAAAATCGCGTATTTTTTATATGAAATAATTTCTGAACTCATATTATAACTGTTCATGGAAAAATGGTCCAGTTTTGATTATTAGCAAAGCGGATAGACGAGTGTTCGCATTTCTAATAAATGCTAGTAATCCATATTTCATGTCTGATCGTTTTACTATATCCCATCTATATCCCCATGATTTCACTTACTCTTTTTTTGATTGTCATAATTATTAATTAAATAAAATTCTCGATTTTATGCCGATCTCTTTTAAAGCTGTTATCCCTTTCACGGTCCAATCGATTTTTATGAAACATAGCTAAGAACCATAGTATAGTGTATGCGTCGGCCCATAGAAACGCACTTATATGCACAGATACGAGGGGTGATCCAAAAGTTTTGATAATCGGTATTAAAAATGGGAGATATGTAAATCGTTATATTTTAATTGAAATAAGCACACTTTCTATATTTCCAAACACTTATTAACGTCACTCAATTGTTTTATTTTACCACTATAAAAATAATTTTACTTTAGGAGGTCAAAATGGTCAAATTTTGTACGTTCACTAAATCATCATAAGCTCGTGATTTTTATGTAGCTGTTTTTTAACATTAGTGAATGAGAAGTAGTAGTCGAAAGTTAGGGCTTAATAACGGGGAGAGCGGTTCTCAGTTCTGATCTTTGGTCGATGAGCAGTACCCTTGTGAATTAGAAGCCTCTGAAGCACATTTCCTGCCACAAATTCGTTTTTTTTTTCTTGAGCTTGTTTTTAATATTTTCCCATAACTATGATAGAATAATGTTATATAACTCTCCTAGATTATTTAAACACAATTGCTAAAAACGAATGTCAAAGTATTTATTTGTAGGCCTCAATAATCCTGGGCGAGGCCGAAAAAACCACCCTAAGTTTTGGTGACAGAGCTGGAGATAAAAAATCCACTGCAATGATAACTTATTTATCATTTAAATCATAATGATAAATCAAGGTTTCATTTTCAAAAACAATATTTTTTATTAGTGTACCAGAAGTTTCTCCACACCGCTCCAAATTATTACAAAACTAACTCTTATTTTACCGTCTTGTAAAATTATTCATACAGATGTTTTTTGTTTAACTATCACAGAAAAACAAATGAACAATATAGTATTTTTTTTTCTCTAATTTAAGTTTGATTAGTGCCATGGTATATTCCACATTAAAAAAATATCATTATGTGCATGGTTCATACTGATTCTCAAAACTTATGGATCACCCCTCGTACACACGTCAAACTTAAAAATAAGTATTAAGTTTAGTAAATGACTTGTTATTTAAACTTTATAGTAGGTAATGGACTTCTCATGTTCTCTCTAACAGCTCCTCTAAGGAAATCTTCAACTTGTTATTGAAAGTGGTGACTCAGAATTTCACTTGATAAGTAAATAAGAGCATGACTCAGCGGTTTGCGTCCAAAATAACTTGGCTTGAGTTTGCGGGGAGAAATGTGACGCGTCGGTGAAACTTACTTCGAGGATGTGTCAGGGTGAAAATGTGTGACGCATGCTCACCAAGAGTTCCAAGCAGCAATGTGCAAGTTGCAGAAAATTCCAAAAAAAATTGAATGATTCTCAAACAAAAACGTAGGAATACATATGCCTTACAACAAAAAAAAAAAAACATGGAAATTACGGAGGACCTCTCGATATCTCTTTTCTCTTCACTGGGTTATCTTTGTTTCGGCAAAATATGTTTGCCAAATATGTATCGTTTGTTTTCTGTGACCGTAAATATGCCAGGATTTTTAGGATATAGGGTTCTGCACGATGAAACTGAAATAAATCCTGAAATAATTATATAAAAATGGGTTGGCAAATTAAAAAGTCGGGAAACGATACATTTAAATTGGCCAACATTTTTTTGCCAAACGGCAGGCACCAGTCTTCACTACTTCAGAAGATTAGCATCGTAGGAACAATGCTCGTTTCAAGACACCAACCGTATTTTGAAGTCCAAGGGACGCCATGCTTTATGCTTTATGGTTTTATAGTTCCCAAGGAGTAAACTACGTCTTAATAAAATGAACTAAATCTCCCTGTTAGATCGTTGACAACCATCAAGAAACTTCTGTTAATTCCGCTCCGATCGATCTCACAGACAATACCTAAACGAAAACTGAATATGTCCCTTGTTTCTACTTCACTCCCGCTTTTAATATGAGCATTACATCATTCCAATACGACATAGTTTTAACAATAATTGTTGCTAAGTACAGATGTAGTGAATAATCCTTTCCCATCGTTTTTTATCGGATAAGTTCGTATTTAGCTTCCTTCTCAATTAGCTTCAGTACCTACCCATCAATAAGCCAACTGAGAAAGCCAGGTAAATACGAACTTATATTATACGACCAAAAACAATGGGATAGGATTATTCACTACATCTGTAGTTGAATCACTTCAGCCTAGCGTACAATACTTGTAACGTTACGTGTGTGTATGCGTGTAATAAAGGATGAAAATTACAACTTTCGTTCGATCCCACACAAGCACCTGACGTGTGTGCGTCGAATTTGTTCTAAATCATTGATGTGTTGGCTTAACCACTACATACAAAAACCGCAACCCTAAAATAATTCACACTTACGTACGTAATGCGTGGTAAATTGAACTGTATAGTAATTGTGTAAGTGTGAGTTTGGATTGTGGTTCGGTGAGAAGGGTTGCCGGACGCGTGCCGAGATTGCGTTAGTTTTTTTAATTTGTTCGAAACCCCTTCGGGGCTGAGATGAGAAAGTTAATGGTGTTAATAAAACAATATCGAGGAAGGGGTGGCACTTGCCCATCAGTGGGTTTAATTAAGAGCATCTTGATTACAATTTAATTTTCTTTTGTTTTGAAATAAATACCCTAATAGGCAAACCTGGGGAATTAGCCAAGATGCAAACGTTAGTGAAGATTTTTCCTGCCCTCTAAAGTGATATAAATCACTAAAAATGTATTAGATGACAGTTGACCACGTGGATTATCGCTACGTAAGAAAATGTCATCCCATACATTTTGAATCTTACGGGTTAGGCGAAAACCGCTTGAAATAGTATGTTTTATTATCCATAAAATGTCTGCTAAATAAATAAAGATATAAAAACAAAAATTATTGGGTCAAATACAAAATTAATGTATATGGTCTCTTAAAATGACCTATTCTTTCAAATTAGAATGTAAAAAAGTGACTATTTTTTTTTTGGTCTATCCTAATTTGCAGCTAGGAAGTGTTACATTTTGCTTTTGTTACCGCAATATTGAGTTTAGCATTTCTACATTCAGTGATTTTATTCGCGAGTTCCCAATTGGACCATTTGTCTGATTGGAATCAACGAAATAACTATACAACACTTCCACTCCTACTTAAAACTTAAACTATAATTATGTATACACTAGCGACCCGCCCGCGGCTTCGCCCGCGTGGAATGTATTATACATATAAACCTTCCTTAAGAATCACTCTATCTATTAAAAAAAACCGCATCAAAATCCGTTGCGTAGTTTTAAAGATTTAAGCATACATAGGGACAGACAGCGCAAGCGACTTTGTTTTATACTATGTAGTGATTCTCACATCAAACAAACCTTGACGCCTGACATAAAATATGTCAGCAAGTAAGTTATGTATTTACTTGTAAGAATAGCTGTCCCACGTAACGACGGTCGAACCGCAAATATATTGTCCGAACCGCAACTCTTCCCTCGTCACTTTTGCCGGCCTGTCACCTTCAATGTGTATTGTGGCGTGTGCTTCACAAAGCCATCTAGCCACTAGAATATGGCTTCATCGATGCTACTCAAACCATTTAGTTCATTGTGACAGTCACTTGTGATTCCTTTAAATTTTCGCTGACTTTATTGTCAAACTTTGCTGTATTCTGATTTGATCAATACAATGTTCAATATTTGGTGAAATATACCGATATAGGAGTACCGATGGCGTGACGAGTTTATGCAGAACACCTAGGGTGGCAAGCGGCGTATTACCGGTCTTTCGGGGAGGTATGGGCGTTTTTCAAAAAAAGTGTACATTAACTTTTTTTTCCAGAATTAGTTTTTTTTTGGTTTTCCTTACTCAGTATCGTTGATACTATCGATCCTCATGCAAGAAAAAAAGTGTCCCAGATTTTACTATGTAAGTTTTTTCTTCCAGTGCGTCACGTCCATATAAATAAAAAAAGACTGCATTCAAAAATGTGACGATTTGGAACGGAATATTTAGGACACTTTTTTTCTTGTATGAGGATCGATAGTATCAACGATTCTGAGTAAGAAAAACAATAAGTACAAAAAGAATTCTGAAAAAAAAAAGAAAATGTACACTTTTTTTGAAAAACACCCGTATACATCCAGTAGTGGACGTTTTTTTGCTGAAATGATTATGATAAGGATATGATTGTAAATAAATAAAGATAATAAAGGAACTCAATAATAATGAGATTAATTAAACCATGTAGATACTCGTCTGGTCATTTGTAATAACTCTTCGAATATGTAAGAATCATTAACGATATCGTGAAAACTAGATATTTGGTTCATTCTGATGCTTTAAACGGTGCTTAAGGTGGGTCTGATTGTTGAATAAAGGGCTTCATAAGACCACACCTGAATTCAGAGTTGGTGACATTTTGATGTCAGTGCTATGCAACTTTAAAAGGTGCATCGACGCCATTTCACAGTCACGCCATTTTAACACGCCCTAATGTCAACTGAATGTTAGTGTGGCCATTCTTGTTTATAAGGCATTATTGTAAATGTTGAAAATTAAGGATTAACATTTTGAAAGCGTTCCCGATACGCGTTTAGCAATCGCGGAATGTGGATGTCATTTATGTGGAAGTGGATTCTCAATCGATCAATCATGTCAGCCGAAAGACGTCCACTGCTGGACATAGGCCTCCCCCAAAGGCTCTGCACTCAGACCGGTCTTGTGTTTTTCGCATCCACTGCTTTCCCGCGATCTTTACAAGGTCGTCACTACATCTTGTTGGAGGCCTACCTACAGCTCATCTCCCAGTCCGCGGACGCCACTCAAGAACCTTCCGCCCCATCGGCCATCAGTCCTGCGAGCGATGTTCCCCGCCCACTGCAACTCAAGTTTATCTATTCTTCGGGCATACAGATATAGTTGATACCTATCTTAAAGTAATCCATTCAACTAATTTATTAAAATAAAGTTTCCTCGTTTTGTAGCTACATAATGAGGTGTGGATGCAAACAGCACAGTCGTTCATTATTCCCAGACACAGCTAAACATAAAATATTAAAATCCCTCTGAAACCATACCCCTACTCGAGCACGTAGCCCCAAGCACAGCCTAGACAGGCACTCGGCGCATTTTAATTAGTCCTCTAGCTCTGCAAGCACTCTTACATTAACACGTCTCTAGTAGATGTAGTTTTAAAAGTGGTCTTGTCTGGAGTGATTTATCTCGGGGTGAAAATGCAGTTCCTTATCAAACAATTTCATTATGTAAGTGATCGCGAATTACTTTTTTCCGAATATTCATTCATCAAGCGATGGATGCGAAAAGCACAAGACCGGTCTGAGTGGAGAGCCTTGGGGAGGCCTATGTCCAGCAGTGGACGTCTTTCGGCTGACATGATGATGATGATGATGATGATGATGAATATTCATTTGTCAGAATTTTCATTTTTCCGTAAGCTTTGTTACGCTGAAGCTATTTTAGGTTTAATGCATAATACATATAATTGTCATGCGTAGGTTAGGTTAGGTTTGATTTATAAGCGATAGCAAAAAATTAGGTCTACTATCAAAAAATTGCGTTCGGAATTATGAAAATTCGGAATTTTAATCACATGACATGATGATGATGATGATGATGATGAATATTCATTTGTCAGAATTTTCATTTTTCCGTAAGCTTTGTTACGCTGAAGCTATTTTAGGTTTAATGCATAATACATATAATTGTCATGCGTAGGTTAGGTTAGGTTTGATTTATAAGCGATAGCAAAAAATTAGGTCTACTATCAAAAAATTGCGTTCGGAATTATGAAAATTCGGAATTTTAATCAATTCGGAATGACTTCGGAATTATGTAGTGTACCCCTATTTAACCCCCAATGCAAAAAAGAGGGGTGTTATAAGTTTGACGTGTAAGTGTGTGTGTGTCTGTCGGTGGCACCGTAGCTCTTACACGGAGGAATCGATTTGGATGCGGTTTTTTTATATCTTGTGATCAAGATTACATACATACATACCTTCACGCCTGTAATCCCAGAGTGGGCTAGGCAGAGCTACAGAATTACAACTTGAAAAAGTTGTTGACAATTCAGTAACCACAATTTGCACAAATAGGCTAATATGTTTACCAGCGTATTAGTGGCAGGTTGCAAGCCCATCGCCTAACAGTACTACAAGGTCTACAAGCCTATATTCCCTTAGTCGCCTCTTACGACATCCACGGGAAGATATGGAGTGGCACTATTCTAACCCGGCAACCACACGGGATTGATGAAACATATATTCGATTCCCAAAACTTAGAAGTAGTTATTATCAACGTGATACGTTCTCTCTCATTCACTCATTAACGTACTAAGTTATCAGTCAGTCAATGCAAATGCTACAGGATTGAAATATCTCTGTATTTCTATGTAACTTGCCAGGATTTGACAGTTAATAATGCGACCCCAGTTATAACCGGACGTTCTAAACTAAGTAGCTAACGTTGCCTACTTGAAATAAGCCGACTACAGATTAAATCAGTGTTAAAGAATGAATTTACAAGCAAGCGAATGAGTTCTCTTGTTGGCCATAATGCTGCTTCGTTAGCTAGTTGCGCGTGCGCGTGCTCACTACACTGTATTTGTTTTGTTTATTTTCTGGGGCCCTCGTTCCGATGCATTTCCGAGTACAATCTGAAACTATTTATAGTTAGGGTGAATAGGCACCTTCTGGGTGAGGTAGCTTCATCGTCGACAAAATCTTCGTCTTCTCAAGGGTGAGAGTTAATGATTTTCGAAAACGGAAAAAAAAAATACGCGCACGAGACGACCGTCCGCGGACTTACGTGAAACGTTCGTTGGAACACTGTAACGCCATGATTCCACGGCGTTCGGTGTCTATGACCCATGACTTTTCGAATACTTGAATTTCGCGAACTCAGAGGCCCTAAACAAGACGCATTCGGCGTTCGTTATCGTTATCAAAATGTATAGGATTAACGTAAGCTGTCAGACGGTCGCCTCGAGCATTCCATACATTTTGTCAGTTTTCGAAAATCGCTTACGTTAGCGTTAAGCGTTGATCTAAAAACAAGTGAAGAGCGATAGATTTGTTTTTGTTTTTTCATCACACTTGCACGTAAACAGTATCTAAACATACAGGTTAACTTGGCCGCAATGCCCCATATAAAACCCTCGACCTTTCTTTTTACCATGAAACCCAAGGTCGGTAAGTAATTTTTTTTTAATTTTTGGCACAGCACACTGGTCATGCAAGTTCAAGCAAAGAGTTTACACGCAATTGAAAAATTGTCTTAAAATGTTATTTAAACAGGAATTTCATTGCAATCTCGCTACATGTTACTTAAATACTCAATTAATGTTCTTAATAACCGATTTTAATAGTTTTCTGTATCAAAACGTCGTTTTTTTTTACACTCCTTCAGGGCTGTATATGTATAACTACGTAAGTATTTGCCCTTAACGTTTCTGAACGAAACATTTTTATAATCTGTGGAGTCCGCCAGCCATCCGCTTAAAAAAAGTTCAAGTAATTCGTAATAATAGTTGTGCTGACTTGTGTATTTATTTACTCGCAAATGTGTTGAAAAACATTGTATGTTTCACGGGCGGTACGGGAATTACGAACCTCGACTCAGAAAGCCCTCAGTCTTCGACTTCGGGCTTCTACTAGAGCCTCGATCGTAATTCCTTACTTACCGACCTTAATACACAATGTACTATTACTTATCTATGCATTAAACATCGCTGAATTGAAAACAAAACATATATAAGTAATGGACGTCTTTCGGCTGACATGATGATGATGATGATATATGTAATTACGTGCAAGTCTTTGCTATATTACTTCCCGGTCGAAAAGTTGAAAGTTTTATTTCATAAATGGTTTTGAAAAAAGATGCTTGTCGCAGCGTGAAATTACATTCATTTCAAAGCACCCGTCGCGTTATTTTGACGGTAAGTCAGTGGAAAAACGCTCTCCCGTCGTCCAGTTCCCTTTCCCATTGTGTTTCTTGTCACTACATCATTCACGGGAACTTGCTTTTTACTAGCCTTTACTTACGGTATGTTTTCTCGTGGAAGATATTTGATGACAAAGGGACTTAATTCGCGCACGAGTCGAGCTGTGGACGTTGTGGTAGGTTATTCTGTTATTCGTTTGTTTGCTTTGCTGGAGTACAATGTTCTCGAACTTATTTTTTTCTGTTCGTTTTTGGAATCATTCCAACTGACTGGTTTTTCTAGAAATAAGTGAATGGTGACGTATTACATATGTTTGAGGTGTACAGTGGGGGGGATTTTGCAATAACTATCAGGTCAACTAGCAAATTCAATAAGATGCTTAAATAAACTATTTTCCCAGTATTGCATTGCATCCTACGTGCTTTTTATACATAGATATGCGGTATCGTAGTATCCCCTACAATAACATTAGATTACGTAAGTTTCTGATCCGTATTTTGAATTGTAACCTACGTGTTATCGGTTAATTTATCGATAGGTTCATATCCTATTATTAATTTTATGTCAATTTCTTCTAACTAGGTTAGGTAAGGTTAGAACTGTGACTACATTAATAGTAATGAAAGCCGTTACAAATATATTATAGCTTTTGAAATTATGCATTTCGTTTTATGCATCTTGACTGTTATGGATTGTTTATTATACAGATCAAAATTATGCAATTCGTGTTATGTAAAATGATCATTAGACCATTCGTTTTTATCCTAAACATTACACACCCCCTATTTAACTATATTTTTACTCAACCAAAACCACGTGTTAGGGGAACCAGTTTTAGAAAAATCAATGAGTATATTACTCATAGCGAGAACTGCCAAAAACCACTGATTTAATAAGTTAACCCACGCAAGTTGAAGCGATTGACTCTTCCGACTCGGCCGCGGCTGAAGACAATGGCCACCTAATTGTCACCCATTCGGGTACCGACCGGCCGTCATCTGCATTTTAACAACCTCGAGTCGAGACTTCAAGACATGCGTTTTGGAGGAACTGGTTCTTTCAATGGAATCAGTTGACTTTCATTTTTAACATTTGTTTTTTCTTACACAATAAACATCCGTACGACATCAATATCAATTTGAAGAGATGTTGAATTTATTTCGTTGTCCTTTGACGACTCTTTCCTTAGAGCGGTTTACTACTTTGTCGCCATGTTATAAATATAGCGACAAAGTAGTAAACTGCGTACATTTTTGACAGTGGTGTTATGCAATTCATTTTACGGCGAGCGTAAAGGACAGAGCTATAGTAGTTGTACAGCTCTGTCCTTTTCTCTTAGCGTAAACTGAACTGCAAAGTTAGGACATAATAACCCCCCTGGAGTCATTTGAAAACGATAACTACAACTTTACTGTACTGTTGACGGGACCGTGTAGACCAGAGGGGTTGATAACTTGACTAAAAGGAGCTTATTAACTCTTAAATAAAGAGAGACAGATAATTTATCTTGCTCCGTCTAAAATTCAGACGGTCATTTATCATAGAAAAGTCAAGTATATCTATCTTTTAGACCAACATTTTAACGTTTCAAAATCACTCTTCAATCCCTCCCTGTTTCTGCCATCCAGCATCACCTAACCTATCAAATTGTTCCAGTGTGTCAGAAGACAACAGCGGACGCTGGGCGCTGCGCAACGTGGAGCGAGGCTACTTCCTGGGCTCAGGCTCTGACAAGCTGGCCTGCAGCGCCAAGGTGCCTGGAGACGCCGAGCTCTGGCACGTCCACCTGGCTGCTCGCCCCCAGGTAAACCTGGAATACATACAACATCGAGCTAATTGGTTTTGTAGCTTGAAAGTGTCTGAAAGCGTAGATCCCCAGCAAGCCTATACTGCCCTCATAAGCCAATAGGCGGTATCTCAAATCCAATAGTCGAAGCAGATTCAATCCTCTCCGGTTAGTAACAAGACTACATTTGCTACAGATGTTTCGTGTGAGATAACGCCATCGGTCATAGGCTCCTAGCAGGGCAGTATATGACGGTAGCTTCTTGAACCATCACAACGAAAAGCGGTGTCCTAACTTAAAGCGTTTAAAAATACTTGTGAAATTTAAAGAAGCTTTTTGTTTTCACAAATCTGTACTTACTTAATAAGTTCAATCTGGTCGATCGTCAACATACACTCATTACAACATCAGCTGAAACTTGTCTTCAGATATACATTGCAATGAAACTATCCGTTGAACCATTTGATTGGAACTAATATCACCTGTTCCATCAAGACGTGCTCCGATTCCCACCATTAACAACTCCCGTTCAATTTCAAGAAACCGTCTTCATCCCATTTCAACCGTATTACTCCATCTTAACCCATTACGTGTCCTATCTCAAGATCAGGCCCATCTCACCGCTATCTAACTAGCCTATCGGCGCAATATATCTCTTATCGCATGCACCGGCATCCGATCCAACACGTCACGTAGATGTGCGTGACAACATCGCATGCGTAAACTCGAGAATGAATTCTATTAAAATTTATGGATGAATTTAATGTTAATTAATTGTGCGTTTTTTGCAACGCGTGCCAGACTTAAATTGGCACTTAATTTGATGATGCGAATTACAAAGCTTTCTTTGCGGCTTTTATGGGTCGTTTTGCATTGGTTTGAATGCCGTCATTTTAAACGTTGTTTAATGTTTAATCATCCCTATACAAACTTATTTTACGGACACGTATACACGAATTCTCCCATTCGTTCAATTTGTGGAAGCTCTATCTAAGATATAAAGTCAGATTTGGTAATCCTTTACCACAAATCGAGTGTATGGCCGGGTGTCCCTTAATAGCTAATGCCCTAACGCATCGTTTGTCCGATATTTTGTTTGTCATAAGCTGAGTCAGACCAGTTCAAAGTTTTCCAAAAATATCAGCGGGTAGGTATATTTAGTGCTGTACTAGTAATATACCAACACCAAAAAGGTTCAAAACTCAGACGGAAATGTCTTTAGGATATACAATTATTCGGACGAACGATGCACTTGGATGTCTTGGACAAATGACGATTACGGATTCCAATATAAACCCTATGTGGCCATATACACCAACCTCTAAGGATTGAAAGCAATAAGGAGAAATAACAAACCAAACTAACCACACCCTTCTTCCAGATGAACCTCCGCTCCATCGGCCGCAAACGCTTCGCCCATCTCTCAGAGACCCTGGACGAGATCCACGTGGACGCCAACGTGCCCTGGGGCGAAGACACGCTGTTCACCCTGGAGTTCCGCGCCGACGAGGGCGGGAAGTACGCGCTGCACACTTGCAACAACAAGTACCTGAGCGCGGGGGGCAAGGTGAGTCAAGTTCAAGGACACATTTTGACCTTGGGGTTAAGAAGAAAACCCTCAAGATTGGCTTGACCTTGATCAAGCCAATCTTGAGGGTTTTCTTTTGCATAGGTAAGATCAAAAGTCGTGTAGCCAGAGAAAAATACGTATGAGAATACTCAACATTGCTGAGCCAATTGATTTAAAAAATAATTTTATGAATTTTAATGTCCCACGACGATACTACAATGTTTGCTGATGTGGTTAGGTTAGTTTACTCTGCCCATGAAGCTAGCTGTCCCTTGTTCGATTGCCGATATGGGGAAATGTTTGTGCGATGAGCACGAGTATTGTTTCTGAGTATTGGATGTTTTGTTTGTATTTGTGTATGTATTTATCTATATAGGTATGATTACATACATACATACATTAAATCACGCCTGTTTCCCAGAGGGGTAGGCAGATACCACTTCTTTCCACTTGCTACACGACAAATTTATTTCTTTCTAGGTATGATTATCGTTACCAATTCCATTGTACAGTCAAGTACAAGATTTGTGTACACTTTTGCAATTATTCCATTAAAGTAAAGTGTATACATATCTGTACAAGTCTAGAGCTCAGTTTGGGACCAGGTCAACTTGTGTGAGGTTCCCATAATATTTATATTTAAAGGTAGCCAATATATCAAGGTCGTCGTAACTCGTAACATGTTACTAAATAACCAAACCATAACTTAGCCATGTCTGCGTTGCCAATGCTCGTGCGCAGCTGTACTAACAAACGGTGTCACTGCGCCGGCGTGAACAATGGCGTCCTTACCATAATAATAACACGTCGAGAAAACGTTATATAGAGATCAAATCCAAGTGATAATAAATATACCATCATTCGGATCATCTCGACAGAGACGCGAGAGAGAGATTGCGCGGTTTTGATGCAATTGAATCGTCTACACAAAATAAACTTAAAAGCAATGTACCTAAACGGTGGGTCATGGTGTCCGGTTTTCTTTGCTCGTGGATGTATTTTGCAAGCTAGCAATAACAGTAGTAAAAAAGAGGTTTTTTTGTTGTTGTTACAAATTATGAATTTTAACTTTGGAATATTCGAGATCTTTAGGATTTTACTGTAATTAGACGAGTGATCCACCCTCGATCTCCTATTCACCATAGTGGGAGAGGTCACTAATAGGAACCCTATTCTAATTGGTAAAACCATATCGTCGGTGAAATTGCAAAACCGCGTAAGTAACATTTTTAATAAGAAGCAAAATGCACCTTTTTAATAACAAGGTAAGGTTTATTTTGCTCTATCATAAATTTGTTAGTTACGCGGTTTTGCAGTATCACCGACGATATTGCTTTTGACGTGGTATCCGTATTGTTTTTAATTTGGCTGTCATTACTGTCAAATAAATAGGAGCTATCATATTAGCATGTCAAATGAAATACGGTAGAATAGACCCCTAATTCGACATTTATAAATCCATACTTAATACGTTTTCACGGCTAAACCGATGGAAACCACGGGAAATAGGACATTTCCGCAGACGCATCCGCGAGCAACATCATTATACCAGACAGAAGAAGACAACACATTATTTACATTCTTTACATTTTCGTGCAATAAACCACTGATTTATAATTCGAATAGGCTATCATTAAGCATTAGATAAACAATTTTTAAATTAAAGTCTGTTAACTAACACGATTTCAAAAACCTGTAGCGTTGCTTTCGTCCTCGTCCAAGTTAACGCATTCATTAAGTATAATGTTAGTTATACGAACGTGTCGATTTATGAGTACGCAACCTAATCATGATGTCATAATCATCTTTTCATGCAAACATGCATTTTCATTGTCAGGAATAAACCACTACGGTTTACTACCACGCACCGGGCCGAGACAATGGAGTTTACAACTGTGAACCCGAATCGCTTCGTCTTTGCATAGTGGTAAAACTGACATAACATTGTTTCGAAACAAGATTTGCTGTACTGTAGCAGCTAAATAGGGTTGCTGGCATTCTTATACATCATGACCTATAGATCCCAACAAGCAAACTTCTCCTACGACCATCGATTTATAAGACTCTCTAAGTTCTTGTAGGAATCTTATTAACGTTTTGACTTTGGCCACTGATCTTACAACAGCATCTTACAAGTCGATTTGAGCTACAAGACCTTTCAATCCTACAACTTAGTCTCATGAACCTTTATAGGATAACATAAGACTTACTAGAGCATGTCATAAGACTTAAGCAATTCACAAATGACAAAGCAAACTATAGTCAGTCCCAAACTTAAGGAGTGGTTCAGTAAAAAAGTAGCAATGAATTATCTGGTATTTATTTTTTATTTGTTGCTAATTATGAAGCAGTTTTTTTTTTGTAATCTGTAGATATCATACTATTAAAAAAAAAGCAATAATATTGAAATGTGAAAGATTCCTTGAGTTTTCTCAATATTTATTGCAATGTACATACTTTATAAATCTTTGTACAACACAATTTGACAATCTTCGCTTGCCGTTTTCTACAATACCACAATTGAATTTCCATTTTCAGAACTGGTTTTATGCTTTTAAGAATATTATTGTACGAATAAGTTATACCAATAAACTGGATTTCACGTTGGGTAGTAAGGAACTTTCTCCAATCTAACCTCTGACAGGGGTTTTTCTATGGGAAACAAATTTCCGTAAAAATGGCAAATACACAATTTTTGAAAATCCATGTAACTACCCGAAACTAAAGTCAAATCAAAAATATTAACTAATGATCAAAAGACAATTTTATAAGGTATTAACTAGCCCATCAAACTTAAAGAAAAAAATTACGTTTATGACAAACACCTCATAAATTCTCTCAAAAGACACTGTTCAAAAAGTTTTAGGTGTGATTTAATGTAAAAGGCGAAAACTTGAAATCCCTCTTTAATTTTTACCATTCTTATTGTTTATTTTATTTAATAGTATCTATAGATTACTATTACAAATGCACTGCTTAGAAATTAGCACAAAATAAAAATAAATTCCATATTATGTGCTGCTACTTTTTTTCCGGACCACTCCTTAGCTCTAGGCTTGTAGTATTTATATACAACGATAAGCATACTTATATAGAGAAATAAATACTTAAATACATAGAAAACATCCAAGACTCAGAAAAAAAATACTCGTGCTCATCACACAAATGTTTCCATACCGGGATTCGAAATCGGGACCGCTAGCTTCCTAGGTAGGGTCACTGCCGACTAGGCCAACACGTCGTCAAGCGTGCAGCCTACCTGCATTATCTACAAATTTACTTGAATTCTGACTGACTAACTGACAAAGCACAGCCTAAACCTCTGAAGCTAAGTAGCCCTAGGATTGTCCTTAGAAAGGATTTCAAGAAAATCACCCCTTTATTGGAAGAAATAGCGGTCATAATTGGTGACAACAGAAGACTAGCGCTCTGCCAGCATCACGCTGAATTGTGACCATTTCGTGACTAATTATGCATTTGTGTCCAAAATTCTATTCCGTATTAATTAAGTAGGTACAAATTCATAGCGTACGAAGTCGCGGGCGTTCTCTAGTATTTCTTGGTAAAATGGTGATAACCCTAGACCAAATATCATATCCGATTGTCATCTATTACGTGCTTACAACTTCAACTTTACAATGAAATTAAAAAAAAAACAAAGTGATTACAATTCTTCCAATTATCTAAAAACATCTCCTGTTCACGCCAATTCTAATGGTATGCCATATGCATAACAAAACTCTTAATAATTCGAGTTATTTGCTAATAACTTGTTGAATGTGGCGAATTCGATGTTTGAGAAAATTTACTTCTCTGTTCATTTACCACGTCTTACGCAGTTAGATAGTGTTTTCTCTCTCTAACATCCTTCTAACATATGGAAGATAAGGTTAGGTTAGGTTAAGTTAGGTTAGTAATTTATTTAAATTTTATTAGGAAAAATCTCAGAATCCCCAAAATGGTAACTTTTCTAATTCATAGTCACAACACAAAAAAATATTTTTTTTTACAACAATTGCTCAAATTGATGACCATTTTGACCAATACAGGCACGATATCTCTTCCGTATTTCGACTGTCGTCGTTTTTAGTTGCATTTCTTCTTTCATCACTTGAAAAGCATGTTCAATTTTCTCAATTAAATGATCTCGGCTTCTGACTTCGGTGGCATAAACCAAATTCTTTGCATGTCCCCAGACATAAAAATCAAGCGGTGTGAGGTCTGGGGACCGTGCGGGCCATGGGATGGGTCCACCTCGTCCGATCCAGGAGTTTGGGAACACATTGTCTAGGTGCTCTCTCACCGACAATCTCCAATGTGCTGGGCACCCGTCTTGTTGGAAAACAATCGGTCGGTTTTCCTCAAATATCGGTAAATGTGCGACTAATCTTGGCAGATCATTCTGCAGGAATTCTAGATAATTGTCCCCGTTCAGGTGGTCTGGCAAATAATGTGGCCCTATCAAATTGTTTCCAATAACTCCGGCCCACACGTTGACGCTAAAACGTCGTTGAAAACATCTCGCTCTTTTGGGGTGTGGGTTTTGTCCTTTTGGAGCCCATTCATGCAAATTGTGAAGATTTAAAATCCCCTCCTTAGTAAATTTGGACTCGTCGGTCCATAAAATGCTTTTTAAAAAAAAAACATCGTCCACATCCGTGAGCAGTAACAAACGGCAAAACTCGACTCGTCTGTTATAATCATTATCCTCCAAGCCTAAAACAAATCAACTAAAAAATAAGAATTTATGATCTGACAGTTGGTACTTCAAAACCTACATAGGCCGGCCACGGACACGCGTAAAACATTTAAAAATGCAAAACATGACCACTACAGACAATAAATAAAAAAAACAATCACTTTATCTTGAACAACTTGTAAATACCTTGCACAGGAGTGTAATGGAAAGCGTGTTTTCCATCAGCCCGTAGCACTGACCATACCTTCCATGTGCTCAAGTCAAGCATTTCAGCAGCGACTCTTATGCTTATGGTGGGATTCTGGTCGAAAAGGTCCAACACCCTTTCATCGTCGGCAGCATTTGGTTGATGAGCGTTTACTCGAGGCTCTTGAAACTGCAAATTCCCGGTTTCCCGTAGCCGTCGGTACGTATTAGAGAACGTGCGGCGGTCAGGCACACGCCTGTCAGGATAGCGTTCTTGATAAATCCTTTGGGCATGGCTTGCGTTTGATTCAGCTCTTCCATAGGCTAGTAACATGTCGGCATACTCCTCGGAGGAGTAAGCCGCCATTGTAACAATTAAATTAAAATAAACTTAACGAAAATACTAACACAACTCAACGATAATGAGGTAACAATAAAGATGGGGTTAAAAATCACCGACATGTCAAAAGCTGTCAAATACCGGCCATTAATTACTGAACTTTATGTAGGTAGTATCGAGGAGGTTTTAATCTAGGTACCCTCTATGGCAATACGAGAAAGAATAAGTGTAAGACGTGGTAAATGAACAGAGAAGTAAATTTTCTCAAACATCGAATTCGCCACATTCAACAAGTTATTAGCAAATATCTCGAATTATTAAGAGTTTTGTTATGCATGTGGCATACCATTAGAATTGGCGTGAACAGGAGATGTTTTTAGGAAATTGGAAGAATTGTAATCACTTTGGTTTTTTTTTAATTTCATTGTAAAGTTGAAGTTGAAAGATTTCTTTATCGGTTTCTGAAACTTTGGGAGCCCCCATTATTTTTTAAAGTAGCTTTACGCTTCCAGTAACAGTTTTATTTGAACACCACAACATTTAACAATCTATCAAAATTAAAATTTTGTCAATACACCAAGTAGTTCCTTTTTTTCGGGGTTTAAAGGTCGAATTTCGGTGTCTTGTAATAAAATTATAAAAAAAACGGTATTAAATAGCCCTTAGACAAATTAAGGGTTAAAGTACCTGAAATGGATAGCTAATGGTCTCTTCTACTCGCCTATTTCTTTTTGACAACGCTCTACCTAACACCCTGTATAAACGATGCGCCGGCGCCGGGGAAGGTGTGGACGTGGCACGGCGCGATAGAATGATAGAATGTTAACGAGCTGTTTATTGTTCGCTTCCCATAAGACAAAGCGCGTGCGCATGTGAATACTGGATTAGAAAATGATGTCTGTCTGAGCACATAATACATATTAGCTTTTAGAAGTCATTTATCATTATCATCATTATCATTATCAGGGGACAATGTCACACCAATTGACCCAGTCCCAAACTAAGCTCTAGGCTTGTACTATGGGTACTAGACAACGATATAAATACTTATATAGAGAAATATATACTTAAATACACCGAAAACATCCATGACTCAGGAACAAATATTCGCGCTCATCACACAAATATCTGCCCTTACCGGGATTTGAACCCAGGACCGCTAGCTTCGTAGGCAGGGTCACTACCAACTAGGCCAGCGCGTCGTTCGCTGGAGAACTGACCTATTTACCGAGATAAAAAATAATCTATGCTATATTTTACAGGCTAAAAAGTGTAACTTAAAAAACACGATCGCTGTTGAGTTGTGAACATGAACACACTGTCGCATTAAGATAATTGAGTCGCTTGACTTCAAACTCGGATGAATCCTTGCAAAAGGACAACAGAATTTGCGTCTTTTTCCAAACAAGTTAAGTTTTATATTCGTATATAAAATTTCAAGGAGATATCCTAGTTTGAAGTGCAACGACTCAATTGTGAAGCCGAAAATGTCAATACAAATTGTGATAACGTTTCTCTCCCCCTTAAACCTAGTCGGATTTTTATATTATTTGAGTATATTGTAGATATATAATAAAAACTAGGTCTAAGTTATAGGAACCCGTTCTGTCATCATTAAATGTCACCATGAAAACATCGGTGTACTGCCTTTTTGCCGAATTATGTTTCGTCAAATTTCATTTAGCAATCAACTTTTCGCCGAAGTTTTATTTGGCAAATCAATCCTTGGCATAATTTTACATCGTAATTTTTTTATTTCGCTATTTTTTTATATTGCAAAATTTTATTACGTCAAATTTTATGTGGTAAATAATTGTGGAGCAAATGATTTGCTAAGGCAAATAACATATTGTCAAATTTTATGTGGTAAATAATTGTGTTGTTTGAAACAAATATAAATTGGATTAAAAACGAAACTGCTCCCAGAAATAGGTAGGTTAGGGTATTTTTTTATGACCCTAAAAACGAAACTGCTCCCAGAGATAGGTAGGTTAGGGTTATTTTTTTTTATGACCCCAAGAACGAAACTGCTCTCAGATATAGATAGGTTATGGTTAAACTTTATGCCAATCAATACATTTGACGAAAACATAATTGACATCTTAAAAGAATCCCAGGTAATAATTTGTTTAACAATAATTTATCAAATCATTCGTTGGGAAATGATATCAGTGCGAAACGTTGAATTGGGAAATGAAAATTTGACCAAATGAAAATATGGGATACGTAGTTTGGGGAGTTATAAATTTGCTAAATAATTTTCGGCGAAACAAGGGTAAACCGAAAACATCATAACCAGATGACGATTCTAACTACCACATTCTTCATCAGCTCCTGGACACATGCACGCCCGTCTGCCTCTTCAGCGCAGAGTACCACGCAGGCGCCCTGGCGCTGCGCGACGGCGCGGGCGCGTACCTGGCGCCCATCGGCTCCAAGGCGGTGCTGAAGACCAGGTCCACCGCGGTCACGCGGGACGAGCTGTTCTCGCTCGAGGACAGCCTCCCGCAGGCGGCGTTCGTGGCTGCGCTCAACGAGAAATACGTCTCCGTCAAACAAGGTAGGCTTTTGAATTCATTGTAATACCTTCGTCAGGTCACCTTCATAATATCCGGCACACTATGGCGGAAAATGGCCTAATGTGATTTATATGACTTGCAAAACCGAACTTTGGGTTGCGATTACATGGTTCAGTGTTTTTTACTGAAACGGTTATTATTTAAGGTTTTTTTGAGTATCTAACTGGTAGATACGGTAGATAAGATTTAGTTAGGTTAAAAAACACTAGGAGTTGCGATGATTAGGAATAAAATTACATACGGACTAAAAAAATATTGATGAGCCAATTTGGACCCACGATATACATATATACCACATTATGTCGAAGCTAATGTAACTTTCTGCGACGGGTTTCTATTTGTAACTTGACTTATAAAGTCCATGACTCTTACAGGGTACTTTCGATCGAAATGACGTTTGGGAAACGTTGCATGCTGTCACTTTTTACCTTGGCGAATTAAAAAGTGACAGGTGTTTAGGTATGTTAATGCAACACTAATGCTCGTAAACGTTTCTGTGACTGATGGCTTATTTATTACGTAGGTAAGGTAAGACTTGTACAAAAAGTAGACATTTTAGTATTTATTTAATTATAAGTACCTATACTCATTTATAGCGTTGTAATAACCTTACACAGATAACGGAGTTATTGCTACCCCAGTTAAGGTATAGAGCTGACACTGGCCCAACCAGATTTTAACATAAAATTAGCCCTTCGGAGTAAACTAACCTCCAATTTCAAAATTACCATTGTAATTGGTACAACTGTTTCGGAGTTACGTACGAAGCGGAACGCATGCTCATTTATAATATTACAAAATATTACATGCCAAAATGGATGGTCTTTTGTTCAAAACGATCGTGATCATCTTATAAATAAATATTAGGTCCCAAACTAAGCTCTAGGCTTGTACTATGGGTACTAGACAACGATGAACTTACTTATATAGCTACTGCTAGAGGGGGTGTTCTTTTTATAGTGGTGATTATTATTTACATCTTTAATATTTGAGTAGCTTAGACTGAGTTTTAACTTTTAAATGTAAACTCGATTATATTTCCTAGAGATTGTTAAATTGGATATAAAATACTTTTTATCGAATAAACAGCTGGGTGCATGTCGTGTCCTATTTGAGAAATACATACTTAAATACATATGAAGTATTCAAGACATGCATTATGTTACTATATCATCAGTTTAAAATCTGAGTAACATCTATTTTCCTGTCTATTAATGAATATGCTATTCAGCAACTAGGCTGCATTCTAGTAATCCAGACGCTATCAATACCTATCGCATTAGTTGCGTAAGAGTGGAGTGGAGTGATTGTGCGGCGAACGTGAAAGTTAATTGCCGACTACAGGATCGCAGGAAGTGCTTTCTGTTGTTTCCTATCTAATGATCTGATTGTACAACTAGTTACACAAAGATAAACAGCCTAGTAATAACAACAAAACTGGGCAAGAGCATGTCGGACCATGCTCAGTGTAGGGTTCCGAAGCCGTTACAAACCAATTAGACCTCGCGACAAACTTAACTTTGCCGTTGGAATACTGTTATCCCCATACATTCGGTAGGTATTTATAAACATTTAAACCGTTTGTAACTAAAGTACCACTGAAGTCTACTTAGTAGTGATAGTTTTCCTATTAAATTCATTATTATGTGATTTCAAAAATGTGATCTAAAAAGATATTTTCCAGTTTTTTAGTATTTGTAGTTTTGGTTGTAGGAGGGGAAGGGGGGGCACACTTGACGAACAAAAATTAGCGCTTTATAGCATAATATTAACGGATACCTTAATCGTAAAATTGTTTTCACAAATACACAATATTTTTGAAAGACCTATCCAACGACACCCCACACTATGGTGTAGACGAGAAAAAAAAACACCCCCAAATTACGAGTAGGGGAGGTACACTAAATTTTTTTTATCTACTCTCATATCGTAAAGTTCGAATTATAAACTTCAAAACGAATTTATATTGGCATATTTTATAAATAATACCGAAATTAAAAAAAAAACTCTTTATAACATTATTTCTCTAACAAAATAATATTATAAAGTAACTTTTTTACCATTACAATACAAGTTAATCCAAAAAGTTAATGTCACCAACGAGGTTCCATATCAATTATTTTTTAATAAAGGAACGCACATGCGGTTCGCGTAATTTTTACAGCATTACATAAAGTTTTCATTCCAATTTTTACTTGTCTGTGTGCGCGGGGATGTGCTAGGTTTTGGCGCCATCCATTGAATACATTTTGCTGTAGTTACTTTATTAACTTTGATCTTTAATTTAGTAGGTTGAATCGCAATGTATGAGAGTAGATAAAGTAGTGTATGAAACTCTACATAACTAGATATTAAAACACTCGTGTGATACTATTAAAAACTCGCCTAGCGGCTCGGTTCTTAAACACACACTCGTGTTTTAATACCCCTCTTTATGCAACAATTTCATAAACTACTATTAGACCATTGCTATGTAAAGATGTTCTCTCAATACTTTGGTTAAAATATTATAACTTTTGTTATGTCACTCAGCGTCGGTGGCCTAGGTGGCTTAGGGGGTCGACTCGTGACCGTAAGGTACCGAGTTTGGACCCCCGCGGTCACCATGTACCGACGAGTTTTTCTAACTTACGTGCATTAACCCGATACCTTACAGAAGCCTTAATACGTTACGTGCGTTAACGCCTTACAGAAGCGTTGTGTAAGAGCTTTAAATGGTGCTTCTCAACGAGACTCATGTAGACCCATATTTGCAGAGTACAATATACTGCCACTCCCCTGCCTATATATCAAGGAGGTAACTATGTTTGTGAAGAAACACTCGGCTCTCTTTGAAAAGGTTGATAAATATAAAAAAAACCTTCGTCATGACAATAAATTAACACATGTTCATCCGGTTCGCTCAGTTTTTTATAGAAATAGTATTTACTTTATGATAATTAAGATATATAATAATGTACCTGACACAATCAAATCCCTGGACGATACTAAATTTAAAAAAGCACTTAATGAATGGTTATTGAAAAAAATGTTTTACAATATACCTGACTTTTTAAATAATAAAGGAAAAATATAGATATTAAATCGTTAGGTTCTCATAGTGTTATGTTTAAATTTATTAATAATGATTTAGGTTAAGACATTAAAATATTGTACACCATAGATAATGGTAGGCTATAGATTTAGGAATTTGACATTATTACTTAACATCTTATCTTTGTACCTATAGTCAAACAATAAAGAATTTGAATTTGAATTTGAATTTGATACTCTTACGGTGAAGGAAAAACATCTTGAGGAAACCTGCTCATTCGAACAGCTGACTGTGTGAGATAGTAATTGCAAAAAAGATCCTAAAGGGTCGACGTGTATCCGAAAGGACCCATCTGCAAGATAAGATAAGATAAAATCAAACCAACAAAGCCGATTAGACTGCAGTGTACCACTGAAATAGATTTGATACTATGTTCCTACTCAGGTTGTCTGCAAGAGATCGCTAATCAGCGATAAGACCGCCTGTTGTTTACCTCTATTTGTATTTGTATTTTCTCTATTTGGTATGTTTTTGGAAACACCTTCATCTTGACGCAGTCGGATAAAATAAGATAAATCTACATTAAATCTGTCATTCCGAAAATACCAAATTTTCAATAAACATCATCAAGGTATCGCTTAATATTTTTACCCAATATTTTGTGCATGGTATTTCGAGAATCTGGTACACTTCAAATCAATGTATTGAAGAATTGACTCAAGTGAAGATAGACTGGCATTATTAGTTAGTAGAGATTTATATCTATGATTAAGTCGCATCCTTTGTATATGTTTGTCTGATAGATGAACAATTTGGAAAACACATTTGAAATAGGTCCCCCGAACCCAAGCTACAAGATCTAAAGTGGCATAGCGGTTCTTCACGATTCAAAAACAAGAAGTCATCATTTCTAATTCTATAGAGCCATTGTCCAGCCTCATACAAATATATGCATCTCATACACGCCATTGTTGCACCAACTTGCATGTTTGCATTTCTCGAACGTTCTCGGAACCCTTAATAGCGTATTGTATGAGATCCGCCTCGAAATTATCTGGGTACTTGTATTCTTCCGATAGATTCATAACACCATTCCTATATTCATTCTATGGCATGGTCTGGTCAGGTCTAGAAAAAAACCGGCCAAGTGCGAGCGATATTTTACAATAATAACTAAAATTATATGATGATATTCTCTTAACGAATCCTTTTATTTGATACTAGCTTACCCGGCGAACTTTGTTCCGCCTTAATTGCAATAAATAATCAGAATGTTTTTTTTTTATTGGAAAAAATACAAAAAAAAAAAAAAAAAACATTAATCATTCATTATTATTTCTGTATTTTAGTACATAGGTTGCTCTTCACTTAAGTACCTTGTGATACACGACATTTTTTGTTTTATTATCAGGCGCAAAAACAAACAACGCAGATGGTCTTCCGACCCGTGAACATGCCACGTATGTATAATTGACCATGGGAAAAACATGAATGTTCTAGATTTAAACCACAAACTTTTAAGGATTGGCCTTGTGATTTGTTGATGGTCATGGCAAATGCAAGACGTATCGGAAATTGAAGTCTTTTAAATTCAAACGGCATATCGGTTGGGATCATCGGGATCCTCGGAATGAGAACTTCCTCACCTTTGAATTTTCCTATCATTATCGTAGCGTAAATTACATTATTCATCAATTTTCTAACCACCAAACGCGTACCGTTGCACAGTTTTGGTTGGTTTATGTTTCGAAGCATGATTACTACGGAGCCAACCTTTAGGCGTAAATTGTGCGGTGGTAAGCCTGGCACGTCCAAAGAGTTTAAAAATTCAATTGGATAGTTGGTGACTTCATCTTCATTTGTGACGCAGTCAATAGATTTGAATGAATGGATTGTTCCAATGATCTTATTTTGAATTATGTAGTTCAGGTCATCTACATCTTTATTCTAAGCTGCTAAAATTGCTCGCTCACTCAACCATTCATTATTTTTGTAGTTAGAAATAATGTTTGGAAATACATTTTTGATAAGTTCGTCTTTTGATGATACAAAATTACAGAAATTATTTGGAAATGATATTAATCCGCTCGATTCATCGACAGGTACTTGACCATTACCGATAGTCAGCAATTGCTCCGAGAAATCTTCAGCAGATGTATCATTAAGCAATGTAACTCTCATGTTTGTTGTCAGCTGCAGTTTCTTCACATAGCGCCATAGATTTGACGATTTGAGGCAAGCGTTTATTTCGTCGGCAGCCGTAGATCTTAGAATTACTGGCAGTATTTGGCGGAAATCGCCAGACAGTAAAATCATTGCTCCTCCAAAACATCTCGAGTCATTGCGTAAATCTTTTAATGTTCGGTTAAGTGCTTCTAATGCACGTTTATGCGCCATTGTGCATTCGTCCCAGATGATGATTTTCGATACCGCTAAAACTTTGGCCATTGCTGAGTGTTTTGCAATATAACACGTTGGTTCTTCAATAGTTTGAAGATTTAACGGTAATTTTAATGCTGAATGAGCCGTACGGCATCCATCTAACAATGTGGCTGCTATTCCAGAAGAAGCAACTGCAACCGCTATGTTGGATCTCGCCCGAACAGTTGCTAAAACTAATGACATGAGGAATGTCTTGCCAGTTCCACCAGGGGCATCTAGGAAATATAAACCACCATTTTCATCATCGATTGCCTTCATTAAAGTATCATAAACTTCCTTTTGTTGGTAATTCAACAGGGGTACATTCGTTTGAACTACTAAATCTAATTCCTGGTGATCATATTCACGTTCCCGTTCAAATTCTCGATTAAATGCGTCATTCATTTCACGATATGGCGCTGGCATTCCTAACCTGATTAATAAATTACCGCACATGAGGTAACACATATCTTCGATCAAGAGTAAAGCACGATTATGTATCTCCTCATTCATCTCAATATCGTGATTTCTGGAACTGACACGAATTTGATGTAAAATATCTTCTGACATATTATCCTTGTATTTGTGCCACAGGTTACATGGGTTTGATGGAAAACATGTCGAAATTATGATAGCGAATAATGTGCGTATCTGACTTGGAGATGCAGAGATAATGGCTTCAGCGATTGTCGTATCCCAATGGGTATCGTTTTCTAATAAGTTCAATTATTCACATGCAGCACGATATGTTGGGAATATTACACCATTAACAGTTCGTAGTGTCTCAAATGACGTTGGCCCACGCACATTTACCAGCAATAACCGCAAATAGAAACATTCATCATTCTTTGGATGACCTGTATACAAACGACCAAGAGCATCAGTAGAACGCACATCTGGATACCCAGGAACCGCATCGCCTTGCTTCCGTCTTTGAAAACTCTTCGATGAAGCATTCCAAGTATAATAACGTGGCATCTCCGAGTAAAGCAAAGTTCGTGCAAACTGATCGCTTTGGCAGATTGCAAAAAAACTGGTCAATGTAGTTGCTGGAGGTGTTTCAGCACGTTGCGTAGCATTCGAAGCCGTGAAATATACTCGTTGACCATTCTCCAGATGCACCGCCAACGCTGTCAAACGGGATAAAAAGTGTCTTATGTCCGTCTCCTGGCTCTAAGCTACCTCCCTACCAATTTTCAGCCAAATCTGTTCTGCCGTTCTTGAGTTATAAGTGGTGTAACTAACACGACTTTCTTTTATATATATAGATATGACACGGTAAGGTTGGTACAACTTTTTTTTTTATTTCCTAATTTTAACCCCGAAAATGAGAATTAATTAAAAAAAAAAATACTTTGTACGTCTGTGTTTGGATCATCAATTTACATATATGGTGTACCAAATTTCAACTCAATCGGTCCAGTAGTTTCGGAGCAAATTGCTTGTGACAGACGGACAGACAGACAGACCCACGATTTTTCACAATAGGGCTGGAACTTCGACGTATTTCAAGTCTAGGTAGGTTAATTTAAGCGTGATTGCGCCTTGAATTTTAAGGAGCTCTCGGTATCTTCAGACATATCTCTGCCGTCAACGGCACAACTAGGAGTCCAATGTAATTTGAACGCGTGTCGCCTGTTCTCCAGCACTAGACAATAACATAACATAATTACTTATTCCTTTATTTTTTACTCCAGCGCAAAAGAGAAGCTTCTCAGAAGCTATGAATATGTAGATGGGTTGAGTGGACGCGAACCTTAGATCGTGTGTGAGGTCACGCGCCGGCGCTTATTGCGGGGCATGTGCGCTAGAGGGTGCTGGCGTTCTATACCAACGGTCTCAGATCTGCTATTGTGTATACAGGGTTATTGGTAAGTCGAGCTATTCCCCTCTAGGGGTTATGGGAGAGGTCATTTGCAATCATTTTGGTCCCATAATACCCTATGCAAAAGTGAACCATTTCTGAGATAGTTCAAATTTAAGTTTTTTGCTAAAAACGTAAGGAACGCATCTTCAAAAATTTACAAAAAAAAATAGTACTTTAAATCAATTATTTTAATAGCTTTTGTACAAGGTACAATTGCTGTTCTTATGCAATATTAAAAGTAGAATTATCTGTACACGTTTAAGAATGCGAAACCAAAAAGTAAAAAAACATGTTTTTTTATCAGTTTATCCAACATAAATGATACAAAACATAAAAATTTACTTACTTTTTCGTAGGATATTATGGGACCAAATGATTGCAAATGATCTCCCCCATAACCCCCAGAGGGGAATAGGTCGACTTCCCAATAACCTTGTATAATACTGTCTGGTCGTCGATCGTTTATCGCTATTCTCTATGGAACTGCCGAATTTTCCCGGAAAAAAGGACCCTTTGTCCTGGCGCGGGGTTTAAAACAATTCCATAGCAAATGTCATCGTTTCATCGGCTGTGAAAGCGTAATCAACAAACAAATATATAATGGACCCGATTCTACGTGCACAAGTGCACATCGCTTAAATAGACTAAAAGTAACTAAAACTAAATTATCTAATTTTAAGACATAGTTAAGACGGCAGATTTAATCAGTGCTATTCCAGAAGGTTGTCAGGCTGACAATGTATAAGACCGTCTAAAATAAGAAGCGTCAGATTCAAATTAGCGCTGTCATGGCGCTGTCATTTGATTATGACAGCTGCTCGTAGAATAGCACGTGTTTTAGCGACACCTAAATAAAATTAGCAAGTTTAGAGGCCACTGTAGAATCGGGTCCACTGTCGCATTTATAATATTACTTTATATGAGAAATTTATGTTAATAAATGAGTTAGAGCTATTAAAGTCATATAACTCTTTCGCTTTTACTGCCTGGATAGATTTTGACAGCTCAAAATAGGCCTGTGAACAACAAACGCATGAAAATGGTTTTTATACGCTTAATGGTTTTAGTTTAGCTCGCCAGCTAGTAATCACCGTTGAGCTCACAAGAAGCGTTTATGAATCAGAGTGAGTGTAAGAAAGTGGAATAGAGAGCTTGGGAAATTGCGGTATATTTCAACTTGATTTTAATTTTATGTCCTCATTTGCATTTTAACGCTGGGTTAACTAACATCCAAATAAAACACCGTTGCCATTCTCTTTGATTTACATAAAATAGCTCCTTATCGTAGTTCACGATACTTTATCTGTTTGATAATCTAGTTCCGCGCCTGCGCAGAGTATGTTATCAAACTTAATATAGAAAACTTGAAAAACACGACTTTAAAATTACATTAGCAATAATAACTAAAAACATGCTTTATAGTGATCCCTCACCGTCATCATAGCGCTGAAGGAAGATAGGGTGATTGTGTTGAGTATGCTACTTAAGACCTTGATAGCAGTCTAGTATCATTTTTTTTAAGAAAAAACATTTAGCAGACACGCACAACCTACAAGCTTATACGCATTTACCATCTTCGTTAGTCATCAATAATCATTAAAAATAAATATCAGGGGACCATGTCACACCAATTGACCTCGTCTCAAACTAAGCTCTAGGCTTGTACTGTGGGTACTAGCTAGACAACGATATAAATACTTATTATGGAGAAATATAAATATAATACTTAAATACACAGAAAACATCCATGACTCGGAACAGAAACCAATATTCGCACTCATCACACAAATATCAGCCCTTACCGGGATTTGAACCCGGCACCGCTAGCTTCGTAGGCAGGGTCACTACCAACTAGGCCAGCGCGTTCAAGTACAAGTTCTAAAACAAAAGCATTAAAAAGGGACAAAAAGGTTTTTAGCGAGAATTATAGATCTCAATCATCATGCGACGATCCATCATTATTAATTTTCTTTATTAAGTTACCCATCCTGTAGTAATAAGTTATTGTAGTTGATTTAGGTAGTTGTAAGCTTTTAAGTAATTTTAGTTAAATAATTATTGACTTCTAAATGGGATCTCTCTCTCTCTCTCTCTCTCTCTATCTGGACGGACCTTGCACGAGGTCCGTCCAGATTGCTACGTAGTACGTACTTATCACTTGGTATATACCTATCCATTAACTCATCGCCAAGCAGCTTTGTTCGCATTGTTATGTTCGGTGTGGGGATAAGACAGCCGGTGAAATTACTAGCATAGAAACATTCCATTTTAATCATCAGGGTTGTTAACACATTTTAGAATCGCAGTCTTTCAGATTGTAGTCTTGAGAAAGCAAATGTCTTTGGGTCTCAGACCATCAAGTGGCCTGTGTGCTAATTCTGGAGACCAAGTGAAAAAGGGTACAAGTCAACTTAACTCGTAATAAAAAAGGGTATGAGGGTGAATCAACTTTTAAGGTACTCCTTTTCTTTTGCGGTATTAATACTTTCCTGGTGACAAATGGTTATTAATAATTTATGAATATTAAAATCAGACCACCAAATTTACGGACCTTACACGTTAAACAGCTCAAATATTTTTTAATCCGCAAAAAAACCTGGTAACTCAGGGTAAAATGCACATGTACAAAACCTAGGGACAACATTGTCCCCTGCGTAACCAAGTATATTATTATTTAAAACTGTACTATTTTAAATTAAATAATTTCAAATGTGAGCCTATTTGTCTAATTTAATAAGCATGTAAGCCACGTCATTAACAAATATATAGTTTTTCTAAAAACATATAATTGGTGAAACATGTCGAAAAATGGGGAGTACCTTAAAAGTTGATTCACCCATGAACGGAGTATACCTCCTAGACTTAAACCCTTTTTCCCTTGATCTTCAGATGACTTATACGCTTTTTCCCTAGGACCCCAGAATCAACATTCTACTTGCATAAAAAAAAACATCTCTCTATTTACCAGTTTTTTGGCGGCCTATTAAAAGCCTTAATTCTGTTATTTTTCACCTCCATCGATTATCCGTATTAAGAAGTAAGACGTAATTATTATGAGTTCTTTTGCGTGTTGAAAAAGTTCTTGATAGAGCAAAAACTAGGCGATGTAGCTGTCAACATCAATCAATGTGCGTGTTCATGTTGGATTGCAGTACAGCTCGATAATCGAAAATCCGAATACTTGATTGGGATTAATTTAGATAAATCAATAAATATCAGTGGAGCCATCTCAGTCTCAGCTCTAAGCCTGCGCAGTGGATTCTAGGCAACGAGATACAAACGTACAGTCAACAGCAAAAGAAACTGATGAAATAGGGTCTCAAAATAGTATATACAATAAATTAAGACAGATGTATCTGATTATTGTAGTTTAGCATTAGTAAATTAGCTCGTAATGTGTCATAAGTAAGTGACATGCCATTCAAACAGTTAAAGTCATTACTGAGTGTTTCAAATTAAACTGATTTTCTAAAATAGCAATAGTCAGTAATACTACCAACTCATTTCTATCAAGGGTTGAAATAAGTTCCTACTACTTTGCTTTGTTTTTTTTTGCAACATTTAAAATAAATCCTTTTTAACTGCCGTGATTACCCTAGTTTTCATTTGGAGATTTAGTCATTTTGACTTTATCTTGTTGGACACTTGACACACAGGTAGAAAACAAAATTATTCTTTATTGAAATTTTCTATAAAGAGACAGTTATGGCATCGTTTATGATCATTTTCTTTTGACTCATTAAATATTCAGTTGAAAATGACACTTTGTTATAATCTGTTTTATCTGGGGCGTCATGCTTGAACATGTTTTGAAATGTTAATTTTGATCACTTACTTTTGACGTTGACTGTACATAAAGAATTATGTAGGACAAATCCAAGGCTCAGGGACAAATACTCACACAAATATTAACTTACTAGCTTCTGTCCGCGACGTTCGCATAGATTTCAATTATCGTTATTCCCTCGGGAACTTTTAAATTTTTCGTGATGAAAAGTATCCTATGGGTTAATCTAGGGTATAAGCTATCTCCACTTCAAGTATTATGCAATTGACAACATTTCATTTTGGTGACACCTGCAAATTACTATACGAATCGAAAGGGTTTTGCCTCCTGAACACGGCAAAATATTTATTTAGATTTATTTTTCTTTATTGACAAAATTACAAGTAAGTTAAAAAAAAAACGAGTTTTACCAATACTATTGCCTTTTTCACGAGAAAAAAAGCTGTCATACTTCAAGTTTGACATTGATACTATTGACAGATGGATAGATACTTAAAATCGGTTGACCGCCATTATTAAAAAGAAAAACTTTTTTTTTATACAGATTGGACTAACGTAATAATAACGTAATATGTCCATTGTGTTGTAGAAATGAAGTTACGCCCTTTTAGAATAAAAACATCTTAATAAATTAATAATAAAATAATTATACATCCTAGGGAAAAAATAAAACTATTAGTGTCTTCCTCCTTCCAAACAGTGTCTATAAAACGAATAAAATTAAAGTCTTGAAAATATGAAATCTTGTCAATTCCGTCCAGCCGTGGCAGAGTAAAGGAGTAACAAACACACACAAATTTTCGCATTTATAATATTAGTAGGTTATCGAACCTAGGACCGCTAGCTTCGTAGATAGGATCACTCGCGCGTTGTCAGAGATATGGAAACAGATCCATGCGTTAAATATTTGAGATAAAGTTACAAATTACAATCGAGATGAGATAACAACGTCTTGACCATCAGCTATACCATTAACCACCGATCTTACTCTAAAGAAGCCGACGTACATGCATGAAGAGGTTTATGAATGTAAAGGAAAGGAAAGACGTAGGGTAAAGCCACCAGTGGTCAGTCAGAGACCAGTACTCGACCTTATATGAGTGCGAACAGTGGGAAATATATCTATCGTACTCTTTCCACTCATACAAAGTATAGGCAGAGGCCGACTACAGGGCTCTGGCTGACCATTGGTGACTTTACCCTATGTTTGGGCCGGTGCAACTAGCATTCCATAGACTCCCCAGTAAAGGCATGTACGAGTATGTACGTCCACTGGAGTTCTCTAACATGCAAACAATTTTCCCGTACCTCATCGTAATCGACTGATACAACAGTGAAAGTGTATTAAACACTTTCCTACACATGCTTGGTACCTAGGTACAGCAGCAGTATTAGCATTGGCTACCACAGCGACAGCATCATGAGCATGATAGCCGGTGGGATCGACTGTCTATGTAAACCACTAGTCTATGGCTCACTTGAACAGGAAATGACTGTATTTAAGGTGATATTTAGGTCAATATTTAGTTTTGTTTTTAATTGTATTTAAGTTTATTATTATTATATAAAGCCGGACCCAGTACGGTGTTCAAGAAAATTAAGAAAAGCGACTTGCAAACGCTGAAAAAAATATAATTTAATTGTATTTATGTACACTCGTATATCCATGGCATAATTTAAAAATACGGATTGCGGTTTCTTGCAATTCCCAAATCAGTAAAAGAAATCAACAGAGGCAATGTTAACATTATGACATATCCAACGAGTGGATTCATTTTTCATGGTTTTTATTCCATTTTGGTAGTTCTTTTTCTCTTACCTACACTGTTAGAGCTACAATCACGTTAACTATATGATTACAAAATTACAATACAATATAGGAGCAAGATAATTTAACAAAGTGGAATACAAACCTAACAATAAAGTTAAAATTTTATAAATGAAACTCCCGCCATCTCTGGAGTTTCGGGTGAACTGATGGCACTATTGCCATAGCAACGCAGACTCTCGCGCCCGCTATGCGGCAAAAACCGCGCATTGTGCGCGCTTTCCCGCGTTTCTCGCACGGATGCCTGCGCCCGCGTGCTATTTGTTAATTTTATTAAATTAAATCAGGTCACGAATATGGCTGGACTTCCTCTTTCTTGTAAATTACGGTTTTTTCTTAGGTGATAAGATAAATTAGGAGAATCTCAGTTTTACACATGATTTTTTTTTGGGTAATATCGCTTCAATATTTAAAAGTATTTTCTAGAAAATAACAACAGGCTCTAAAAATCACTACAAAATTAAATTAAACGATTCTTTAATATAGTTCAAGCTTGGCATATCTACAATTACTAGAAAATATTACCAAAGATCCTCTGATTCTCAGATCTGCATCTCTACATGACACTACATGTAGGGTTACCATACCTCAGGATTTGTCCTGAGCTCACAGGATTTTTCGACTTTTTGACTTGATTGCGGTCGGATTTTGAAAATCTCAGGATTTTCAATAAAACACAGCTTACATTTTAAACATTGTGGTTACAGAGTTATCAACAAGTTTTTAGAGTTGTTGGTAATTCTGTAGCTCTGCCTACCCCACTCTGGAAATGAAGGTGTGAAGGTATGTATGTATGTATTTTAAACATATATTTAATTAAAAGTTGAACAAACTAAAAATAATCTGCACAGTTAAAATCAATACTTATTTATCCACGTTAAACAAACTAAAAATAATCTTCCTTTGGCAATAATTGCACAGTTAAAATCTCAAACTGTGTAAAATCTGAGGACTTTTCCAAGGACATCAGGCCTTTTCTCCGGACTTTTGATTTTTTCATCTGGTAACCCTATCTACATGTCTCTACTCTCAGCAGGCGTACTTCTGACGCCCGCCCGACACGTCCCAGTATCGTTACGGTATTTGCAGTAAAGCTGCAGTGATAAAGCTCCGGTAATTACAGCGGCCGTTCACCCCTGATATCGCTACCGTTAGCTGGTAAAACAGATGAGGCTGAGTGCGGTATACATTCTCATTAGACTGACTTATTATTATTATTGGGGGGTTGAGATGGGCCTTGTGAGCCACTTCGACCATTGCTGATCTTTTGTAGCAGCCCTTTGTTTTAGAGCTCACCGCAAAGGTCCAGGAATTTCCAGATGCTTTGGGCAGTGAGGAGTTGTATCTCTTGTGGGTCCATTATATGTCGCCCTAGGTAGATACTTCTGTTGCGATATAGTGGTCCGCAGGAACAGAGGATGTGCATTGCTGTCTCCTCTGTCTCCTGACAGAACCTGCATGTCGCGTCTTGTTTCATACCCATTAGAAACAGATGTCGTTCAGTTTGCAGTGGCCAGTTAGGATCCTAGTCACTGCGCAAGACTTTACTCTTTTGAGTTGTAGAATCTCTTTGGAGAGCTTGCTTTTGAACCCTTTAATTAGTGTTTTCGAGTGATTTTGTCCTTTTGTGGACTTCCACAGCTCGATCGCCCTAGATTTGTATAGGTCGTTTTAGGTTAAGGTTGGATTACAACCACACAACAATTCTAAATTCAGGCGGAAATGGCCAGAGTAAGATTCAAACTGTTGTACGTGTATGTATACATACGCTGACATGTACAGTCAGTAACAGAAGTAGAACAGTCGAAGAGCTTAAATCATCTACGCACGATCTTATTCTCTTGAAAATAGAATCGTGTCTAAATCATTTTGAGCTCTTAGGCTGTCCACCTACTTTGCTGCTGGCTGTAGCTAGGCATCGTAAACCTGTGCGTTCTTATATTGATTACGTTTCAGAGACAAAATTAATATGTATACCAAAGTATAAAAGCATGTATTTCTCCATTCTACTTACGAACCAATAAATATTATCTGTTTAATCGCGGACGTAAAAATCGTACAGCCGTAAAACTAAATTGATAGTATTTAGTATAGGCCGGTAATGGAGTTACGTGCGGCGTTGTAGCCGGACTGACCGAGGGGGTTGAGATCGTGCGCACGCGCCGGTCGACGCCCGAGCCAGCGATGGAGCTTCACAGGGTTGTCAAGAAAGGCTAGAGTTGGATAATTACCCGGTTTTATACTCAGTATGGGTAATGTTGTTGGTTGCCGAGTTTCTTGCGGCGTTTCTTCTCAGCAGTGGTCTCCTCTTGTGAAGCGCTGGTAGATTCTTGACGTGTAAAAGTGCCTGTGTGGCCTACTTAATGAATAAATGTCTTTATCTTATCTTTATTCTAATCGGGTTTTGCCTTTATTTATCCTGTAGGATATAAAATAGGGGGAGTAGCGGCTGACTGATTTTACGCATACGAAGTCGCGGGCGTCCTTATTCTTCTATCTACACTCATATTATAAAGAGGATTTTTTTATGGTTTGTTTGCATTGGATAGGCTCCAAAAGTACTGGACCGATTTGAAAAATTATTTTACCATTAGAATTCTACATTATCCCTGAGCCTGATGAACATAGGCTATGTTTTATTTGTCTTTTTCTGCGCGGACAGAGTCACGGGAAACAGCGATACATTATAAAACTCTTCCGAGACCTGAGACTGACTGACTCAATGGCGGACTCACAGACGGACTGACAGACAACGCACAGCCTTTTTGAGGGGGGAGTATTCCTGGAGTACTAGAGGTGCACTAAAGAGCATCGGTGGTCTAGTGGCTTAGGGGCCGACTCGCGATCGTAAGGTACCGAGTTCGCACCCCCGCGGTCATCATATACCAATGAGTTTTTCTAACTTAAGTGCATTACCCGTTGCTCTTATGGTGAAAGAAAAACATCGTGAAGAAACCTGCACATTCGAACAGCTGAGTGTCTTTCACTGAGTGGGTAATTGCTCGATTAAAAAAAGATAGGATAAGATAAGATAAGGGGTGCAATCGAAATGATACAGAAGAAATTCATTCGATTCCTAACGTACAAATTTAATTTATCACAAGAAAACTACTTGAGTTCTTGCCGCAGTCTTCACCTCGTCCCTCTGTTCAAAAGACGGCTTGCTAATGATGCGAGTTTGCTGATGAAGATCGCTCAGGGTCTTGTGGACAGCCCAGAGCTCCTTAGCAAGTTAGTTTTTTATACACCCGCCTCTCAACTTAGAAAAAGAGGATTGTTTCACATTCCTCTTTCTCACACTAATATCCGTAAAAAATGTTTTTTCCCACGCACTACTAAAATGTTCAATGATTTGAATTCTGACTCGAGAATAGACCTCTTTTATAATGGCACTCTCTCTGTCAAAAATATTATTATATCAAAATAATATCTGTATAGTACTACATCGTAATAGTGTTTTCACATCTTTATTTTGGCGTCATTGTACTCTTTTTTTTCTTATCTGCTTGTTTTTTGAGAATTTGAACTCATGACTGTTGTTGTAGTTATGGCTTGTTCTGACTCTTTTGAAGTAAATTGGTTATTGCTTACACATTTAATTCGAGACTTTGCATGTTATTCTTTAAGTGAATGTGTGGAAGCTTGTAATTTGCTTTTAGATATAAATATGGTCGATCAATTTGTATTAGGCAGTAAGCTTTCCGAATAAAAAAAAATAAAAAAAAATAAAATAAGAAAGGATTTTTCAAGAATCGACCGATTGATTCGATTCAACAATGTTCATTCGATAAAGCGTCGGTGAAACTGCAAAACCGCGTAAGTAAGATAAAAGTTACCGGCTGGAGCTAAATTTGTATGGAATTTTTTGACAGCTTTGCGATTTTAGCTTCCCTCTCATAGTCAGGGGTGGGACCAGTACCTAATGCTCTTTTCTATATCAAAACATATAATTTTGATCGTTACTCTTAAGAGTGGTAACCCTAGCGGACCAGCAGATCGGACGCTTTTGCACCGACGATGCAAAATTGCAATCCTACGGAATGCGCCAGATCATTGACGTCGTGTCACGATTCACTATTCTTCTTATTGCTAGAGAACCTGAGGTCTTTCAAGTTTACTCCACAAAAGCTCAAATAAATACCTAACTTATTATCGTAATTTAGGTAGAAACGTTATTAAAGAGTATGAGTACACACTTATATCCTCGTAAGACACAACGTCCTAAATTTAGGACATTTATCAAAGCGACTTTTGACTTTCTATGACCGACACAAGATTATTTTTCGAACAAACGAAATATGACGTGCGCCTTACGGGGTTATAGGTACCTACCTACTTTATATTGACATAGATAATATGATAACCTAATGTTGTATTCAGTCAATGTTATATTGACTTTAGCTGTATCTATCTATATAAGCAAAATTTTAAAACATGTGGTAATAATTTTAGTTAAAATTCTTGCAAATAAATAAAACCGCGTCCGAATTGGTCAGTATGGACAGACACCATAGACACACATACACAAACACAGATGTTAACCTACTAACAAGCGGTAATATCATTGTCAGTTTTATATCATTGTTTCTTCTTTTTTCTTAAATTTCTAATTTGCTGTTCGACTTTAACAGTTTTTTTTATTTTGTTTATTTAGTACTTAATTAATCGCACCATTTTTTAAAGCAGATCAGATTATTGCGAAAGTTATGTACTCCGTTATCGTTGTTTATATCAGACAAAAATGTAAAACCCTAATATAATGTTAAAGTGTTTATATGCATGATGTGGATGTACTTTTTAAATAATAAAAATAAACTCTATTTTTGCTTTGTGAGTTCAAAATATAGACTTACAACCCTACATCGATTTGGCGTCTATACCGTATACGCGCACTTAAATATAGTAAACCTCATATAAATTGATAAAGTATACCTAAATAGTTCATATGCAATAAATAGTTATACATAGATACATAGGTACGTTCATTTAGGCACTGGTCCCACCAAGGGCGAGGAAGCGATTAGCTATCGACTATTATCTCGCTCAAGACGCGAACAAAAGATCACGCCTTTATCTCCAGAGTGCGGTAGGCAGAGCTACAGAATAACCAACAACTCTAAAAACTTGTTGATAATTCTGTAACTAAATAGATCCCGTGTCAATCAAAGTGACACGTATATTAATAGTTGATCGCTGGCTCTTCACACTGCCGGCAGGAACTCTTTCCACTATTGTAGGGCAATTACCAACTGACCGTCGGGGCAATAAATCATTTTTATCGGACTCTCTCGCTCGTACTCGTGAGGCTTATGGCGAGTGTAAGGGATACAAGATAACGCTGGTACTACCGTCGGCTGGTACTACCATCGGGGGATGGTCAGTTGGTAATGGCCCTACAATAGTTTGTCGGGAATAAAAGAGACACAAATATTAGTAGTTGATCGCGCTATACTCGCTTCCCGCTCGTCGTCGGCGGTGGAGCCAGTGCCTTAGAGCGCTGTTCTCACTGATCGGGCCCGTTACATTCGGTATCGCTAGCGGTCGCTTGCATCTCGTTACGGCGCAGTTATATTGTACCTCTAAACACTAAACAAAGACCAGTAAAGTTAGCCAGCAACGGGATTGATGCCTGTTTGATGGCCTTTGAATGGGAAAACTGGGTTAAAAATCCGTTCTGTTACTGATTATAATCTAACAAGTTTTGTCCACGAATTCGCGCGGAAGTTATTCATTAGTTTCTTCGGAAACCGGAAAATCATCCAGTGTGCCAATTTCATATAAATCTGTTCAGCCATTCATGCGCGATTGAGGCACATATATGCGAACTTTTTTTTGCAACATACTTGCTGCCTGCGAATTTTTTCGAATCACGAAGTCGCGCCATCTATTTAACGTATGTTATTGCATGAATTTGAGTGGTGCGTTCGTAAATAACAAGTCGTCAGGAAAACACTGTAAGTATCTACTAAGTTGAAAATTGCCAATCGGGATTGTTCAAATTTTTACAATTAGGTACTTACTCTAATTCCAAAACCATTTCCGAGAATAGAGTTTTAAAGCCGTTCTGTATTATTAAGTTTTTGAAATATTTATCTGTTTCGGATATTTCGACAAAAGTATATTTAACCTTTGTTTGACTTTCGTTTTCTGCATGAAGCCCCCCTTGGTTCTTACGGGTTAGGCGAGAACCGCTTGAAATTGTATGTTCTAATACACTATTACAATCAAAGTTTATCATTAGATATCATTTGATTGTTGTAATTTATTAGAAAATATAATCACAAATTAAAAATAATCATGCCATCCATAAAATGGCTGTTATATAAATAAATATATTAAAACAAAACTATTGGGTCAGATACAAAATTAATCTCTTAAAATTACTGTGAAGAAAAAACTGTGAGTTATTTTTTTTTATCTATCCCAATGCAGTCGCCGACTGTCCAGCTACTTAATTATCTTTGCGTTGGAAAACTTGGAAATAGGAGTATACTTTACCTTACCAAACTCATGCACTTTCATATTTGTGGTATAACTTGTGTTTGGCACTTAAGGATGATAATTAGATGGCAGTTTGACCAAACAGCAGCTGTTCGGTTATGTTTGTTCTTCGAAATCACAAGATAAAGGTCAAGTTTTAAGGTACCGCTTGTTATTTTGTAGATTGTGTATCTAACTGTTTTCGGAGATGGTAATCTCTGTAATGTTTTAACTCGCGTATTAAATCTATTTATCCATTTAGCCCGAAATCATTCCTCCATTAAGAGCTCTATCCAGGTCCTGAACTCGTAGTAGTAGAGGACACTCTCATAATATGAATGAAATACGTGGCAGTAAAACTGGGCTGAGATCCTAAGCGGTATAAACGATATCGACGGTTAACCACCAATCCCTCCTATCTCAATATGTTAAAACTTTACAGTAGACACAAAAAACGTTGTATTTTGGGCAAAAATCGCGCGTTGTCATTTAGCAGGTATTGCCAGGATAACAAAAACACTAGAAATATGCTTTATTTGAAATAGGAGATCTTTCTAATGTGTGCGTTAGAGGGTATTTATCATGAATTGCGAAAAAAAGTTGTTTGACCAAAAATGTCAGTTAGGAGGTATTGGTGGTTAACCGTCGATATCGTAGTTAATCTGTTATGGTATTGTTATGGCGTCAACCGCCATTACAGTCAAGTAAATAAGAGCTATCAAAACAGTGACAACACGATAACAGCTCAAACACGATATGGTTTTTTCTCAAACATGCTATGTAATGTCGGCGTTATGTTAGTTATTTTAGGCTTCAAAGTGCCACGTTCCCGACGGAACATCTCGAGAGAACTGTAAAGGAATTTCATACAAAATTGAAGGCCTAGGCCGGGAAGTATTTTTTTTTTAATTTTAATATGGCCATGACAGTTGGTTTTATGAACAGGCTGAATAGCTGAAAATCGTTTTTTTTTTTGTATCTGTGTGGTTCGGACCAAAAATATCCGCGTTAATGCCTATTACACAAATGTTTTTTGAGTGATGTTTTTTTTTATTTCATTGCATATGTTTGAGAAAAGCACTATACATACCTCGCCGTGAAAAGGGGTTGCCAGCCTCGTAACTATCCGACCTCGCTTCGCTCGGCCGTCTATATGAACTCGGCCTGCAACCACCTACTTCCCGGCGTCTGTAGTAATGTACTATTACCGTGTTGAATAGAGGCTCTGTTATCGCATTGTTAACGTTTTGATAGCTCTTATTTACTTGACAGTAGGTCAAACACTATATACCTATTGTTTCACCCGCTTAGAATAGAAGCCGAGGCCGGGAAAAAAGCCAATGACTTGCTCAATTCCATCTTCGTGCCGCAGCCCACCTCTACCACTTAGCTTAATAAATATACTCTCGTTATTTCCAGGAGTGGACGTAACAGCCAACCAGGATGAGATCTCGTCGCACGAGACGTTCCAGCTGGAGTTCGACTGGGCCACGCGTCGCTGGTACATCCGCACCATGCAGGACCGGTACTGGACGCTGGAGACCGGCGGGGGCATCCAGGCCGCCGGGGACAACAAGTCAGTCACCTTTATTACACTACTTCTTGTTATCGTTGACGTCTAGAATGATAGGCAGGTTTGGTTAAGATTAGAAAGAATATCATAATCATAAATCATTTATTTGCTAGAATGTAGGTAGTATTACAATAATGACAGGTAGTAATAAGATTCAATTAGGTAGGTCCTTACATTCTGCCTTACTAAGGATGCAAACATTTTTTTTATACATCCAATTATTGTAGCATTACATGTATTAAATTGACTTCAAAATTACTTGTATTGAACTTATCCTTCCTTATCATTAAAACTTAGATATTCATGAATACTATAGAAACTATTTTGTAGTAGCCAGCTGGTAAGTGTTTTCTTAAAATTAAACATTTTCATTTCTGTAAACTCAAGCGGCAGTTTGTTATAAACCCGTATGCACATGGAGTACACATTTCTTCTATTTACATTATTATTATTTCTATTTCTTCTTTCTCACTGGGGTATGACGAGCTTATGTTTTAGTTGATGTCTCTCTGGACGGTTTGAGACGTGTGACCGCAATCTAAAAAGAAGGGAGTTTAGTTTTACAAACATGCATATCTCCCTTATGTACATACAAGGTAAGGGGAGTACGCGTAATGATTTGAATAGTGACTTGCAGCTCTCCCAGACCTGAGCTCCGCAGATGGCCTGTATGCATGTTCTCTGCGCTTTAAATGCATTTGTAATATCAGTCGTCCATAGAAAAGTAGTTTGGGAGTTTCTGTTACCTATTGCTGATTGATATCGGGCGCTAGGGTTGTATCGATGCGCGTGGCTCGAGACTTGCTACGCACGCAACCAAACGCGGCCCTAGCCGGCCCCGACTAAACCAGCTTGGTGCGTCCTGTTGAGTTTGCTCAAACTACACCAAATCACCAAATTAAACTAGGATTTTCTAGTGATGCTATTAATTATGCATACCTATATTGCTTCCAGACTATTTTCTATCATTATCATATCATTCCATAAGTAAGCTAACGCAATTTCCCTTTGTTGTAGGTATTAGGTATGTTTCAAAGAAAAGACTCAGGAATTCTTAGTTTTGTTTTACCATTTAAAAAACACTTACATTTAGGTATAAATATACGAGTATTGATTGTTTGAGACAGACGGCGAGCCGGCGTCGGCGTCGTTCGCTCGCGTCGGGCCCTCAGGCCGCCATTTTTAAGCAAAATATTGTCTGAGCTAGGTATTGAGAAGCTTTATCCAGTGTAAACTGCATCTTAAATAATAATAATATTTATGTAATGAGCGCTAGTATTTGTTGCTGTCTTGTATGTTGACTATGTATTTAAGTATGTATTGCTATATAAGAGTATATTAAATATTGTCTAGTACCCATAATACAAGCCTAGAGATTGGTTTGGTTATACGGCAACTTATACAGTGTTAAAGTCGGTTATTTTGTGAAATTCTTAGCAGGCATGGTGTCACAGAACTCTTGCAAAAGATCAATCTATGCTGTTTCTGTCAATGACACCCAGTTCATCAAAGTATTTAGTCTGCCTCTTTGTTGATATTTCCAGATATTTTTTAGTAAGTACATTACGACGAGTATGGGTTGACTGCGTCTCGGTCGCGCTATTATACGAGTGCAGTAACCGCCCTTCCCGGCGAGTCTTGAATACTTAATACGAGAAAATATAACACAATTGATAATAATAAGTTTTAAAAACATTCCCGGATATGAACATAAATATTTGTAACGTCTCATATAGAGCGTAAGTTAACAGTTATGTGATGGTAATACTCACGTGTGCAGGTCTTCGAATGCCCTGTTCGAGCTGGAGTGGCAGGGCGACGGCGCGGTGGCGTTCCGCGCCAACAACGGCAAGTACCTGCTCACCAAGCGCTCCGGGCACCTCTACGCCAGCGCCGACGCCGTCGACGACAACTGCAAGTACTACTTCTACCTCATCAACAGGTCAGTATCTAACCCTTCCCGAGCTTCTAGCGTAAATTATATTTGATACTACTTTATCCCTTCATGGTAATCTGAGACAAGCGTTGAGCCGAGACGTAGAAGAGGACATGTAACACAAACATCCAGTGCAATAGCTATTAAAACATCTCTCTCATGAGAAATTTTACTCTCCAATTCTATGCAAGACTAACCGACTTTACCAGACGGAAAGACTTCTAAGAACTTTTGCACTGCACTTATAGTTTGGCATCCGCCACACAAAAATATTACGCTACTTTTAAAAACCTGTGAGCCTATTATGGTCGTGTTTATCGTGTGGATAAAACATCTGTCACTTTCAAACCAGTATGCAAGAGCGAGGGTGACGGATGCTCTATCCACCGCGATAAAGGCGACCATAATATGGGCCCTGACAAGTCAGCCATTGGCCATGTTTAGTTCATTGGTCATGTGTATTTCATGTTTATGTTTAGTGACTGTGAGCTTTTGGGTGAATATTTAAAATTCAGGGATTTGACCCAAGATACAGTACCTACCTATTCACTTTTGCAAATACGATTGACTTACCAATTTTCAAAATCTACCGTACCGGCCAATGTTTCCAGAAACATGATTAAAAATTAATTTTGTAAAAGAGCTGTAGTGTAAAGAATAAAATAAAATTAAATAGGTACGTAATTATTTATTTACTCTTTGGCTTAACATATCCATACCACCGATGTCGTAGAAACAGGACTCGATGTTACCCACTCGTAGATTTTTCAAGCTTGTTATATCCACAGGCCTATCCTGGTGCTGAAGTGCGAGCAGGGCTTCGTGGGGCCGAAGGGCGTGCGCATGGAGTGCAACAAGGCCAACTACGAGACCATCCAGGTCGTGCGCGGGCCGCGGGGCGCCGTCTACTTCAAGGGTGAGTTTGTGGCGACCTAGCGACATCTAACGGAAACTTGTATCAACCAACTTGCTAGCGCCACCAGCGTCAGACAGCGGAACTAAGGATTCTACATCGCGCTAACGAAGTTTCTGCAGTAGGTTGACATATTATATACCACTTCCAACTTCATCCCAACGGACTTCGGTCCCCAGGCATAACATCCGCCTGAAGAGAAATCTCTCTATTGCCCTCTCCTTCTACAAAGGTGCTTTTTTGCTCGTCATTTCTTTCGCTGTATTTCCACGGTATTTGAATAATGTTGTAGTTGTTATGGGATTACTAGATTTGTATGTTTCCGTTTTTAGGGTTCCGTACCCAGAGGGCAAAAACGGCAACTCCGCTGTCTGTCTGTCACCAGGTGTCTCATGCATGAACCGTGATGGCTAGACAGTCGATTTTTTCACAGAAGATGTAATTCTGTTGCCGCTATAATAACAGATACTGAAAACAGAATTAAATAAATATTTAAGGGGCTCCCACACAACAAACGGGTTTTTTTGCTGTTATTTGGTAATGTTATACCTATAGATAATGGTGCGCGAGTCCGACTTGCACTTGGCTGGTTTTATTATTTGTAGTTTCTAGCTTCGGTTAGGTTATCTCTTGGAAAGGAGAACGTATAAGTAGACCTAGTTTTTTATAACATCTAGGTACAACATATTCAAAAATCGTAAAATTCAGACTAGATTTCAGGGGAAAAGTCTCGCATTTTGTATGGGTTTTTTAGCTTCACAACTTCACATACATACATACACTACGCCTTCATTCCCAGAGTATTAAGTTAGGTAAAAATTTGTTGTTAATTCTGTAACCACATTTTGCACAAATAGGCTAAGATTTCCTAAAATAATAGTGTTTTTAGCTTCACAGTCCTCTTAAAACTCCTGCCTTACGCCATCAATGCCACACTTAAACCACCATACCTTACTTATCACCATTTCCAGGCTCAAACGGCAAATACTGGCACGCGGACGGCGAGTCGGTGACCTGCGACGCGGACTCCCCGCAGGGCTTCCACCTGGAGCTGCGCGAGCCCACCCGCCTCGCCATCCGCGCCGCCGCCTCGCGCGAGTACCTCGCCGCCGTCAAGAACGGGAACTTCCGCCTGGCGGGGCAGGACCTCAGCACGGCCACGCACTGGGAGTACTAGGGCCGCAAGGGACGCAGGGGGCGAGCGGGAGGACCCTGCGCGTCAGGGGTCGCCGTTCATTGGACGACTGTACGACCACAACTCTTGGAGCGATAGAGACGATACTGTTTGTAGTTCTAGCTAGACCCTATTCCGAAAACCTTTAAAAATGTGCGTGCCAATCTTGTACTTACAGTTATCTATGGAAAAACTTGTCAATTTTGATTTTGTTAGTACATTTGTAAAGTTTTGAGAGATTGGGTAGTCACTAAACAAGATGTAACCTGTAAAAAGATACCCTTTACGTTTAAAGTTGGAATGAAGCGCTGACGAGTCCTACATTCGTCTTTGGCTCCTACGATTCATGGAAAAAGTGGGGTTATTGATACACTTTTAGGTTAGAAATTAGTTTTCAATGGGTGAACGGTATGTATCTTTATTGTCCCAAGATTATGGTCAAATACTAGCGCAATATACCCATGACGTCGCTGAGTGACTTGTGACGCACGAAGCTCGTCGCAGATATGTTGTGTCAGTGATTCTTTTGGACGAACCAGCAAACACAGGGCTTGAGGTTCTAGAGGATTTTTTTATTAAGAAGCAGGTCCTGAAATCCTAAAGCAATTGGATGAAGGCTTAAATTTCTAGTTATTTGAAATCCACTTTGGAATTGTGTAATTTCTATCGAGCAAGTGGTCATATTGAAATGTTGGAAAGAGCGTGTCCAAGGTTTTGATATGATTAAGTATCTCATTAGAAAAAGGGTGGGTATTCATGTACTTATTCAATGCTTGAGTGGAGATCATTACATGATTTAGGTTAAATGGTTCGCTCAAATGAATCTCCTTAGGATATACCGAAACAAAACCTGTTCACATACTCTTCCATAGCGTACCGAATCAGACTGCATTTGGCTAGCGACTTAAGTTCAAGAACAATCGTGCGTGACCGCTCAGTTGGCGCCATTTTAAATCCAAGCGGCCATTTTGTTGATGGCGATGACAAGATGGCGGCGTCCGAACGACCCAAACAGCTGGTTCCGAGCAGAATCAACTGCCATTTGTTTGGTTAATAAAAACAATCAAAACGGGAATGTTACTCAATGTCCACGCATTGTCGTTAAACATTTCGGCAAAAAAAAATGAAAACGGTACAACTGAGATGTCACTATTTTGCATTTAGTATGATTAAGGTACCGCGCGTGCGGATGTGATCAATCGAGAAATCGCTTCACTATAATCATAGTTATTTTAACATCTAGATCTGTATATGCTTGCTTAAGATATTTACCCTTGACCTCGGCTTTGAATTATTTATTATTAGAATTATTGGGATATGTTTTCGATTTATCGGTAGTGTCTAGTCGACGGTTTTTACGATTTGCGTAAATCTAATTGGCGTAGGTTATGAAGATCTAGAGGCTGAATTCTGCGCCTTGGACTCTGTTCTGTGTTAAGTTGAGGGCCAACGCAATACCAGGCTCGCAGCCTGGCCGACTACAATCAACTGTACCGTAAGATAGATAGGTTATTGTAAGGTTAGGGAAAGGCGGCCACCGCTTTTATAATTGTAATCGTCCATTCCATGCTTCTAAGTGGGATAGCGTTTTATACATTTATATAACCTGGTGCATTGTGTATATAACGATCCACGGTTACTCTTCGAAAACCTGCAGTGGGACGCGTAGTCGTAAGATTTTTATAATGAACAGTTTATTGGTTTATGCAGTACGGATCCGGAAATTAATATTTGTACGATAATGTCTTTGTAAACTATTTATGAATAAATTATAATCATATTGTATACCTACGGATGTTTTATTTTTACAAGCTTTTATTTTACTTGCACTGATCGTATGTTTGTAAGTTGGCATGTCCATTTTGAACCAGTTCCCGTTAATGGAATGTGCTGAAATTTGGACCCGATGATAATGCAATATGATGGTATCTAAGAGCTGATCTGATGATCCACCGTGTTGAAAAAAAGTACAGTCACAGAACTCGCAGACAAAAGCAGCTTGTCCAAAAAAGGAAAATTGACATTGAAACTAAATTCGTTATGATAATATATGCTTTCATTTAAAATATTGTAAATACCAGTCGAAAATACCACACAAAAAGACTCTCACCAGAAGGCTTGTACTAGACGACGATAAACATACAAACTTAGCTGTGCGTGCTTAAATACATTTTAATGAAATTAAAGTTGAAGTATTGTGCACCATCATCTGTGTCTGCAGGACTCTGCAAAAAGGTTTTTCCCAATGAACTCCATTATGGTCGATTTTGCCACACGCATCGGCTGGACCCCCGATTTGGTGAAGATCGGGGGAAATTAAAAAAAAACCGGCTAGATTAGGTAAAACTCCCAATAGGCTATTTGACAAGGTGAAAAAAAACGTAATAATTATGTATATTCATATAAATTATGAGTTTTAAAATCGATTTAAGGTATTCTTACTTAAAAAAAATGGATCTTTTATCCAAAAAACCACGATAAAACTTGATAATTTTTTATCTGTAGCCATTTTATCGAAAACGGCGCCGAATCCATGATGACGTCAAGGGTCGGTAAATATCACAGATTATAGGATGTCTGTATATCCTGTAATCTGTGATGTCTGTAAATATTGTATCTGTCGTTCATGTCGTTGTCGTTCTGTTCTCTTACGTTCATTGGTTCTTGAGGTTACCACAGACAGTTGACGTTTGTTTGTTTTTCTGGCTTTGCTATGATTAGCCAATGTCAGTTTGTTTATGTATTGACCACTGACGTCACTGATTCCTGTGCGACGCCATCTTGCCTAAGAAAGCGTTTTGGCGGCATATTTTAAAAGTGAATTTTTATTTCCTTTTTTTTAGACGAAATACATAAAAGAATTAAAAATTACCACTTTTGGAGTACTCAATAAACACCAACAAATAATCTGAGATGGTTTTCAAAAACCTGTCAAATAGCCTATTATTAGCATCTAAATTACGAGTCATTGGTTAAGTACCTGTCCATCACTCAAGGTTGACAGTTGTAACGTAGCATTTCTTGCGTGAAACGGAACGTAAAGACTGAGGAAATATTTCAGGTGTTAATGGCATTACTGTTCATTACCTACTTTAGATTGTCAAATGTCAAGTCCATAGATTTTTAGGTTGGTGCTGCCGCGTTAGGGTAAATTACCTTGGATTAGGGGAATAGTAGATATTTGGAATAAAACTGAATTAGTTACAACGGTGAATACTCCTGATTTTATCGTTGTCCATAGATTTTTATGAATTATGAAGTTCGGTAAAATAGTTCGGAAAAAAGAGCGCAGCTGTTTAAAGTGAAATTGACAACATGATCCATTTTATCCTTTAAAAGGCAGCAAACGTGACTTTGCCTCTACTAACCTTAGGAACGCCGACGACGCCTAAAGTTGTCATGAGCTATCGTGCCTACAACGCCACGGATTTTTTAGTTTTCAGAGGTATTGTATAAAACAAGACTATTTCGTATGGATTCAGTTTTTTCTTAGCTTTAGAATTATGCCAAGCTTAACCTCTGGTCCTCAATTTATAGGTGTCGCTATAGGTCTACCAGAATCTCATGAAAAAAAAGGAAATTCAAATTTAGGGCTTACAACTCCGGGGTAATAGGATTTAATGATCTTGATACTTGATTTTCCACAAGCCCAATAATAGTATGATGTGATGGACTCAGACCGCGTAGCCTAGATTTAAATATCACGTGTAGATGGAACATACCAAAATTTATAATATTAATGAATGACGGTTAGCTACCTACCTAACCCTTAAAACCAACTTTGGCCTTGCATTTCTTATTGTTTAAGTATTAAGGTTAAGTTAAAACAGTCATATGCAATTGTGTACGTTTATTACGATTTAGTTGAAAATTACGACAAAAAACTCAATGACGTATCGTTGCTTTGTTTTGCTTTGCACATAGTGCAAATAAATGTATACAATTTTGAATTTTGTATTTTATTAAATTTACTCTTAATTCATGTTTGAGGTAATTTGAAGTATTTCTTTTTTTTCTGTTTCTCATGAAAACCGTGTCACAGGCGGTGGCAATAAATAATCCTGGAATGAAATGGCACCTCATTACTAAGGTATTCTAAATGGACTTATAGGTTTCAGACATAAAAGCCAAATGGAATTATATTATAAGTAACGTTCCTGCAACTAACAAAGGAACTTAAAGTATCAATATTATTTGGCGTCATTTACTTGTCTATTAATAACACGACACTAAACCAAATACTGTGTTTAATTTACATCTTCTTACTCACAATTTTTACAGTACACATGATTAATGATATTTTTCGCCTAAAATTTAAGGGCTTTAAGGGATTTTTCCTGATAACTAACGCTATATTTCAGTAAAAACATGAAACAATAACCAACTGAGAACGGTGAAATTTTAAAGGTAACATTGCCATATGAAAATCGTTTTTTTTTCATGAGATTCTGGTAGACCACATAAAAAAACACAGCATATTGAAAAACTTATATATTTTAATTAAATAGTTACATTAATCTTTACAGTTTCTTCCTAGGCTAGTGACGCATCGATGCATTTTATTGGTCAAAAATTAATATATTAAAAAATAATTTATCTACATAAAGGGTAAACATAATCAATATCCATTTGAACCTGCTAGTATTAACGTTAATAAGGCGAAAGGAACCAACTGTGTTGCCATGGCAATAGCATTCTAAAGTTAACCGGAGACAAAAATCATGTAAAAATACTGCCAACTTTGGTGTTGCTAGTTGTAAAAATACCGAGTCAATAATTCCCCTGGCAACACAGTCGAGAGCAACTGTGTATAATTACTACATATAACAAGGGTAGTCAAATAATGCAACATACACATAAACTTGGAATAATTTGTACGCAACATACACACTCACGGTAAAAACGCGGGACTGGACGCGGCTGAATCGAAACCTATGGTCTTGCCTTTGCTTTAAAAAATGCAATACCTTCATATAGGTAGCGGCCCGAGTTAAGGTTATAAAAGCATTTGCCTCTTACTCATACTCTATGTATGTAAGCGAAACGAAATACTAACCTTGATAATTTAGCCGTTAACTTTAAAACATAATATACTAAAAAAGACGACTATCTTTGACCTATCTGATATGCGAACTTTAGCTGATAAATGTTACCATCAAAGGCAAGTCCACACTTCGAATTCACAGTTCTAAATTAAAATTTATTGACAATTGGCAGTTATATTTTCAACCGCAATCACATCAGTTCTAATTCATGGTGTTTTTTGCAGTTGAAAAGGATAATGCGTTACAAAATTGGATACTAAGGCACGTTTAACAACATGAGACCTGACACCGTACGCCGTTGGACGTTATTTTTGAGACTAGTACATAGCAGCTAAATGAATAGTCATACATGGTCTGTTCTTGGACCGTTGTGTAACTCCAGTCTTTTTCTCTCAATTTTATCAAAAGTGAAAGTGACAGTATCTAATAATAAAGTAGACAGAACTACTACTACTAAATCTTTTTCACAATACTTTAAAGAATTACTTTTAGGACTGTTGCATACGACTCAGCGAGATTTTAATCTTCTTAACTCACTCATTCTGCGTTCTGAATACAAACCCAGACATTTAAGAAATCTCAGGGTGAATTTAACATTTAACTGCTATGCACTAAGCCCTTTAAGGACCTTACGTTAGTTATAATTTAGAATAGGATCAGGCAAGGGACGCCGTAACCGAATGGAGACCTCAAGCCTACTAAATTCTGACGATTTAAAAATTACAAAAAGTTGAATTTAATTTTACATCTACGCTGATCTAACAGCATTTTGGGTGGGTCCACAATAGAAAGTCGAGAATTCACGGCTAAAATTTACAAGTTATGTGATCAAGTTAAAAAATCTATGTAAATCAAAACCGAGAAATGTAGTTAAGACTTATTATAGTCATTAGAACATAGGGCAATTCTAACTTGAATTGCTGATATCAGTTTCGTTCCAATCAGGAAATAATTATTGGTGCCGTCACCAGGATTTTTGAAAAGGAATTGGTGCATTTTTGATGGCTGTTAGGTACATGATAAAAACTAGCGGACTTATCGTACATTAATTACCATTCGTAGAGTACTACAAGTCCTGAGAGGAAGACAAGAGTTGCATGCCAAAGCGTCACTGTACCTGAGAGAATAATGACAAGTCCAAGTTCTGGACACACCCAAAGTCATACAAATAGTTTCTTATGTCACAGCTTCATCCAGTCTATATAAAACTTCACATTAAAGTATACCGCATACTATTTACCAATAATTTGTTAACCTACACCACTCGTCCAGGCATTGACATGATTCACCACCCACCATACCATACACAAAAGAATAAACATAATCGATATACATTTAAATAGTGCTAGTGACAAGAAATTTATTAGAAAGAATACTAGGGTAAGTTCATTAGGTCAGTTTTCTAATATTTTTTTTAATTACTATTTAATTGTTCAAGTTTTTCGAAGAATTTTAACTAAAAAATGCGGTCAAAGGACTAATTGGTGCCGTGACCAGGATTGAGCCCCTTTTTAATTTCCTGTAGAAAGTGAATCGTGCAGTTTCTTATGGTTCTTACCATATTAGGGGACAGATATGATTCAAATTGACGCCACATATTTTTTTCGTGTAGTTCAGAACACGAAAATTTTAGTGTGATGAGTAAGAAACGTCGGGTCACTAAAGCTTGCTTGCCGGCGTGATGTGGGCCCGCGGCGGCGCGGGCGGAGCGAGCACAAGCGGCGTGGGAGCCAAGCCGCCCTCTCAATCAACGATCTGGAATAAAATATAATTAAGTATATAGTAAATCTTATATTTGATTTCAAATTGTTTGTTTTCGAACCGACATGGAAAATGTATTTGGTCGGTGCTAGTTTCTGATCCTATTCTAATGTTATAAAATAGGTAGGTATGCGAAACTAAGTCTTTTCTTTAGATTGTTTGTTAAGTTTTCACAGTTAAAAAGCTTGTCTTGGTTTATTGTCGATTTCAGGCAACACTTACCAGTTAAATAAATGAAAAAGAACTCGGTCTCTTCGTTCGAACGACCAACGAGGGAAAGAACGAGCACAAATGATGTGGTTAACTAAACCAATACCTCCTACCTGGCTAGGAGAGGAAGGGGTTGGGCGTGCGGCGCGCGGCGGGCGGCGCCCAGGGCGAGGCGGCGCGGCCCGGCGCCGGCGCTGCCCACGGGTCCGACACTCCTGAAATAACATACAGACGTTACGCGTCTAGAATCTATAATGCAAGTTTTTGGGGCGGAAATAAGAGTTTTAACCTTTTGAACGCCTTAAGTCAAATACACTGTATTCTAACGTTTGTCCTAAACAATCCGAGGGGAATAAAGACTATAAAGCATAAAAAAAATATTCTGCAAGTTTGCCACACCTTAACTTTTACGGGACAAATCCGTATCCAACTTAAAGAGACATTCGATAGGTATCGTCAAAAACTATTTCGAATATTACAGTACAGTTTTTCATAATATTAAAATTAACAACCATTGCAAGAAAGTCACATAGCCGAACTGAAAGCGCAGTTGGAGAAAGTGAAGTGAAGAAGATGCGACAGCTGTGTACTTATAAATAAAATATTTGCCGTCGCACTGGGCACGCCTTGTGACTCCTGTGAGATTAAAACCTTTAAGAAAAAGTCATAGCTTCAAATATAACTGTTCTGTAAATACTTCAGCTTAGGATAATCTCTATATTGAATATCCACATGAACATGTACCTGCGAGTGGGGCTCCATTGGTGGGCGCGTGGTTGTTGGGCAGCGGCGGGTAGAGCGCGGGGTACTGCGCCGGCGCCGCGGGGAACGACAGGCCCGAGAGACCCATCTGCTGCTGCTTTAGCTCGTTTATTGACAGTTTCGCCTGGAATCGGACACGGTCATCTATAATTGGCAGACTTAAGCTAGTGAGACCCAGTGTTCCACATAACTAACATATATATAATAATCAATGCAATTTAGTTTTAACTTTAATTTAACGAGTATAAAGTTCATTCCGTTTGTATTCAAAAGGTAATTGAACTTTATTTCCTTACTAGAAGATTCAAATTCGCACTCACAGAAATCCTTGTTGGTGGTATGTCAGTCATCATAAATAGAAAAAGGGCAACACGGTGTATTTTCTTTTTATATTGAAATATTAACTCTATTTATATTAAAATAAAACTCAATTTCACATTGCTATTGCAACATTTTGGTGCCGTGACCAGGATTTCATGAGATATAATTCGATTTGTTTGATATAGAACCAGGTAGCTAAGTAAGGGTGTACTACTCCGACACACCATTGAGTGTTTTTAGCGTAGCATTAGAGTTTGACTTTTAGAGTTTTCAGTCCACAACTTACCTCCTTATTACTTCAAATTTCATACATTGATGCAACTATGCTATGCCTATTTTTGGTTTAAACATTATAACACGGTGAATGAACATATTCTCTACTGACAACTACTCAATTAAGACGTAGTGTTTGGCCAAAAATAAGATCATATAGCCAACTTTCATCTAATTTTGCTTCCCAAGCTTTCCTCAAAGTTCAAGTCATTGCCTCAGTGATCAGCGTTAATCTAGCTACTGACCGGCTGTGGGGGCTGGAACATCTGCCGCGGCTCGGGCTGCGCGAAGGGGTTGGGCGCGGGGGGCTCGGCGCTGACCGGCGCGAGCAGCCGCTCCAAGTTGACCAGGTTTGAGTTCTCGCCGAGGAACGCTGAGGGGGACTTCTTGATGGCACCCGTGCTAGGAGACGCCGTGGCTAGGTTGTCGCCTAGAAAAAACATGAGAAAAATATTGAATTATGTGATAGTAGTGTAATTAAAATCGAACAAACATAATATGGTTGAAACAATCCTGATGGTGTCAGATGCAACTTAAATAGTAGTTTATGCAACAGTTGTATAAGAGAGGTCAAAAAAGACGAGTGGTGTGGTTACGATGTGAGCCGCAGGCGAACATCGTAAAGCAAGACGCCACGAGTATTTTTTGACTTGGTTATACACCGTTGCATACAATACTTTTTCTACGACTAGGTTTCAAATAAAATGCAAAATTAAATTAATATACCTAGGTTAGAATACGAACGAACGAAGCACAGAACAACAAACGAGCGAGAAACATTCGAAAACAACAAAATATGTGTGTATGGTTAACTTTGTTTTTAAATTGATGTGCATTTGCCAGGTTTCATTTTTTTTTTTAAAGTTGCACAATCGATTTAACTTGTGAAATAGGGACTAAAAAACACCGAATGATTTGAGAAATGAATTCTTTTACCTGATTGGTCGATTTTAATATAGCTGCGTTCTGGTTGGTTGATACCAAATAAAATGTTTTTTTTAAAGAGTTAAATTAGTAAAAGAGTTTACATACCAAAAAGAACCTAACGTTCCGATTGACAGTCAATGTGTATTGTGATTGGTGGTTTAATTTGGTGAAGTATTTTGATTGGTCAAATTAACCTAGGTGTAAGCTTTGGCAGCTAGGCATATCGTTTTGGCTCAAAAAAGCACAAGTGCTGTTAAGGGGAATATACTAGATAGACTTTTCTACGGAATGTTCTGCGGACATATTATCTATATTATTATATTAGTGTTCGTGACTATATAAATGACAGATAAAAGTACAGGAGTAGGAAAACCACATAATATAAAAATCAGGAGTTTTGATATCCTCGTACTTCAATTTATTTTAATAACTTTGTGTGGTTGCCGGGTTAGAATAGTGCCACTCCATGTCTTCCCGTGCATGTCGTAAGAGGCGACTAAGGGAATATAGGCTTGTAGTACTGTTAGGCGATGGGCTTGCAACCTGTCACTAATACACTGGTACTTTGTGCAAAATGTGTTTAGAGAATTATCAACAAGTTCATAAAGTTGTAGGTTATTCTGTAGCTCTGCTTACCCCACTCTGGGATTACCCCATCGTATGCTTAGGCACGGATCCGTGCTCAAAATTTGAATATCTTTTTGTATTTTTTTTAAGCCTAATTTTATGGACTATATCTTAATCAAAAGAGACTAGAACTTGGTACATTTTTGACCTCCCGCATACGAGGGGTTAAAGGCGTGAAGGTATGTATGTATGTATGTATGTAATTGCAACTTTTTCCAATTAGATATAGGGTATATTTGGCATTATTTCCTTGGGTAAGAACCTGGGGACCCGGGAGGTTAGAAACGTGCCAAAAAACTCAACTTCTGCGACGGCTCCGCATATACAGCCAGTTTCATAAACAAACCAAAAGTGAATGCCGGTCACTTTTCAGTCGGTCATCTTCACTGCCCGAAGGTTACATTATATTATACGTATCGTTCATTAATCTCATCATCTCTAATCTCTAATCATGAATTAGATGCTCGTCTCATGATACTTTAAAGAAGATTCAGTCCATATTTACTGAATAAATATTTTGAAATGCAAAAAGAGTACAGTCGACAGCAAAACCTGTCCCAAAAATGAAGTTTTTGACCGAAACTTATTCCGTTTTTGTCAACTCAAGAATGATGGCTCCAAGTGATAGAGCTGATCTTCCAGGAGTTGGAGTACTCACCGAGTGCGGAGAGGTCGAAAGGATCGGGGTCCACCGCGGCGCGAGGCCGCTGCGACAGCGCGTCGAACTGTTCCAGCTCCGACGATGACGGAGATGATATTACTGACTGAGGCGATTTGCTCTGCAACTGGAAACATTTTTCTGTGAGGATTTTGAGGTACTTTGATATCGTCGGTGATACTGCAAAACCGCGTAAGTAACATTTTAAATAATGAGCAAAATGCACCTTTTTAATAAGACGGTAAGGTTTATTTTGCTTTATCATAAATTTGTTAGTTACGCGATTTTGTAGTATCACCGACGAATAAATGGTAGATAGAAGAGCCATGATACATACAAATATTATGGGATAAAGAAGGACGCAACTTCAGGCAACCTGATGGTCAGAGAGACCTGATCACGGCAGTCGACAACACTTTTAGAATGTAATCTAAATTCTCGAATTAGAATAAAATCTCGAGTTAGGAATGAAAAAATCTGAGAGAAATGTGGTATAAAAGAAGATGTAATGACTAAGGTTGAAAAGGGCATGCTTTGATGATTCGGTCATTTGGAAAGGATGGATGAAAGAAGATTGACGAAAGAGATATACAGATTGAAAGTGTGTGGAAGGGTCGGAAGGGGCCGCCCTAGGCGTACTTTTTCGAATCAAATCGGAGAAATACTGGAAAAGGACCGAATCGAACCGACGTGCGTGTATGACTCGATGTTTGAATGTTGAAGAAGCGAAAGAAATTTGTCAAGATCGTAGCAAGTGGTCTCTGCCTACCCCTCTGGGAAACAGGCGTGATTTAATGTATGTATGTCTGTAGAATCTAATCTAAATTAATGTTAAAGTAAACGATTTTCGACAACTGTCAGTATGTATGTATGGAGTTAGGTACCTGCGCGACGGGCGCCCAGGGGTCGGCGGCGGCGGGCGCGGCGGGCGCCCAGGGGTCCCGCGCCGGGCTGCCCACGCCCGACCACGCGTCCGAGGATGTTTCCTGGCACACCACACAAACAACTACTTGTATAGGTTAACTCGCAGTGTTTATTTTAAACGATTTCCAACTATCAAAATTCGATCGAAATAAATATGTTTAGTAAATTAAAAATTTCAAATAACTAGTTTCTTATATCATAATTTAAATAGGTATTGTTTATGTTTATTGCAAACAGGGGAGAGCGCAAGTGTGATGAAAAGGGAACCTTAGCTCTCAATTAGATCGTAAACTAGCAAAAGTGTTTACTGCAAAACATTCAATAACCTCGTAAGGCTTAGTGTGCAATAGGATGTACATAATCAAGGCAATTTACTTTAAACTCTATTGCAATAAGAATAAGCTTTATTTTCCTATGTTCATTAACTGAAAATGGCAGTTTCGAACAATCGCAATTGAACTTTATTCCCTTGATTATAGATTCAAAGTCACAGTTACAAAAAAACTCCAATTTTTCAGTATGGTGGGTCTGACGAGGTTAACTCGTACTGATAATTTTAGACGCTCAATTCCATATCAAAATTCAATTGAAATAAATTTGTTTAGCAAATTGGCAAAATAAGAGTTTACTTTCTTTACAAAACTATAAAATAACTAGACTCTTATCATAATTTTAATAGGTACTGTGTATGTTTGTTGCAAAAAGGGGAGAGCGCTAGTGTGATGAAAAGGGAACCCTAGCTCTCAATTAGATGGTAAACTAGCAAAAGTGTTTACTGCAAAATATTCATTATGGGGCGAGTACACGGAAACAATATTGTCTAGTTTTGTCCTATAACATTATTAACTTTTCACAACACATGCTCGAAAATTCCCAATTATATATCATTCAAACCTCACCTAAAGTTGTCACCACCAACATTTACAAGCCATTACAGCCATCGGCTAACAAGCGGGTTATAATGAGATTCAATAGAATATTATGACCAGGGATCGGAAATTCGGATCGATATTTACCTAAAGTTGGCAAAATCCCGGAAAAATATAGGCGAACATGGCGTCGGCTTCTTAAAAATATTATTTAAATAATATTGGTTCCGGGATTCCGGGATTATACAAAACGCGAATAATAATTATTTTACATGCAGGATAAAACGTTCCGTCAATTTGGTCCTAAAAATTAGTTAGGTCGATGAGGGAAATAACTTCAAAATAAATACTTAATTATGAATTTATGCTGGAGTAATTTAAAAAATCCAGGGAATTGTATTAATAAATTAAAATTAGAATCCGCCTCCATACAACTGAACAACAACGCCGCCGCCAAAGTTTAGGTAAATATCGATCCGAATTTCCGATCCCTGATTATGACCCGGCTGGTTATACTATGGTACTGCATCTCATTATAACCCGCTGGTTAATAATGAGATTTGAATTCCTATGAAAGGAATTTCCTTGGGCGAGCTTGAATACCTCGCTGCACTCACGATTCAATATCGCGCCCGTGACATAAAACAGTGCTTTATCCCCTCGGTGTATAATCTACTATTTTAAGGTACCGCCATATAATTTATTTAAAAGTGAAAATATAAAAGTTACTTATATTAAGATTTACATCTGTAACTAAGTGATAAGTGGTTCATTGCGCACTTTACATTTTGAGATAAAAATCTCATTTAAAAATAATCGTGACTAGACATGTTTTTTCCATGTGCCCTTCATATACAAAACTGTTCCGTCACTGAATGATTCAGATATACAGTATAATAATGATATCTTCGGTGAAACTGCAAAACCGCGTAAGTAACGAAAATACGGAGCAAAATGCACCTTTTTAATAAGACGGTAAGGTTTATTTTGCTCTATCATAAATTTGTTAGTTACGCGGTTTTGCAGTATATATATATATATATATATATATATATATATATATATATGCAGTATTTTGTAGTATGCAGTATCACCGACGATATACAAATATGACCCTTAGCATCCTACTTTTTAGCGGTTACAGTAGTTCCTTACCATGGCGTCATAAAACATGCCGTAATCCAGGTCAGAAGACTGATAAACACAAAGTAAAATAATAATCTCGTGTTAACTAAACTTACACATGAAAAATCAATTTGCCCGTCTGGTGACAAAACCGCTGAACTGATTTAGATAAAATCCGGTATGAAGATTGCTTGAAACTTGAGGAAGGCTATGAGGTACTTTTTATCCCGAAAATTATGCTATCTTCATTGTACAAGAAAAAAAAACGAAACTTATAGGGAACCTTTTAAGGGATTTGATCCAGCTAACTTTTTGAGGAAAAAAAGGTATAATAAGTACTCTAATGTAATGACAAAAAAACAGGAATAAAAGAAAACCAGTCATAATCATAAGAACAATAACAATAAATAAATACTTAGATAATATACTATCCCCCAAAAAAAAGCATTTATACAACAAAATAAATACATTGAGGTATTTGTATATATGTATGGGCCTTGTTACGGGTCATACACACTCGAAAAAAACAAAAGTTGTCTTTCCTGTGGTCAATAGTTAAAACCTTATGTATATATAAGTTATGTTTTAATTTGATAGGACTAAAGTAGACCTGACGCAGCTCATGCGGATGTGGGTTCAGTCAGAAAATAAGACCTTGAAAGCGTTAACTTTGGGCATGTCCGCAGGAAAGACGCGAACCTAAATATATTCTATTCCATTGTGAGTAGCTACCTGTTTCTGCGGCGGCGCGGCGACGCCCCAGGGGTCGGCGGCGGGCGCGGCGGCCAGGCTCACGTCCAGCAGGTCCAGCAGGTGCGACTGCTGCGCCGGCTCCGACTTCTTCTCGGCGCCCGGGGTCCTGGAACAGCGATGATCAAGCTACAGGGACCCAGCACGGAGTCATTTCCAGTGGTCACTGTACACACTGGGCCAATGCATTGAGCCAAGCTATTGGGCTAAAATATCGAATCGCGTTTACACATTGGACCCGATTCTACAGTGGCCTCTCAACTTCCTAATTTTATTTAGGTGTCGCTAAAACACTTCGCTATTTTATGAGCAGCTGTCATAATCAAATGACAGCGCCATGACAGCGCTAATTTGAATCTGACGCTTCTTATTTTAGGCGGTCTTATACATTGTCAGCTTGACATTCTGGAATAGCACTGATTAAATCTGCCGTCTACACTATGTTTAAAAATCAGACAATTTAGTTTTACATAATTTTAGGCAATTTAAGCGATGTGCACGTAGAATCGGATCCATTGGCGTATTGATAAAAGATACTTTGATGTGTGCACGAAACACCACATGCCGGTAGGCCTGCCAAAGATTGTCGCCAAATACAAATAAGTCAATAGCGCAGCAAAGTAGTAGTAGTATTGGCCCAACGTATTGGCCCAATGTGTACAGCGGACATACGATGTTCAGTAGTCAGGTTGAAAGGCGATGATGGATGGATGCGGTCGATTCCAGTTTGTATAGAATTTATTATATTATTGACGTTATAAAGGCTCTTGCTGTGAAATATATGTTTGAACTCCAAAAAATATTGTAAAGAGTTAAGGACTCAAATAAAAAGACCTCAATTTTTTCTTTTGTGTAAGTAACATTTTAAATAAGGAGCAAAATGCACCTTTTTAATAAGCCAGTAAGGTTTATTTTGCTCTATCATAAATTTGTTAGTTACGTGCTTTTGCAGTATCACCGACGAAATATATAGTAAAATACGTTTTATTCTGATCGTAACAGAGTTGTATTTTGCAGTGAGACTAGTGGTCGCGCTCTCTAATGAAGTGATAGTGCAGCATGTAACTGTCTATTCCCATATTTATTATACGGTTAGTGACAATCACACAAAAACAAAACCATCCACAATGAAAAGGTCAGTTCAGCTAGCGTGATGAGATAGTTCGCAGAGACAATTTCAACTAATAAAGGCAATAAGTAACTTTACCTGTGTAAATATTAATATTTGTGATAGCTTGTGAATTCCGGCCTCAAAAATCAGTGATATTTTCTTTGATGTCTAAAACCTCTGGCTGCTTATTACAAATTTGAAATTGCCTCCACAGAAATGAACGAAGAATGAAGTAAGCAGAAAGCATTCTGCTTGTGAAAGGGCTAAGCTACGGAACGATTCTGCGATGGTTCTATTTACCCAATTTGGAATAAAGACCTGTTGACAAATAAGAAATAATCAAATATAATTTCGAATAAATACATATATTCATTCAGATTCAGGAGGCATAGGAGATCTAGTAGCTGTTTGTGTTTTTTATTTTATATTTCCGTATGGGATGGGATGGGATGGGAACGTACGAGTTACGTTACATTAAATCACGCCTGTTTCCCAGAGGGGTAGTGCGACATGCCTTCCTGACCCGGCCAATAGAAGGAACACGTCGTAAACGAAATGTACTAAATCTTAAACCAAACTTAAAATAATAATGTCCGGCGTGACCTCTGGACAAAGAGTGGGTTTATATCATGGAGCTAAAGGAAACGAATTAGTAAGTTGAATACAATCTTTATTACTACTCTTTCTGTAACATTATAGATATACTGAATTTAATTGTAAACCTTTAGGTTTGAAGCGACCAGACATTTTAAACATTAAAAGCTCAGCAAAAGCATGGGTCGTGCTTAATTACTATGGTTCTTATGATAGGTTCACAATTATCTATGCTAAAGTTGGTTAGTCCCTAAGGAACCTAATGCCATCAATTCCAATATCCAATTTTACTTTTATATCCTAATTCCCTAGTTTAATTAAATAATTAATTCACAGACCTCAATCTGAAGTAACCTTACTGTAAAGGGCTGTCTGGCTGCAGACAGGATCAGGGCAGTGTGAGTTGAAACGCGATGCTCTGGGCGTCGACTCTATGCAGACTCCTTAGTGCAAGCAGCACAGTAAGCGCGCAAAGATATAAGGTTCAGGCGGCGCAAGCAGTAAGATCCCCTAACATTGAAGAGCTTTAAGCAGTTTGTTGCAGAAGTATAAAGAAGAAAATAGTCAAGGTCTTGCTACACAAACAAAAGGCGGCTGGTAAAATGTCCTAGCCCGCACTACTAAATTACACAAAAATTAGCAACCCTTAGCTTCTTCATTCACAGACTAAATCTCTTGTGCAAAGTGAAATTTACTAAACATGTGCTTTCAAAGTTCTGAAGAAAAGGAAAGCAAACACAAACTTGACAGATGTGATGATATCAAAATTACTATCAGCACACAACTGTTTGAAAATAAATCTAAATTATCTGCATTCTAAATTATCTTTGTATCCTTTCTAAATCTGAATTATCTAAATTGACTGTTCTAAATTTCAATTGTTTAAATTTCTTAATTTATTCCTAAGTTTCTAAATTTCTAAATTTGTTCCTAAATTTCATAATTTCCAAATTCTCTAGGTTTTCTAAATTTCCCTAAATTTCTAAATATCAATTGTCTGAATTTCTTAATTTCCCTAAAATTTCTAAATATCCCAATTTCTAAATATCTTAATTTCCCATCCAGCTGGAAAGAACCAAATTGCTTCGATTAGGTTATGCACATGGCAGAAATTAAGCGGAGAGCAGAGTAAAGCAGATCAAAAGATGCTTACCGGAGACCATCCAATAGAGATTATCTCAAACGCTGACTTTCCCTCCATCCCGGCATAAATAACCCTCTCTTAGGTTTTGAAGAACTGAAAGTTAACCACGAGGTTAAGAAACTTGGTTACATGGTGCACATGTATGATTCCAACAAAATAAATACTCACGATTTTGTTACTGCCACAAAATAACTCTTGAATCTGCTGCTCCTTTGCCAAATAAGCCACAGGAGACTTCTATCAAAATAAGGACCTCCGTCCTGCACAAGATGAATCAAGCTTCTTTTTGGCACACATCTTGAGATGCCTGTTATATGCACAATCCAGCCAAGATGGCTCAAGGACACAACCACGGGAGCACCCTGGAGCACCCTCAAATGAAGAAATTCTCCCACAATATTTACCCCAGAATTTACCCTGAAACGACTTACTTTCTAACTTTGGTATTACTGATTTGTAAAACAATAAAACCGTTGATTGAGAAAGCAACCATTTACTGTTCTTCCTGAATCCTAAATTCTTACAAAACTTTGGTTCAGCAAATACTTTCATACATTTATCTAAAATGAAATAAAGTAATAAACTTTGATGTCTACTTTATTTCCCAACAATCGAGTAGCAAATCTAAGGCTGACAACCCTAATTCAAAATTAGACACCAAATGTCAATGCAGTTACCAGCCTCTAAAATTACTCGAGAATGTTGCTAGTTCTCAGTTTGGGTTTGTTTAAGTCATGATAAAAACGCAACGTTACAATACTCCCCTCCCCAATGAAAAGGTTCAACGTAGGTGAACCGTACGCTGCCCTCAGCGTCATATCCACCAATGCTAGATGAAACCCCAAGCTCTGAAAATTCATAAATACCCTGAAAACATCACACAAATATGAAAAGAATTTGCTCAACCAAAAAAAAAAAAACGACGAGAGAAAAAAATGCATGTAACACTCTACCAACGATACTTCCCCAAAACTTAACAAACGTTGTGTTACATACTATAAAAACTCTCCTAAACTTAACCTACAAATTCCAACCATAACGAAAACCAATTCCATTTACCTTCCCAGCACAACGGCAATGTTGTGCTGAAAAGATAAATTGCCAACAGCCAGGACCGATGTTCAGCATTCTTCAATATATCCCCTCCTTGTCCGGGCGAAAATTTCAACAAAATGACAAAATCCAAAACTCCTCCTTAAACTCCTCCATAAACTCTTCCTTAAACTCCTCCATAAACTCCTCGTAAAATTCCAACAACACAAACTCCTCAAACACTAATGTCACAATGTAACACTTTGTGTTTGAAGGATAAACTCCTCCTTAAACTCCATCAACACAAACTCCTCAAACACTAATGTCATAAATAACACTTTGTGTTTGAAGGATGAAACAAAATTTCCTTGGGCATCGCACTGGCAGAGCCAAACTAATGGCAAGGCCATATAAGCGTAAGGGACCCTAAGGACGGAATCGTTCCGAACACGCTCGGTGTCCGAAACCTAAATACCCCAGACACGTCTATCTGAGCACAATCGAAAACACTCAGTTCATTTCTGACTGAGCCAAAATACCCCAAACACTATGAACCTCAGTCCAATCTTCATGTTTGGGAAACCAAAACATCCCTAGCTCTAGTGCAATGGTATCATACCAACAGAAATGCAACTTGCGCTTGCGGGGAACTAAACAAAAACCACAAACGTGACCTCCATAGCCCTATTGCAATGGTATAAGGACCAACAGAAATGCAAATAGTACTACGGGGTCCCGAAACTAAACAAAAAAAGATCACAACAAACGTGACCTCCATAGCCCTATTTGCAATGGTATAAGGACCAACAGAAATGCAAATATTACTACGGGGTCACTAAACGAAACAAAACATCACAACAAATATATCCAACTTCGTAAACACCATAAGTACGCTCCGTTGTTAATTGAGTTATAAGATCAAAACGTACCTAACATTCAATTCATAATCATTTCATTCATTCCTACATCATTCTTTCATTTCCTTAGTCATACATCATCTATCAGAAGGTTGTAAGTGAGCCAGCCAGTTCCCTGTTCACCACGCTCCATTCAGAATCGTGATCAAATATCTGATGCGATATTTGACACTCTTAAACGAATTAATCTTAATTTTGTAACAAAAGTTTACTTGTCCTCATCATGACAAAGTCGGATACACACAAAAAAAAAAATCCGCACATCTCCGTACTTAAACAAAATTTTTCTGTTTATACAAACCTAAATATACGGTAAATGTATGCGAGTATTCAGCTAGCTTAATAATTTCGTAGTCCAATTCGGACTGTAAAGATGTTTGACACCCGTAACGTAACATTATCTTATCTGTGATTGACCCGTGATCTGATCGATCGACTTGCAATGTATATTGTATATGTGTCAAACATAAATCAAAACAACATCATAACCCCAAAACAAAAATCTATCTATCTACATCATAACCTGAATTTACTGGCAGTGACATCAAAATGAACTCTGTTAGTAACCAAATTTGTACTGCATAACAAAACGATACATGTACGTGATGTACATAATCTCGAAATATTCATAAGCGGAAAGTATATCTGAAAACAATGTTAGCTGAATAACAAAGCAATTGCCCACATCCACCGGCAACTTGCGCATTTGCAACGAAACAAGCAAAAAAAACTAACGTTTACAATACTTCTAAATGCGACACGCCTTCCTGACCCGGCCAATAGAAGGAACACGTCGTAAACGAAATGTACTAAATCTTAAACCAAACTTAAAATAATAATGTCCGGCGTGACCTCTGGACAAAGAGTGGGTTTATATCATGGAGCTAAAGGAAACGAATTAGTAAGTTGAATACAATCTTTATTACTACTCTTTCTGTAACATTATAGATATACTGAATTTAATTGTAAACCTTTAGGTTTGAAGCGACCAGACATTTTAAACATTAAAAGCTCAGCAAAAGCATGGGTCGTGCTTAATTACTATGGTTCTTATGATAGGTTCACAATTATCTATGCTAAAGTTGGTTAGTCCCTAAGGAACCTAATGCCATCAATTCCAATATCCAATTTTACTTTTATATCCTAATTCCCTAGTTTAATTAAATAATTAATTCACAGACCTCAATCTGAAGTAACCTTACTGTAAAGGGCTGTCTGGCTGCAGACAGGATCAGGGCAGTGTGAGTTGAAACGCGATGCTCTGGGCGTCGACTCTATGCAGACTCCTTAGTGCAAGCCGCACAGTAAGCGCGCAAAGATATAAGGTTCAGGCGGCGCAAGCAGTAAGATCCCCTAACATTGAAGAGCTTTAAGCAGTTTGTTGCAGAAGTATAAAGAAGAAAATAGTCAAGGTCTTGCTACACAAACAAAAGGCGGCTGGTAAAATGTCCTAGCCCGCACTACTAAATTACACAAAAATTAGCAACCCTTAGCTTCTTCATTCACAGACTAAATCTCTTGTGCAAAGTGAAATTTACTAAACATGTGCTTTCAAAGTTCTGAAGAAAAGGAAAGCAAACACAAACTTGACAGATGTGATGATATCAAAATTACTATCAGCACACAACTGTTTGAAAATAAATCTAAATTATCTGCATTCTAAATTATCTTTGTATCCTTTCTAAATCTGAATTATCTAAATTGACTGTTCTAAATTTCAATTGTTTAAATTTCTTAATTTATTCCTAAGTTTCTAAATTTCTAAATTTGTTCCTAAATTTCATAATTTCCAAATTCTCTAGGTTTTCTAAATTTCCCTAAATTTCTAAATATCAATTGTCTGAATTTCTTAATTTCCCTAAAATTTCTAAATATCCCAATTTCTAAATATCTTAATTTCCCATCCAGCTGGAAAGAACCAAATTGCTTCGATTAGGTTATGCACATGGCAGAAATTAAGCGGAGAGCAGAGTAAAGCAGATCAAAAGATGCTTACCGGAGACCATCCAATAGAGATTATCTCAAACGCTGACTTTCCCTCCATCCCGGCATAAATAACCCTCTCTTAGGTTTTGAAGAACTGAAAGTTAACCACGAGGTTAAGAAACTTGGTTACATGGTGCACATGTATGATTCCAACAAAATAAATACTCACGATTTTGTTACTGCCACAAAATAACTCTTGAATCTGCTGCTCCTTTGCCAAATAAGCCACAGGAGACTTCTATCAAAATAAGGACCTCCGTCCTGCACAAGATGAATCAAGCTTCTTTTTGGCACACATCTTGAGATGCCTGTTATATGCACAATCCAGCCAAGATGGCTCAAGGACACAACCACGGGAGCACCCTGGAGCACCCTCAAATGAAGAAATTCTCCCACAATATTTACCCCAGAATTTACCCTGAAACGACTTACTTTCTAACTTTGGTATTACTGATTTGTAAAACAATAAAACCGTTGATTGAGAAAGCAACCATTTACTGTTCTTCCTGAATCCTAAATTCTTACAAAACTTTGGTTCAGCAAATACTTTCATACATTTATCTAAAATGAAATAAAGTAATAAACTTTGATGTCTACTTTATTTCCCAACAATCGAGTAGCAAATCTAAGGCTGACAACCCTAATTCAAAATTAGACACCAAATGTCAATGCAGTTACCAGCCTCTAAAATTACTCGAGAATGTTGCTAGTTCTCAGTTTGGGTTTGTTTAAGTCATGATAAAAACGCAACGTTACAGTAGGCAGAGAACACTTCTTTCCACTTGCTACGACCTTGACAAATTTCTTTCGCTTCTTCAACATTCATACATACGTAGTACATAACGAGGAGGACTGTGAAACGACGCTTAAACCGCGTAGCTGTCAAAATATACTACATACTAATTTAGCTCCGGGGCCAAACGTTTCTCACCCCCTAAATCAAGTCCGATTTTCCCGATTTTTGAATATGTTGTAGTCATTATGAAAAACTAAGTCTATATATACGTTTCCATTTTTTTATTGTGTCTTTCCAAGATCTAGTTTTTCATTATATCTACAAACTACTAAAAAATCGTAAATAAACAGGGTATTTTTAGGAATTTCAGGAAATTATTAGATTCACAATCCAAAAGTTACGGAGACTCATTGGTATTAAAATAATTTATTACATTTTTTACATGGTCTAATAAAAAAAAAAATGACAGTTTATTTAATATACCAAAATACGGAGAAAGCTAATTTTACCTGACAAATAATTACAACAAAAAATTGATAAATAAGGCCCCAATCCACAAACCCGACAATGACAGCTGACTGGTGACAATTTAGTATACATTTCAAAGTCCGAAGTTTATACATCACTGTCACCTGTTATTGTTACTGTAGCCTGTTAATGTAGTGATCTAATTGTCACTAGATTCAGTATTGATCGCGTATTGCATAAACTCATAGTTTATGCAGACTTCGGCGATACTCGAACCAAATTTCAACCTTTCAATACAAGTCTTTCATTTTCTTTAAAAGTACGACCACTGGTTATATTAGTTCTTAATTACATGACAGTACCGTTGGCCCAGTTAAAAACAATAATGGCGATGACGGTAATGGAGATTCAAACGCAATATAGTTTTACTGGGCAGAATAGATCCTTTGGTTTCTCATTATACTTAATCAAAGTTGTCTAACTAGTTATCAAATTAACATGATACTATAACTAGTTCGACATGGTACGACTGCACTACAGTATTAATCCAGGAATCGAACCACTAACGGTACAGTCCGCAGCTTCTGCATGCACTCGTAGATCCAGCACGCGTCTTCGTCTATGGTGGACAGGGAGGGGTACAAGGGTGTGGGTCGACTAGGGAAAAGGGGGGAGGTTAATGGCCATCGCACACTACAACGCCCCTGGGCGTCCACCAGATCAGCACCGCCTTAGCTCCAAGTGATACATTGAAAAGTGAGCTTTGATCTGTGTTAAAACGATAAATTTTTCAGTGGACGTCGCGAGGGTAGCGCCCCAGCAATTGCTTTTACTTTAACCTTTTGAACGCCTTACGTCGTATACAAGTTGTGTCACTCACACGCCAAACATTTTTGCTATGCCATGCAAATGACACCTTATTGATACGAAATAAAGTCTCTTTCGATCTTGAACTTGTGACGGCTGTAGCCGTCGTGGCGTCAGTGGCACGACTTGACGTTGACGGCCAGAGCCGTCGGTGGCGTTCAAAAGGATAACATGAAAAATCGTCGGTGAAACTGGAAAACCGCGTAAGTAACATTTTTAATAAGGAGCAAAATGCACCTTTTTAATATGACTGTAAGGTTCATTTTGCTCTATCACAAATTTGTTAGTTACGCGGTTTTGCAGTATCACCGACGAAATGTATCGTAGTAACACGAGTCAAAGCTCACTCTTTAATGTTTCAATTTGAACTGAGGCGATGCTGATCTGGCGCCCCGGCATTGTGGTGTGCGATGACCATAAGTCGGCTATACACGGTAATAACCAGGGATCGGAAATTCGGATCGATATTTACCTAAAGTTGGCAAAATCTTAGAAAAAGATAGGCAAACATGGCGCCGGCTTCTTAAAAATATTATTTTAATAATATAAGTTCCGGGATTCTGGGATTCTACAAAATGTTAATATAACATCATCATGTTGTTTTAAAAATGTAGGATAAAACATTCATTTTTGCTCCTATAAATTCGTTAGGTTAATGAGTTACAGGTAAATTAAATAACATTTGGTAAATCTATACATGAAAAATAACTTCAAACAGTTAATATAAATAATTGATTATGAATTAATGCCGGTGCAATTTATTTATTTTGAAATCCCAGTAATTTTAGTAATGAATTCTATGATTGAGTCCGCTTCCATACAACTGAACAACAAAGCCGGTGCGAAAGTATAGGTAAATATCGATCCGAATTTCCGATCCCTGGTAATAACTACTATCAATTATAAAAAATAATTACTATCTTAATACGTTTCACTTACACCAGAGAGGTAGAGATAGCTAGTTTAGTAAGAACCACATAGAAAGGTGCTTCATACAAAAATGTCTACACGCCTTAAGAGGATTGTGAAGCTCAGAATTTCCATACAAAATGTAAAACGTTTCTCTACCGATTTTTACGATTTTTGAATATGTTATAGATATGATGAAAAACTATGTCTGTAAGTTGTCCTCTCCACGAAAATACTTCTGACAATGAAACAAATTTAAAAACAAAAAACATAAAGGTACAGACCTAGTTCTCTAAAATAACTACAACATTAAAAAATCGTTGAAATCGGACTTGATTTAGGGGGTGAGAAACGTTAACGGCCGGAGCTACATTTTGATGATTTTTTTTTGATAACTACGCGATTTTAGCGGCGGTTCACAATCCTCTTTAAAATTAAAAGAAAATACACAACACATTCAGTGACTTTTTTCAATTACCCCAGACTTATCCATATGAGTCATAACCAGACCTAGGAATATACGGGGCAAAATTAAGTGACAGCCAGGGATTGCCTATATCGATAAAATCAATTATCGATGCCTTTCCCATATAGTGATCGCTCCAAGTTTTGTTTGTAAAAATAACTTTTTATTGAAAGTATGCAAATAAAACAAAATAGCAACATAATATCCTTTTAAAATAAAGAATAACGAATATTATGTTGCTATTTTGCTCATTTGCAAACTTTCAATAAAAAAATATTTTTACAAACAAAACTTGGAGCGATCACTAGTATATGGGAAAAGCATCGATAACTGAGTTTATCGATATAAGCAATCCCTACCTGTCATTTAATTTTGCCCCGTATATCCCTAGGTCTGGTCATAAAGTTTGGCGTGACAGAGACATAAATCGCTAACTGTCACCGACCATTAAAAACAGAGTTATTAATTATCAAGCACCCCGTGAACGTGTCCAATGATAGCCAAGGCTTGGTATGCTCTGTAAAGTGCCATTTTGATTGCTCTGAATCACACCAAGTGCAGAAGCAAAGTGTATCAGAATGCTGTGTGTGCCAGAATCATGATTTCAATCCACGACGTCATACTCTGACGCAACCGTACGTCAATTTGACTAGCGGGGTGTGCCGTCGTAGATCGGGAAAACTTTAGTATAGTTATAGTTGATTTACTGTCATTAGGTACAAATGGAAAATCGTCCACGTGAAATAACCATTCTGAAGTTGGGCCAAATGTAATAGTGTCCAAAGACAATTTAGTCAAAATGTAATTGTGCCGAAAAATATATATGACCAAATTTATTTTCGTTGTAAATTAATTAAGCCCGAATGGAATTTTGTCCTAATGGACATTTTTTGAGCGAAATTAAATATGCACCAAGTGAATGTAGTCTTATATAAATTAAAGCCAAAATATAAATTATTGTACTGATATAATTCAGGGGGGGGGGGGGGGGATTGATGATTCAATGGGACATATTTACAATTGCATACACACTACAATGGGACATATATTTTTGGACCTATATCTTATTTGTCAATTTTACTATGGGACATAATTCTATTTTCAACATTATTCTGGTTAGACAATTTTCCTTTAGGATGTATTTCAAATTGACATTTTTCTAATTGGACGAATAATTTCAAGTGGACGATTTTCCTTTTGTACCTAATGACAGTAAATCTTATAGTTAATTCACTTAGGCACAGGTATAGTATAGTCTATACTATAGACAGTGGTTCGTCTTCAAACCGACCCTCGAGGGTACGCGGCGCGAGCGACCACAGGCAAACTCAGTCACGCCAAGTCGGTTTAGCCAAGTTTGGTTGCGTACGTATTTCGCATCGAGGGACGCACATCGACCAACGCTAGCGTTTGAGTGGCAATAGGGAGCAGAAACTCCTAAAGGGCTGGAGACGAACTCTATTTATAGTATGAATTAGGCGACACCAGAAAAAACTTCTGCGAGAGGTCGATAGTGTTTTTGACGATAGCTAGTGGTAGTTTACACTATTGTAAAGCCGTTACCATCCGACCATCGGGGCAATAAATCATTTTATCGGACTCTCTTGCTCGCACTCGTGGGATTAATGGCGAGCGTAAGGGATGCGTGTAGTACCAGCGTAATCTTGTATCCCTTACGCTCGCCATAAGCCCCACGAGTGCGAGCAAGAGAATCCGATATAATGATTTACTGCCCCGATGGTCAGATGGTAACGGCTCTACAATAGTAAATTACTTGCGTGTAACGTGCAAGCCGTTGTCGGACAGACTCGAAAATTTATCACAAGATTACGTTACCGGGAAATGAGAGGCTGCCATTTCTATATTGCAAAAGTATTAGGCCCACTGTCATCTCTTCCTACTTTAACTTTAAGTCGTTTAATTTACTCTTCACATAACGAACACAAAAAAAAACCATTTGATGCATTCGTTTGGACGTTATCGACCGTAAAGAATATTTTTTGTTTTTTTATGGCATAGGAAGGCAAACGGGAACACAGGCCACCCGATGGTAAGTTGAAACTGTGACCCATAGACATTCGCATTCACAAGACCGCAATCCTAAGACTGCAAATGCGTTGCCAATCCTGAGGACTAAGATGGAATGCCTCTATGGTAGTCATTTCACCGGCTGTCTTATCCCCAAACCGGAACACAACAATACAAACACTGCTGCTTGGCGGTAGGTTAATTTGCGATTCAAATTTATTTTACTAGATTGCCTAAGTAAAATGTTAAAGGTGTATTCTGCGTGTATTTAGAGCAGGTACTCACTGCAGGTCGTGCTGCGACTGGCTGATGGCCAGCTGCAGGCGCACGTCGTCGGAGCGGCGGCGGCGCTCCTCGCGCTCGGCCTCCTCGCGGGACATGGCCAGCGCCAGCTGCAGCTGCAGCTCCTCCTCGCCCGCCGTCAGCGGCCGCGCCAGCTCCGACTCACGCCCGGACCACTCCGCTGACTCGCTGTTCATCTGGACAAAAAAACTTGGTTTTTTTATAGCATAGAGAAGGCTCACAGACCACAAGTGAGATCTATGAGCCAAAGATATTTTTATTGTCAGGAGTAAAATCTGAAGATCAGGTGAGGGTTGTAATATAGGTATAATAAAGTCAAAATTCAATGTCAATAAATTCACTTAACGAGTGAAATGCATTATATAATCAAAGGTTTTTCAATCGAAGCTTGAATGTTTCGTCACTGGACTATTTTTTTAAGTAAGCGGGGTGCTCTAAGAATTTAGGGCCGATAATTCGCGGGTTGTTCCTGGCTAGCGCCGCGCGGCTCGGAGCCGGCGCCGGCGCCCGTGCTGCGAGTGACCTTGCCCTCGACTCCCATTCGCGTAAATAATTTGGTACAAGTACAAGGAATATAGGGTCAGAATGCGATCTTGAGAAAATACCCTCTTGCATAACTCTCGTTGTTTTATACTGGCAAGGATCCTAAGCGCTCGTTTTTGGAGGATAATTACGCGATTTGAGTCCGTGGAGTTACCCCACAGAACGTACCGTAAGACAGCAATGAATCAATAGGTATTATGATACGAGCATTCCAATTTTAATTCGATTTCGAATAGAATCAGCGCAGGCCCAAGTCAAACTTGACCATGTTTTAGTATTTGTGTCCTTTCTTTAGGGTTTGTAATATAACTACATCAAATTTGACGCTTGTATGACGCTTGTGTAGCAATCGCAATTTTGAAAATCGAATGCTTATGCCGCTTGCGATTGCTTTGAAGCTGACTGCGAGTACTTTAGACTCAAGACGGCCAGCTAGTCCACTGTTTTTACAATACAACAAAAATAAAAATTTGAAGAAAAAAAAGTTTCTTGTATGGACCCACCTTTATTATTTAACATATTTTTTTTTCATTTGGTCGTAAATCCGCTGTAATACTAATACTAATTTCTTCTATTACACAACTATCGATATCGATAAAAAAACTTTCTAACACTAGCAAGATTGCGACAGTCTTTTGTTTTGAAAATTCCGACCTCTGCTAATGTACTAAAAAAACCGCTGTCGGTCGCTGCAGACGGTCGGATGGACGGACAGCGTAGGCATATTAATGGGTCATACAAAGATTTAGGTTACCGTCTTTTCTGAGGACATACCCGATGTTAACGTTTTCAAGGCATAATTTTCTGGCTGAACCCACATCCTCATAAACGCCGTCATGTCTACTTTAGTTCTAGCAAATAAAAACATACCTTATATGCACACAAGCCTTTAACTATTGACCACAGGAGAGATAACTTTTGTTTTTGCAAGTGTGTATGACCCTAATAGGACCCCGTAGGGCTGCCTCTGGGTACGGAACCCTTGCTCCCTGAGCAAAGCGCTGCTTCCTTGATAGCTACTTTCAGCTGAGTCCAAGTAAACTACCAAGTTCACTTACATTTTCTACAGGTGGGTACTGCGGACTGGAGGGCGTGTCCAGCGCTCCGTCGCTGCCGAAAGCGCTCGCGCTCTGAGCGAACCGCTGCTTCGCTTTAAGCGCTCGCGCTCGCTCGTTCTTCAACCGCTCGTCGTCTTTCAACAAGTTCACCAGCTGTTTCGCTTTCTCTCGTACATTTAAACCTGGAACGATAATAATTTGAATTTAACGACGTGAATAATAAAAACCGACGGGGCGTTCGATACACTGCCGTCCTTCCTAAGAAAGCGGCTAACGGCAATGTAGCAGTCAAAGCATTTTATACTCTATTGGTAAACACATTAAATTTAAATCGCTCGTACTATTACTATGCAGTTAGTCGCCTTCCTTGGTAGGACGGCAGTACATTAATTCGCGCGTTTTGTAAAAAGTTGTCTTTGGGATAATCTCGTAGTGTGAACAGTTCAGAAACAGGAACTATGCGGAAGTGACGTACAGTCAAGGAAATTGATTCGTTGACCATTGTGGACTATGTCAAAGTGACACTGTAAATAAACTCTTACGTAATAGTAGTTTATGAAATTGTTGCATAAAGAGGGGTATTAAAACACGAGTGTGTGTTTAAGAACCGAGCCGCTAGGCGAGGTTTTTAGTAGTTTCACACGAGTGTTTTAATACCTGGTTATGTGCAGTTTCATACACTACTTTATCTACTCTCATACATTGCGATTCAACCTACTAAATAAAAGATCAAAGTTAATAAAGTAACTACAGTAAAACGTATTCAATGAATGGCGCCAAAACCTAGCACATCACCGCGCATGCGTTAAAGAGGGCGCTGTCACAGACAAGTAAAAATTGGAATAAAAACTTTTTGTAATTCTGTAAAAATGACGCGAACCGCATGTGCGTTCCATTATAAAAAAATAATTGGTATGGAACCTCGTTGGTGACATTAACTTTTTGGATTAACTTGTATCGTAATGGTAAAAAAATTACTTTATAACATTATTTTGTTAGAGAAATAATGTTATAAAGTGATTTTTTATTTTTTTTTTCGGTATTGTGTTTATAAAGTATGCCAATATAAATTCGTTTTGAATTTTATAATTCGAACTTTACGATATGAGAGTAGATAAAGTCTCTTACGTTTTGATTGATTACGTCACAATGACATAGTCCAAAATGGTCTACGAATCAATTTCCTTGACTGTACAATCAAATCGTAACAAGACAAAATTACATTTATGACTTGGACATAGTTCCATCGTAATTTAGTGCCTTTCCCTACCAGTGGTTGTCTTTAGTTAAGGCTATCTTTATTTCTCGTGAACTTGAACTAAAACCAGAGGTTTTAAGACATGCAGATCTTCAATCTATCCTTACATTTTGAGCTGGCGATCATATTTCTTAAATAGGCCAGGTGCTATAGCCGTTATAAATATCCATCCGTCCAACAAGACAACAACGGCGATATCGCGGTAACGTAAGCAATATCGCGGATACGTGAGGCGCGAATGTTAATTTGTTACTACTTTAGAAAAAACTCGTATCTGATATTTCGAGATCTACGAGTTTGAACTTAATTCCCTACAACGTTAAGTTTTAAATCGTTCGTCACGAAATGTGATACGAGGTTTTTTCAAAGTAATGACGAATTGCCGACGTAACACTAGCCGATAACGATGTTTCTGGGTACCAGGCGTGAGTCAGTGTAGCTGGCCAGTCGCGGGACAGTATCGCTTCGACCTTGCCTTTATGTATTTATATGCAATGTATAAATAGATAAGACAGCCGGTAAAATCACTAGCATAGAGTCATTCTATCTCAGGGTCTAATTACTACACTTATATCGGTTAAGATATACCGTCAAAGCAAATACGGGATAAGTTCGCCTATGTACATTGTACATTATTTACATTGATGTAAACATGTCTTGTAATTAATAATAAAAAATAATAAATATCAGGGGACCATGTCACTCCAATTGACCTAGTCCCAAATTAAGCTCTAGGCTTGTACTATGGGTACTTGACAACGATATCAATACTTATATAGAGAAACATATACTTAGATACATAGAAAACATCAATGACTCAGGAACTAATATTCGAGCTCATCACACTAATATATGCCCTTACCGGGATTCGAACCCAGGACCGCTAGCTTCGTAGGCAGGGTCACTACCAACTAGACCAATGCGTCGTCGTCGTAATTGTTTGTATATTAAAGAGTTTACCATAGGTCCTAAGTCAATCTGACATTCTATATCAATAAGGTTGAGTTTCTTATAAGTTACAAATGATTTGGCATCTCTAATGACATTGACGGCTTCAAGCCTGTTTTTTTGGAAATGGGTCACAAAATAACGTTCGCGACCGTACGTTCCCTAGGCGTCAATAATATCTTCACGCCCCTATGCCACTAATAATAGGATGACACGTCAGAAATGACAGTTATGTATCAGTCAAGTTCAGTCTTTAATACGGCACTTAGTGCAATCCTCAGCAATAAGTTTGCAATCTTGAGATTGGACCAATCAAAATACAGTGTGCCGAGATAAGTAACTAACGAAGGAACAATGCGCCGGTGCTACTGGAAAACCGCGTAACTAACATGATAGAGCAAAATACACCTTAGAGTGTAGCCGGAATCGCTCTCAAAGGGAGTCGTTGATAGCGGCTGTCAATCTCAGCCCATATGATACTGATGCTTTTATAGGCATTCTCGCGAACCCCACGTCAGATTTGGCATTAACGGTGTATAGGTTAGCTGATGTTACTAGAAACCCATAGTTTTGTAGTGTAATGTTTTGTATTATGTTATGTTATGTTTTTTTTTCAATTATTTTATGTCAAAACGGTATTCGACTTAACAGGGCCGATGTATATGTATAAAGGCCCTTTAAAACAATACATTTAAAAAAAAAACCTTATTGTCTTATCAAAAAGGTCAATTTTGCTCCTTATTTAAAATGTTAATTACGCGAATTTGCAGTTTCACCGACGAATGGTGACTTCAACGTGGTATCAATAGAATAGGATACTGCCCAGTTTACTCCAATTACATTTTTACCAGCTTGCAAAAATATCATGTTATCAACATGTGAATATTGAGGAATGAATACAAATGTGCTGGTTGGGCTCCTCCATTAAAAATAAACAACACTGGGAGATTTTTTGGTATTGTGGTAGTAGCGATATAGAATTATTAACTAATTTTTAGAGTTGTTGGTAATTCTGTAGCTCTGCCTACCCCACTCTGGGAATGAAGGCGTGAGTTTATGTATGTATGTATGTATGTGGTAGTAGCGAAGTTTATTGCAGACAGATAACGGAAGGAAAAATGTGTGGTCTCTGTTACGGCAGGAGGAGTACATTAAGGAAAAATAAGAGGAAAAAGAAAAGACTAAGAAGAACTTACCCATACCTGAAAAAGTAGGCGTCGTGCCGTATCAGTGTGTTAAAGAGAAGGCTCGAAATAAGAAAGAATGGAAATTGCTCCACCGACAAGAGCATCAACTGATAGAATATAATAGAATAGGAAAACGTTTATTCAACAAACAAATCAAAAAAGGGGTATATACATCATAGAAACGATACAATAACGTAATACAATCACTTGTTGGGGTACCCCTTATCTTGCACAATCTCTGTTGTCCGAAATACACTTCGCATAACCGTTTTCGCACAATTACTTTCAGCCGAATGATACTATCGCATAATTATATATTTACCACAATTATTATGTCGCATAATATTCATTTGGCACAAATTTGAATAGCAGAATACTGATATCGCTGACTTTCATTTCGCAGAATTTTATGTAGCAGAATATACCTTCCGCCGAATTTATTATGGCATAATTGTACCATAGCATAATAATTAGTAACGAACTGCTACCAGTAAAATAGGTTGGGTTAGGTTAGAAGTTCTACAATAACCATGACCGCATTTCAATTGGAGCAGTGGGATAAATAAGTAGGCGTACGATCAAGGATGAAGTACCTAGTAAAATATTATTCTGCTTTATAACTTTATGCCAACTACATAGTATGCCATACAAAATTCGGCGAAACAATTATTCTACCATAGGACTATTATTCTAATCAACGTTATGCCAATGTACTATTCTGCCAAAGACAATTGTGCCAAATGACAGTATGCGAAGAAATTTAGGCAAAAAGCAATTGTGCGAAATGATGATTGTGCCAATGGTTGCTATGCGAAACGAAAATGTGCGAATAAATTTTGTGCAAGACATTAGTAATCCCACTTGTTGTCCCCTAACAAGCTACACCATTAAATTAAAAACGGACAATGAGGATGATGTGTGCTGAAATGGTCTCCACTCAGCAAAATGGTTGGCATGGGGATGACAACCGGGCTGGTTTTCAGGGGAGCCAGGCGGGCTGTTTGGGACAGCGCGTACTGTGACTTACGAAGGATAACTACATACATTACAATATGACAAGCAAGGGATTGAATGAAGATGTTGCAAACATAAATTATAGAAAGTGAATAAAAAATAAAAAAATAAATTAAGAGGTCTAGTCAAATACGAGCTGGGATGACTGAAGGGAAGTAAATAAAACAAAGGAGAACGCCTTAGTCATTATAGAGACACATAGAGAGGCTGGTTGATTGTCTACATGCCCTAGACTTTATGCCTTTTGTTGGTCCAAAAATGCCGTTTGAGTCTATGTTTAAAGCTGCTAACAGATTTGCATATTTTTATCGGCGATGGAAGGTTACCCAGCATTTCGTGGCAGCGTAGCGAAAGCTGCCACTACCGTGTCTAGGGCATAATAGTCTACAAACAATTCGTTGTCGCTGAGAGATGGAATTCTTGTCAAACAGGTATTCTGGCGTTTTGTTTTTCCAAATACCGAAAAGAAGGGTGGCAAATGCAACGATCGTCGAGCGCGTCATAAGTTAATGGTGATTTATTTATTTATTAATTTTATGGCATAGGAAGGCAATCGAGCACACAGGCCACCTGATGGTAAGTGGAAACTGTGACCCATAGACATTCGCATTAACAAGACTGCAAATGCACTGCCAACCCTGAGGACTAAGATGGAATGCCTCTATGCTAGTCATTTCACCGGCTGTCTTATCCCCAAACCGGAACACAACAATGCGAACACTGCTGCTTGGCGGTAGGTTAATGGATAAGATGGTGGTACTAACCCGGACGGACCCTGCACAAGGTCCTCCCACAAGTAAATAAATAAAATATAAATAAGTGTATGTGGTGATGTAGCGTAATAATACTCACCCTGATCTTTCCACTCTTCCATATACTGAAAATCTTTTAACGTATGAATAGCGAATATGTTCTCCTTGCACTGCATCGCCACCTTCTCGCTGCCAGTCTTTATGAGGTATTCCATGAGCACCAGCGCTTTGTAGACATGCCGCCAGTTCTTGCCGTGGTCGTTTAGCCGTTTCCATATCATCTGCATGATTTCCGTGAATGCCATGACGTTGTAGGTGAGGTCGGCGATCTCCGCCATCAGTGTGCTTGAGGGGCCCCATGGGTCGTTGGACGTTGCTTCGCGCACTTTTACCTGGAAGCCAACGGAACAGGGTCTTTGAAGGGTTTGTTGCTATACTGTGCAAGAGTTGCAACCCTTATGCAGATTGCAGGGCAGCCTGAATAGCATGCTGAGGTTTCAAGTACTTCTTGCCTAGTAGTATTTATTTTTTGTTAATATTTTATTTGTGTGTTATACATACAGTGGTGGACATATAATTAGAAACACTTGCGACGTATTTCACATTATACAAGGCACATTGCCGTAAAACTTTTGTTTTTGGAAATAAAACAACAAAATGCATAGAATACGTTCAACAACTTATAATTAATTAAAAAACAAATAAATATCCGAGTTTACAACTACCATTTAGATATTTAGTTACGTACAAACAACTAAACGACATTTGCAGTACCATCCGTCATGGACAAGTAATTAGAAACACTAAAGAAATGAGGTAAAAATCAAAGTTTTAACGTGTCAACGTCAACAATTTCAAATTATTAATGTAAAATAATGTTTGGTTTACTAAATTTCTTAACAATTAATATTTAGTTGCATAGCCTTTTTTATTAATGACGGCTCTGCAACGACGTGGCATTGATTCAAGTAATTTCATACATTTATCGAGTGGGATCGAGTTCCATGCTTCAACAAAGGCTTCGTAAAGTTCATTTTGACTGGAATTACGTTTAACGGAGACTTTTTTTTTAACGACGGACCACAAATTTTCAATTGGATTTAAATCGGGACTATTTGCAGGCCAGTCTAACATGGTAACACGTTGCTCACTAAGAAAGGATTTAACACTGCGGGCCGTGTGTTTTGGGTCGTTATCGTGCTGAAAGATCCAGGTCACAGGCAAATGGTCGTCGGTGTAGGGAATCATTGTCTCTTCTAAGATGTTTTTGTATTGAAATTGATCCATTATACCTTGAATCTTACGGACGGGTCCAACTCCGCAACCAGAAAAACATCCCCATACTTTAATATTACCACCGCCGTGTTTGACTATGCTCCTCGTGTATTTATAATCAAAAGCATGGTTTATTGGACGTCTAACGTAGCGTTTGCCGTCTGAATTCACCATATTTATTTTTGTTTCATCCGAGAATAACACTTTTTTCCATTCTCGTACGGTCCAGTTAAGATATTTCTTTGCAAATAATAATCGCTTCTCTCGGTGTTGCTTGGTAAGAAGCGGTACCTTTCGAGAAACCCTCCCGAACAATTTAGCTTCCACTAATCTGCGGCGTACCAGTTTCGAGGAAATGTTCCTCGGGTCATCAGGTGAAAAAACTTCATTTCTAATCTCGTTGGAGCCTTTGAACGGGTCTTGTTTAGCTACACGTATTATTTGCGAATCTTCCCGGGGAGATGTTTTCCTTGGACGAGCCTTTCTAACAACACTTTTAGTAGTTCCGTTAGTTTTATAATGAGCAATAGCGTTGAAAACTTTCTTCACAGAACATTCTAGATGTTTAGTAATTCTTCTGTAAGTCCACTTTCGATCTAAATGTAATTTAACGATTAATTGCCTGGTTGACTCGTCACAACTCTTATTTTTACCCATTTTTAACAATACTTATTATTCACGTAATTTTCCAAATTGACGTTTGATTGCCGCCGAAACAACAGAAAAAGCGTAAAAAGAGGTTTTTTTTTTAGTTTCAAAAATGGAACGAACCATGGATCCTGTTTCTAATTAGTTGTCCAAGCGGCCAGTAATAGAAATTCAACTATCATGATTTTTAAAATCTTTTAATAATTAAAGATAGAACAGATTTACTTTTTTAAATATTTTATGAGTTTTTTAACTCATTGGCTATATTCTGGCATAGTCAATAGTGATTTAATCAATATAATTTTTACTCATAACGATAGTTCATTCTGTGTTTACCTAAGTTTTATGTACTGTTTCTAATTATATGTCCACCACTGTATATTTTTTAATCAAATTATTATGAGTTTGAATTTCCACCATGAATTTCCTCAATGTTAATTTGCCAAATACAAACTGCAAAACATCAGACATGGGACAAGAAAGTAAGATTAGATAAAATTATGAGACGTTGCATTGTACAGTAGTCAATCAGGACTCAGCATTGCAGCATAGGAGCATATGCCAAAGCATTGATGTTTTAATTTTGTAAAGAAAAACCAGAGAGGCGTACAGATATAGTGTCTAGTAGTTTCTCGGAAACGTTCGTATTTGTCATGCTACTTCAGTCAACCTCAGTACTTTTTGTACTGTGACCGACTGAAATGGCAAGACACGTTCGTACGTTACCGTGAAAATACGATGGAAAACAATTATGCACTACATTTGTATGACATATCGTCGGTGAAACTGCATAACCGCGATGAAGTAAGTATAGTAAGATTTTTAATAAAGAGAAAAATGAACCTTTTTATTAAGACCGTAAGGTTTATTTTGCTCTGTCACAAAATTGTTAGTTACGCGATTTTGCAGTATCACCGACGAAATCATCATCATCATCATCATCTCTGTGGACGGACGTCTACAGCTGAGTTTTTACATTTAAATGGGGTTGTGATACTTTTATTACGTCATAATATCGATTGTTACATACATACATACATAACTTCACGCCTTCATTCCCAGAGTGGGGTAGGCAGAGCTACAGAATTACCAAAAACTCCAAAAACTTGTTGATAACTCTGTAACCACAATTTGCACAATTGGGCTAAGATGTTTAACAGTGTATATTAGTGACAGGTAGCAAGCCCATCGCCTAACAGTACTACAAGCCTTTATTCCCTTAGTCGCCTCTTACGACTTCCACGGGAAGACATGGAGTGGCACAATTCTAAGCCGGCAACCACACGGCAACGGTACGGCACGGTTACTGGGTCGCAATTGGAGGATGTTTTTAAATAGTACATTCTTACTGTTTCTGACGACAATGATGACACATTTGAACGTCACAGAGATTGTTGCCTCGATCTTAGTAACAAACATAAAGAAGTGTTAATCGAATGTTACACAATCGGGAAAAGGGTACATGTCATTTTACCAAAAGCTAATTTGCGAATAGGTATTTATTTAACAAACTACGGTTTCCGAAAGTTATAATTATTATTGATCATTCAACCAGCTACCAGGTATAACTACTCAGTGAGTGGAAGGGTCGGAAGGGGCCGCCCTAGGCGTACTTTTTCAAATCGGAGAAATACTGGAAAAGGGCCGAATCTTAAGTACCCGAAACCGACATGCGTGCATGACTCAATGTATGAATGTGGAAGAAGCGAAATAAATTTGTCAAGATCGTAGCAAGTGGAAAGAAGTGGTCTCTGTCTACCCTTCTGGGAAACAAGCGTGATTTAATGTATGTATGTATGTATAACAACTAATCTTCTTCTTATTGTGCCTCTCCAACTAGTAAAGGTTGGCAGTCAGCTACGCATATTTCTCTCGGTCTAATAACGAATGAAAGTGCTTAAACACTTATAAAATTTTCGTTTCATATCACTTGACAAACAATTCGTTTATAAATCATAATAATTGGTCAAACAAGGCGAGGCAAAAAACGTTTCACATAACGCATTGTTTGGTAACAACGTTGTTTGGCATATTATCGTTTGTTACTTGAATGCAAAGCATTTAGTAAATGGGGAAAGGGGTTTGAAACTAAACGAATTAAAGCGATCATCATCATCATCATGTCAGCCGAAAGACATCCACTGCTGGACATAGGCCACCCCAAGGCTCTCCACTCAGACCGGTCTTGTGCTTTTCGCATCCACCGCGTTCCCGCGATCTTCACAAGGTCGTCACTCCATCTGGTTGGAGGCCTACCTACAGCTCGTCTCCCGGTCCGCAGACGCCACGCAAGAACCTTCTGACCCCATCGGCCATCAGTCCTGCGAGCGATGTGCCCCGCCCACTGCCACATAAGTTTAGCTATTCTTCGGGCTATATCGGTAACCTTAGTTCCACTGCGGATATCATCATTTCTGATTCTATCACGCAGATAAACCCCGAGCATAGCCCTCTCCATAGCCCTCTGAGTGACTTTGAGCTTCCTTATGAGGCCCATTGATAGCGCCCACGTCTCAGATCCGTAAGTCATCACTGGCAACACACTCTGGTCAAAGATTTTAGGGATCAACGCGATAAGCTGGTAAATGTGGTCACTTCTGACTATACGTCCCTAAATAAGGCTATTTATAGTAGCGCTTTTTCATTAGTCACTAGCCCGCATGCTTGTAGCAATCCAATGACGAGTGGCTTTAACATTATTGAACCAGGAGCTATTGGAGCGATGCAATGTACAGTCAAGGACATTCGCGGTCGTCCACTTAAGAAAATTTTGGCTTGTTCGTTGCAGCTAGCTAATCCTACAGCGCTCAGGTCGTTACGCGTCTCGAACGTGCAAATTAATATCACCCTAGAGGTGGTCGACCGGGAATGCCCCTGACTGTACCACGACCAAATTAAAAGTGCCTCTTAAAGTGGTGGTCTTACCTGAGCATCAGAGTAGTTGTGCGCGAGGTTTTTAATATTTCTCCTTAGGCCCGCCACGTTTACTTGCATATCGTCCCGTCCCCGGGGCATCTGAAACACATGCACGTTCAAACTCTATGCTACATCCAAGCTACTTACCCGTTAGGACCTACCTACTATACATTCGTCACAGTTTAGAAATACCATAGTATTAAAATAGTAATGCGTTTGGTAAAAATAACAATTGTTTGATTGACTGCTCTTGTGCAGTATTAAATTGACAGTCCAGTTCGAATGCCAATAAGACACCACCAACATGTCTTTGTTTGTTTGTTTTGTCAGATTTTTTGTTTACAAACATTTACAGTTCTAACACTTCTAACTTGAAAATTTGAAAAATGAATCTGTTGAAAAACCTTTACCCATTGGATACCATGGTGGCATGGTATTTCTGCACTGTCAAGTGTATAAAGCACTTGGTAGGTTATGGCCATAATGGATAAGATGACCCTGCGCTAAACTAAACAAAGGATCTAGTGCGTTATTAAGTTTGCAGATGCAGATGAAGAATCGAAAGGACTGGAGCGCCTTGACAGGCATTCTGAGGCCAGTCTCGATCAAAGGGAAGTGTCATCAGGAAACGAAGAGGAAAATATTTATTTAGACCTTGAACAATACGACACGGATGCCATTATAAATGCCATGTTATTTATACCCCGGATTATATCCGAGACTTTTCACGGAAAATCTTCTTATTGTTCCCTCGTAAAAATAAATAGGTCTGCTTAGGCCCGAGTCTCTATTATCTCTATTCTACATAGACTTTACAGCTATTGTTATCGTATTGCCGACGTTAAGTAAGGTCTTATACACTTGATATTAATGGGAGCCGAGTTTAAATCAATGCTAAGGCAATAGAGGAAAATTTAAAGTAGAATAAAGGCCTTGATGTTGGATGATGGACTTTGGCTGACGAGCCAGCGGGTCCACCTCAAGGAAAGTCACCGCGACACTGGGAGAGGAATCGCAGATGCGGTGCCAGCCTTTGAGAAAAAAGTACCTACGCTTGTATCTTGTGTAAGCTTGTTGAAAATGTAGAATTACATGACTTGCTACTGACCAGTGATGGGAAATAGGTGAGCTAAAATACCTATTATTTGCGAGAGGACATAATATGGAGTGGTTACAACCGGATAAAAGTATATATTTTTTGGATTCCGGGTATTTGATATTTATCCGGGCACTGCGAATGCTAGCCGTAATGTTGAACATACATTCTTTTCCTTATATAATGTTTGTAAAGTTTGTAGTAAAAATGGTAACATTCCTGCCATAAAGTTAAAATTATAAGTAATCCGAAAATGTGAACGCCCATTTGCAAGTCATAAACAAACAATGCGTGGGAAAACCCATATTATTAGTCCTGCTACTACTTTTTAGAAATCTTGTACATTCCTTCTTTTCTCTAGCCCTTTTTACTTAAAACTAACATTAAACATGCCGTACTTTAAACAAAACATGTCATGTTTTACATTACGATAATTACCCGAATAAATATCGAATACCCGGAACAGAAAAAAATAATAATTTTTATCCGGTTGTAACCACTCTATATTATGTCCTCTCTCACCTATTTCCCATCACTGCTACTGACATTCAATCTCTCAGAGGCGTAGCGTGTGCGCATCTATTTTATTTATTCTTAATCGTCGGTGTGATGGCTTGGCTTTACCAATACGAACAAAAAACGCGATTTTCAAGTGATTTAGGTACCTAAGTAAAACAAGTGGTTTATGTCTTTTGAGCGTCGGCGTCCCACCAGCGCACGCGTAACGGCGACGCAACGGCGATTGAGCGCCTATTGAGCGCCTAAAACGTTCAATGACGACTTGCGAACTTCAGCATCTTGCAAGCGTTGTTGTTGGTTCTGTTGCGGAGACGCTGCGTAGTCGGTGCGCGGGCGCTGGCAGGACGCCGCCGACGCTCAAAAGAAACAAGTGTCAAGTAATGTCTCTTTCCACCTCGGCCTAACGAAGCGTAACAAGGAATAGGGGACGACCGTGACTTTTCCGCTACTCCCCCCTATTAGTCCCCTCTAGGGTACCAGAGGAATGTTCCGTCCAAATTTCAAGTCTCTCGGTTCAGCTTCAGCGGTGAAGCTGTGAAAGTGACTAACAGACAAAGTTACTTTCACATTTGTAATATTAGTATGGACGCCATATTAACCACGCACAAGTTTTCGCCAATGCCATAACGTATGCCAGATTTGGTGCTGAGTCACCGATTTATTAGATTACAGGCTATCGGACAGCAGGATTATATGTAACAACTAGTCATACTGTATTCATACTGATATAGTTAATGAAAAACCATCTGTGAATGTCTTTATAAGGCAAGGAGACGCACACGAGCACCCAGGGCATTTGAATTCTCGACTAGTCTCATGACTGCAATCCGAAGATTTCAATTGCGTATGCGTATGTATGTATGTATGAATGAATGTTTGTATGTATGTATGAATGTATGAATGTATGTACGTGTCAAATATAGTAGACCCACCGTGTTGGGACTCTTGAGAAAAGAAAGTACAGTCGGCAACGAAAGCTTGTCCCAAAAATTAAATTTTTGACAGAAACTTATTTTTACAATATGTATCCCACTGATGGTATTGTCTTTTAATTGTAAATAGTTGACATCATAATTACAGCTGTATCTACCTAAGGATGTTTTTTTTATACTTTTTATACGTCAAGGTGACAACTGTAGCATAAACACTTTGTCACTTCCTTCCTTCCGCAAGGCTGACAAAGCATACTTAAACAAGTCTAACAAAAACACGGTATTAAAAACTTAACTGTCTGTTTTTTGATATTGAATTGTAAACTATGCATCACAACAGCGGAAATAATAAGTAATTAATGACACTCCTCGGACAACGACAGACATACATACCCAAACACAATAAACACCTTACATTATATAGGGTTATTTGGGTCAATCAACTTTTCTTTGTAGCTCGTTGCCATGGTGACGTCTCCTGGGTCACTCTTTAAAACTATGATTTCGAAGGATAGGACTGTTTTATTGGCAATTACACACCCATTCTTATATGGCCTTTCTCCTGAGTGTGCTGGAAGTATAATTATATTATAACATATTTTCTAAGAAACTTTATCACTGTTGTCTCCTGGCTTACGGGACAGAATAACCACAACAAAAAGTTGATCCACCCATTTAATTGGTAAGTCGACCTATTCCTCTCTAGGGGTTATGGGGGAGACCATTTGCAATCATTTTGGTCCCATAATAACCTACACAAAAGTTACCAAAGTTTTCTGTTTTAGTGTCATTTATTTTAGTTGGTTAACCTAAAAAAAATTTTTTGTTACTTTTTGGTCTCGCATTCTTAAACGTGTACAGATTATTCTACCTTTAATATTGCATAACAGCAATATTTCCTTGTACAAAAGCTATTTAAAAAAAAGTGATGCAAGGCGCTGATTTTTTTTTGGATTTTTTTGTAGGTGCGCGTGCGTTCCAAATGCGTTCATAAAAAGCGACGGACAGCGATGTTCCAATTAGTGGAAACCCTGATAACTCCTAAAAGGACGAACCGTTCCGATTAAACTAAACAACACCCCTCTTTTTGTGACAGGGGGTTAAAAATAGTCAAGGAAACGTGACACACATATAAATCACGCATCGAATTATGAACGCAACGAATTATATTGTTGATATGCAAAATCGTGGAGATTATATTTGTCATTAGTGTCTTTACTCATTAGTAGTTTTCGCGTAAACTGACAAAAGCATTGGAAATAAATTTAGCACTTCATTATTCGCATGGATATATCTCCTCAAAGTAATTTGCGATTTTCTGCAATAACGACTACACGGACTCCCGAAAGTTAATGATTAATATTTAATAAGGATAATCAAACGAAGAATAGGGAAGATCAGGCGCTGATGGTGAAATGACCTTGAGTACCACACTTAAATATATTACATTAATTATATTAACATCCAAGACTTAGGAATAAATACTCGTGCTCATCACACAAATATTTAGCCATACCGGGGATCGAACCCGGGACCGCCGAGGAGGTTTCATTACGACGAATAATGCGTTAGTCTTAAATTGGGATAGACCAATAAATAACTCACGGTTTTTACATTCTAATTAGAAAGAATAGGTTTTTTAAGAGACTAATTTAATTTATTTTGTAATTGACCCAATAGTTTTATTTTAATATCTTTATTTATTAGCAGACATTTTATGGATGACATGATTATTTTCAATTTGGGTTGGATTTTTAATAAATAACCACAATTAAATGATATCTAATGATAAAAAGTGATTGTAATAACGTATTAAAACATACTATTTCAAGCGGTTTTTGCCTAACCCGTAAACGAAAATGAAAGTCAAACAAAGGTTAAATGTTAGATAAATATTCCAAAAACTTAATAATGCAAAACTGGGAGTAATTGGAAAATACGAACAATCCCAATTTAAGTTAATATCAAATAAATAAATTCAATTGTCTCATTCTTATAATTGTTAAAAAGACCGAAATTGCATACCTAATGACTTTCGTTTAAAATGTCTCATTTTTAAAGGGCGTTAATATTGAAAAATACCTAAGTATTATATTTTTCCATTGCACACTAAATTACTAATGCGACTAAATTTAACAAGGACCTTAAACCAATACATAACGCAAAATGTCAACACTTCATTTCAAGTACTTAATAAGATTGTAACAGTCATGACTCATGCAAAAGGCTATTCAGTTCGAGTTTTAGACATTTTGTGATACGATGATTTAAGATTTTAGCGTTTCAGAATAAAGGTGTCAAGAGTTTTAGTTAGGTATTAAAAAAGTTAACAATTCGATCGTGTTAAGAATTAGGTCTTGACAAAAAAGGTATTTTGATACAAAGTTGTTTTGAAATCTAGACGTATTGGTAAATAGGGTATTATTAAATAAAGCGGTATTAAAACCTACTTAGGCATAATTAAACATTACTATCTACGCGGGAGACGAGCTGTAGGTAAGCCTCCAACAAGATGAAGTGACGACCTTGTAAGGATCGCGGGAACGCGGTGGATGCGAAAAGCACAAGACCGGTCTGAGTGTAGAGCCTTGGGGGAGGCCTATGTCCAGCAGTGGACGTCTTTCGGCTGACATGATGATCTACGCTATTCGCGTTGCCAAATATAAGGGAATTATCAACTTAACTATTTAACAACCACAAAGGGCAAAAATAAGAATGTGTATTGTGCTGGTGGTTTACGAGTAAAACTGTCATTTTTGTCAAAAGGAGTCGACTTTAACCCTGCCACAGGCAAACGAAACCGTCTCCCGATCTAGTTCAACGTACCGAAAACTAATCGACCTTATTCGAGGTCACATTTCGCCGACTCCGAACACAAAGCGACCGATTACGCTCTTTGTTTTGGCATTCCGTCTATCTAATCACGAGATAGCGCGAATCAACAGAGCCCGTGGAGTTTTCTAGAACTTCAAATACTATATAACCAGAGCCTCTGTATTTTTACACACACAAAAAACGACTCGATCGCATTGGCGTTTCGCGTATGAATAACATGGTCGCTGACGCGTTCGAGGCGGTTTCCCGTGTAAACAGCATCTTACACTCAAAGCACAGAGCCCGTAATTTTCGTGGCACAGCTCAAAATGATAGTGATTTGTCATTGCACTACAGATATACTTTTTTTTCTTTATTAACTTAGATGCTAAAAAAGTTATTATAAAAAAAACTTGTCATGTAGCTTTAAGAACTTCCTTAGTTTATAGTGATTATAATGCATAAAAAACAGATTTTTTAAAATTAATACATGAATTTAGGGGTTTTTCGTAACCTGACATAAGGAAAAATCACAAAAATTACGAATAATGATCAATATCTCGGAAACTAATAACAATTACTGAACATACATACATACATACATACCTTCACGCCTTCATTCCCAGAATGAGGTAGGCAGAGCTACACAATTACCAACAACTATAAAAACTTGTTGATAACTCTGTAACCACAATTTGCACAATTAGGCTAAGATGTTTAACAGTGTATAATAGTGACAGGTAGCAAGCCCATCGCCTAACAGTACTACAAGCCTTTATTCCCTTAGTCGCCTCTTACGACTTCCACGGGAAGACATGGAGTGGCACAATTCTACTGAACATATATTGGGGTTAAATCGATAGCTTATGAGCTGCTCTATCACCCCCTTAAAGCTTTGCACCTAGCTACCAAACACCCTGTATAAAACGGCCTAACCGATTTTCATCAAACTTAGCTAAGAACAATCCTTATTAAACTGGCTTTCTATTTAAAAAATCACGTCCGAATCGGACCACCCGTTCAAGAGTTACAATGCCACATACAAACATACACACTTATAGCACCCGCAAACATACACACGTATTTGCATCGGTAATAGTTAAAAACAATTTAAGTACCTACCAGGATTCTTCTTCCTTGACACTAGTATTCTTACCATGCGATATTGTGCAGTTATTCTAATAAGATTTCTCGATAACATTCTCAATCCCTAGTTTGAAAGGTTCACTCGCATTGAATACCGAAAAAAATAAAAATTGTTTACTTTTAGGGCCATCTTTACAGCGATGTTTCGGCTCATTTATATTAGGTAGTGGAAGCGTATTCTCACGTTAAATTTCTGATTAGATTCATCTTACAAAAAGGGAAATAATTTACACCACTTTGCAAAGAAAACGGCAGTATTGACCTTTTCACTTAGTATAAATATATTGCAAAATATTGCTATAAACATACAATAGTAGATTATACACCGAGGGGGTAAAGCACTGTTTTATGTCACGGGCGAGATATTGATAGAGGGTAGGTATTAAAACGGAGGCCTGAGTGCAGCGAGATTAAAGCTCGCCCAAGACGAAAACAGCTTTATAACAAAGGAGAATACTCTACTTTTCTCACCTTTTGAGAGACAATAAAAAGCAAGGCTACTAATGCGGCCGGGTCATAATATTGTAGTGAATCTCATTATAACCCGCTGGTTAGCCGATGGCTATAATGACTTACTTTAGTGAGTGAGGTTTGCATGATATACAATTGGGCATTTTCGAGCATGTGATGAGAAAATGTGATTATATGTAAATAATGTGAATTAAATGTTGTAGCATACAATCTAATTTCCTTACACTATATTTAAAGTTCTCGGAATGACTGTTAGTGCCCGTTTTTATTGCAAACGGGTTTATTTATTCCTTCAACAGCACAAGTAATTATTAATTTATAAACAATGATTTAAAAATAACGCTTTACTAGACTCTTACATGGCCATCCTTGTCCCCCAACCTAACCCAGCTGAAAACATCTACGACGTAATTCAAATTACATAACTACGTTTTTCACTCCTTAACAAAGGGACGAGACTAACGTCATCCCGATTTCGAGAATAAAGCAGTTTCAGATGTAAGATTATCGTTCGTGTCTCCTAAATTTTTCACCGAACGGTACAAGGAAACTATTTCGGGGCGTAAACAAAGAGTGACGTTTTACGCGGCTAGTGACCTGCGCGTGCGTGCTGATCGCGGGCACAATGGGAGATAAAGTAACCAATTGTTTTTAAAGATAAACCGATAATGATGGAACATAATTTGGAATGTAGAGTGATTTTTTGGGAGTGTTCCCAACATTTACCTATACCTTGTTAGCCATACTAAAGTATACTACTTAGGGGTTATTGTGGCATAGCTATGCAGTTAAGTTTACGCTGAGGAAAAAAAGACAGAGCTATATAACTCCCATAGCTCTGTCCTTTACACTCACCGTAAAATTAACTATCTCATAGCTATCTTATAATAACCCCTCTGATCCATGTTTTATTTTACCATTACAATAAACTGGCAAATAACAAATCTATCAGTGAGGCTATACTAAAAATGAGAGTAGAAATTAAATTATTTTGGAAATTTTAACGTCAGAAATCAAAAAATTATGAGGTAAAACTCCAAATTTACTGGCATCAAAAATAGCAGTGTTGATTGAAAAATTATCGCCTCTATTATTTTGAAATACATTTTAATGTGCCAGTTATGGTAGTGTCAACAATGGGACAGTTATATCCGTATAGGATTAACATTTTATCTGTAAAGCTTTGATCCTTATCAACTCAATTATAATATACAGGGTGGGAAGTTGAGAGAGAACTGTCGATTTCCTCGCTGACTGTAGATTTTCTCAAAAATCTGTGAATATCCATTGTAATCATTTAAAAACTTAGTAAAGATCTCCTAAGATTGAGCATTTTCGCGTAGCAGCAAGGGATCTAGTAGCTGCCCTTACTGCCCCATCTCAACTTTCCACCCTGTAGATATACAATATAGATCTGTGCCTACATAAGTCAGTTATCGTAGGGAGCAAATTGGCTAGCGCTGACAGAGTTGCAATTCTACTCAACTCAATGCTCAGACCAATTTTTTAACTTCTACAAGATTCATGTCTGTAGTCTAAAACGTTTGTCACGAACTTTACTTTAGGTCTGGACCAGCTCAAAAAGCACCATGTCCTACATAAACCTTTCAATTAATAGCATCACTGGATTGGAAGCCAATTCGGATCAGTGACCTATTGTTTAAAATATCTGTACACCTAAATTATAAACATCAAACTAGATTCAAGACATTTAAAAATAGAGTTTAAAATTGGCTAAGCCCGGTCAATAGCATCTGAAATGAACTGACGGTGATAATATATGTTTCTGTTGTTTTCCTGTATTGCGATCACGTAAAAAATCCTCAGAACCGTGGAAATCACTAGATCATACAATTTAAATATCATGTTAAAAAAACGTTGAAACATACATGTTCAACAATACATTTAGAATAATAATAATCACAGAGGTCATGGCAGTTGGAATTCATGATTATATCACATCGATGAACGATAAGGACTAAAGATAATAAAAACTCTTTGAAGAAAAACAAGCATTATCACGACAGCGAACACGAGTTAAATTTAAACGAACGAAAAACAACTTCTACAGTATTCGCAAACACATCAAAAACAACACTGAAATGAAAATATCTTCGGGATATACAACCGAAGATTTACTGAAGAAATAAACATTAAGCTTCAGTGCTAATTAACAAAAAAAAAAGGATTGGGTTAACTACTTTCAACTTACTTTGAAGGGTTTTTTTTACTGAAAAAACGCCGAAGTAATGCGGTTCCGTGGTTTCTGCCAACAACATAAACATTCATACATATTTAAATATAGGTACAACGTGCAAACCATTGTTATTTGAGAAAGAACATACGTCAAGAATTAAAAAAACGTGAGAAAAATACTTAAAATAACACAATTACCACAAAACAGTTAGTATTAGTAAAATAACCACTTGTTAGCACTATTAAAACGAAAAATTGATAGAAATTGTATACCGTATAGCGAATAGTAGAAAGTGTTTATCATTTGTGCAAGAAATGTGACGAGGAAAGCAGCTACGACCGCACTACTGACTTAAAACTAGGGAAGTAAGGGTTGCAGTCCACAAGACAACAAAACATGCGTACGCAGTTAAATCGTAGTCGTTATTTCAGGAATAAAACGAGCTTCTGGTTAATTTGTTATCGTTATCTACGTAATAAGGCACGGTTAAAGTGAATATATTCATGGAAGCAAGAATGGTTCCTTGTCCAGTTTACGCCAATAAAACTTGTTAGCGCCCTAAATTCGAGCAATAAAACTGAAAAGACAAGTAACCGTCAGAAAATTCGTATTAGTAAAATTAATGTCGGCTGTCAAAATCGACAAAAATCAAACGCTTAGTGTCATTCATGTTTCAACGTTCAACTACAAATCAAACTGCAACGGGAGAGATACATAGGACAACAATATTTTAACTTACTAATAAACAAGTAGATTGTAGGCTTTTAGCTAAGATTTATTTATTATGTTTACCATAATTTCCTTACTCACTTGACAATAGTAAAATTGTCCCCACAGACACTAGTTTTATTTACTATAGAATTTGTTTTTTTTTACTCCATCCCAATTATTCCAACACAACAACAAAATTGGCTAAGACGTTTAACAGTGTATATTAGTGACAGGTAGCAAGCCCATCGCCTAACAGTATTGTGCAAATTGTGGTTACAGAGTTATCAACAAGTTTTTAGAGTTGTTGGTAATGCTGTAGCTCTGCCTACCCCACTCTGGGAATGAAGGCGTGAAGGTATGTATGTATGTAACAACAAAATTGGCGATACATATTGTTGGCAGGTGAGCCGCACGCTTTACACCGGGTTAGGTAACACTGTTAGTGGAAGCCCCACAAGCCAGACGGCGTGGGGGGCAAGAGTCGAGGGTTTCACAAATATTATGACGTTTCTATGGCTCGAGCTGGCTGGTACAGGCCAGCTGATAAGTGGATCTGTGACCCATACACATTTCAGCAACAACCACCTGCTGTAGTCTCTCTTAAGCGAAATTTAAAAACGTTGTGGCTGAATGAGTCGTGAAGCCAAGTTCCTATAATGATCATAGATATATTATATGTGTATTTTATATGTAGGTACCTAAGTTTAAATTACTTTAAGTAATGGTTTATTCGTTTTTTTTTTTATGGTATAGGAGGCAAACGAGCAGACGGATCGCCTGATGGAAAGCGATTACCGTCACCCATAGACACCTGCAGCACCAGAGGAGTCACAGGTGCGTTGCCGGCCTTTCAAATGAGAGTACGCTCTTTTCTTGAAGGTTTGAAGGTCGTAACGGTCCGGAAATACCGCAGGCGACAGACCATTCCACAGTTTAGTTGTGCGAGGCAGGAAATTCCGTGTGAAACGCACAGTTGTGGACTGCCAACCATCTAAATGATGGTGGTGGAATTTCTGTCGCGTAGGACGAAGGCGGAAGGATGCGGCAGGAATTAATCCGAACAGCTCCTCGGAGCACTCCCCGTTGTACAAGCGATAGAGAATGCAGAGTGAGGCTACATCTCTACGCAGCGCCAAGGAGTCAAGCCGATCAGAAGTACGCTGGCAGCCGACAATTCGAGCGGCTCTCCGCTGGATGCGGTCCAGAGGGAGAAGCTGGTTTTGGGGAGCCCCAGCCCACAGATGAGAGCAGTATTCCATATGTGGCCGTACCTGCGCCTTGTACAGCTGCAGGCGGTGGGCCGGAGTGAAATACTGTCTCGATCTGTTGAGCACACCGAGCTTCTTCGAGGCCAATTTGGCCTTACCCTCTAAATGACCGCGGAACTGGACGTCACTCGAAATGTTGACACCGAGGATTCTGATACTGGCTGAGGCAGTGAGGGGAGTGCTCTCAAAACGAGGAGTTGCATCGAACGCCAACTTCTTAGCGGTGGGTTTAATATTTATTTATTTATAAGTATTATCATCTGTTTTTGATATTTTTTGTGCAAACTTGTATGTGTCTAACCATATGCATCGTCCTAACTCATCTTCTTCAGGGTTAGCTGGAAGAGATCCCATTTAGGGATAATTTCGCCTAAATATATAATAAATATTTATATTGTAATAGGTATTTATGTGCAATAAAGAGTTTACATACATACATTTGCATGAAGACTGAAGATACAATCTTAGGACCGCATATGGTTTGCCAAGATGCCTCTATGCTAGTAATTTGACCGGTTGTCTTATCCCCGGCACACAACAATGCGAACACTTCTGCGATGTTATATTTGTGATTGTGAGATACGTTTGGTTGTTTGACAAGCTTTAAAATTTAAAGTAAGAGGAATCTAAGGGTGGATCAACTTTTTCTTGTTGTTATTCTGTCCCGTAAGCCAGGAGACCACCGTGACAGAGTTTCTTAGAAAAATATATACTTCCAGCACACTCGGGAGAAAGGCCATAAAATAATGGGTGTGTAATTGCCAATAAAACAGTTTTTTAGTGGACTTATATCCTTTGAAATCATAGTTTTAAAGAGTGACCCAGGAGACGTCACCATGGCAACGAGCTACAAAGAAAAGTTGATCCACCCCTAAAACAATTTTGAGCATTTGTTGTAATTCACAAAATTATATGGTTAAAGGATTTTAGTCACTGCATGAGCAGGTACTAAACATACAAACATTCAAAATATATCACGCTATTAATGATAACATTTAGTACTAAAAATCGCAAATAGTCAATATTATTTTATAAATATATCAATTTGTCGATTATCATATTTATCATTCACAATAATAATGCCAGAATATATAATAACTTTAAACATTCAGCACACACATTCACATTCATTTATATATTTATTGAACAGAAATAAGTACAAATGGCGGACCGCCTATGTATATTCATAATCTGAATCTCGGAAACCACAACAACGATTTTCTTGAAATTTAGTAGGTATGCAGGGGGTTTCGGGGCGATAACTCGATCTAGCTAGGTTTCATTTCATAGAAAACTTACGAAAAAATATATACGAACAGATTTTTATAATGATGTCCACCTCAATGCCGTCCACTATCCATAAACCCCGAAAGCTTAATAAGGATTTAATGATTTAGAACCAAAACTGGTTCCGTACCAAATCTCAACTTTAATTACAGTCTTATGATTTTAATTGTTCCACCCCTGGTTATCATTATCAAACAATATAGTTCTTTTAGTAATATAACAAAATTGTATATCAAGAGCTAGATGAAACTATACCTTGCTAAACCAAGTAAACAAGGTAGGAACTACTCAAATACAATACCCCAGTTAATATACACATACATATTTATAACTAATAAGCTAACATTCCAAGTTGCTGAGGCATTCACTTGAATAATGCTACTTGAGAATAATGGGACCAAAGCATGGAACATATTGACACAATGCGTTCATATTTTCAGTATTATATTTAGTTTTGTTAATAGACATTTTTGAGAGATACAATTGCAAAAATGAAAATACAAAACAGTGTTTGAATAATTCAAATATTCAACATGCTATTTCTCCAAAATTTCGAAATTAGTCAGTCGTGTTAAAATATATTTCGAGGAATGGCTTAGGTTCTTAGGCAGGTACCTACTCACAATGTTTACCTAAATTCAATGATAATTTTACATATATGTATATAATTAAATTATATTTCGTGTTCCCATCGAAATTTACTGGTCCATAGTGACCCTGCCTACGAAGCTAGCGGTCCCGGGTTCGATCCCCAGCACAGCCAAATATTGGTATGATGAGCACGAGTATTTGTTCCTGAGTCTTGGGTGTTTTCTACGTATTTAAGTGTGTATTTATCTATATAAGTAAATTTATCGTTGCCTAGTACCCATAGTAACAAGCCTAGAGCTTAGTTTGGGGCTAGGTCAATTTGTGTGAGATTGTCCCCCGCAATATTTATTTATTATTTATTTGTAAAATAGAAAAAAAATAAAAAATTACAATGCCTAATAGACGAAATTACTTATCATGGTAATATTTTTCTACTGCCCTTTGAAATATTGTCGACTTTAATCGATCATGGCATGGCTGACCTCGAACAAAAAAACAATTTTTTGTAAGTGTTATATTATAAAAGTTTCGAAAGAACTGGTACTTTACATCAAAATAATTGATAGGCAACTCAATTAAGTCAATTAAGAGCCATAAAAACTTTCATGCATGCGCAATGCAACTGTATTGGTTTTAATTAATATTTTACAGGTAAATCACTTGAGTTGCGGTATTCGTATGTTGTGGTAAACCCGACATCAAAATGATTCAGAACAAATGATTAAATGAAAAATGGTGATCATTGTCAATCTCATTAGTTTTTTACATAAGGGACAGGTTGTTTGTTATTTTTGTAAAAATGAATAACATTGAAAATCTGCTTATCTCCGAAGTGGTCAATTTGTGCAACCTCTAAATATTGCCCATTCACCTTGAAACTAGACATTTTAATTTTTTACCATAGAAAGCGTTAGGGCATGAGCGAAGTCTGCAAAAAATAAGACATTTTTTTTCCATACAAATGTGAAACATCCTAATAGACATAGGTACACAATCTCAGACACACACGTTAAACTAATAAAATCCCTCTTTATGCGTTGGTGGTTAGAAATTGAGGCACACACGTCTCTAATTCAATCGGACTGTTTCTTAGCTAACTTTCATGGAAATCAACTGTGAAAATAAAGGTCACCATTATACCATTATAATCAATTTAATAATTCATCCCTTCATGTAAATATGCTACCTTACCACTAAACGACATAACTCCAAGACATCATCAACGTAATTACAACCTAACTACACATCGAATAGGTTTCTATTACTACGGCGAATTTGTTTAGCTAGGCCTTACGGTACAGTCAGGTGCGTGCGCGGCCGATGACCGCCGTTGCTATGGGATCGGCGCCGGCGCATGATTGCTTCCGCTACACCCATAGGTACCAGCTTGTATATGTTTATGACGTGAGAGACAACTAAGTGTTTTTTTATGACATGGAATGCAAACCCGCATATTTATTTATTTATTTATTTATTTATTCCTTGATAAAACAGAGTTTTACATGTCAAAAGTTCTAAACACAGTAATTCTACACTGAATTCTATAAATATTAAATTAGATTATCTATACAAAGTATGTCAAAATGTTATGTATGTCATTCAATACGTACCTATGTGGTGTCAATTGTTTGGGCAGCGAACCAGCAACTAGTCAATTTAGCCGTTGAGAAATTCATCGATAAAATAAAAATAAAATAAAATAGATAGTGTAATATGCATCAGATACTAGTTTAGCCTTAAATTTACCAACAAAACTCCTCATGTTCGGTGCCTTTTTGATTTCTGGGGGTATATCTTGTTGTATATCATAGGGCCTATTGAGTGGAGACATTTTTTTGACTTTGCGAGACGAGTGGCGGGCGGGCGCAGCTCGCCTCGCCGCCTGGTGTTGTAGTTGTGCGAGTCACCGCGCGTCGGGAATTGTTCAAGGTTACCTCTCACGTACTTGGCTACTTCAAGGACATAGAGGCTCGGGAGCGTGAGAATTTTGGTTTCCCTGAACAATTCACGAGCTGGGTGGTCCCAGGCGACGCCACATATGCAACGAATCGCTCGTTTTTGAAGCCTAAAAGGTCTGTCACGATTGGCTGAGTTTGCCCATAAATCAATGCCATATATTAAGAGGGAGTGGAAATAGCCAAAATATGCTTTTCTTACGCTGTCAGGGTGTAGACTGGGGCGCAGCCTACTGAGTGCGAAACAAGCGGACGACAGACGCTCGCAAAGTGAGTCAATATGTGAACTCCATGTTAATCCATGATCTATGATAAGACCCAAATATTTGACTTCGTCAACTTGGGGAACAAGTTGGTTATAACAGGATATATTTAAGTTGTGTTCCTTGCTCCCGTGTAATGAAAATTGTATTACGAGGGGAGGTCCAAAAGTTCGCGGAATGGAGGGGATGGGGGTGGGGATGACTATATTTTTTAGTATAGTACTAATGGCCAACTCATTAAGAGTATATATACCAACTTTCAGCCTGAAGAGCTCATTACTTTACAAAATATCGTCGAGCAAGCAAGTCAATCTGGAAAAATCCTGGAAGTATGGAGCAAATTGAGTATCGAGCCATCATCAAGTTCCTGACTAAGCAAGGAAAAACTCCTCAGACCATCATGAGTGAGATGTCAGTAGTTTACTGTGATCATTGCCCTGGAAAAACAATGATTTACAAATGGCACGGTCTTTTTAAAATTGGCAGAGAGTCCATTGAAGACGACCCTCGCCCAGGACGGCCTGTCGAGGTCACCACATCAGATACCGACGGAAAAGTTGAAAAATTAGTATTAGAAGATGCTCGCCTGAAGAAGAAACAGATTTCTGCATTAGTTGGAGTATCTGAAACCACTATTTTGCGGATTCTACATGAACACCTCGGCATGGTTAAAGTGAGTGCAAGATGGGTGCCGAGAATGCTTACGCCGCATCAGCGACAGCAGCGAATCGACGCGTGTAGCAGTTTTTTAGAACGGTGTGGAGAAGAAAGTACGTCGATTTTGAAGCGGATTGTTACTGGAGATGAAACTTGGGTTCATCATTTTGAACCTGACTCTAAACAGGAGTCGATGCAATGGCACAAGAAGGGTACCCCCCCACCTAAGAAATTTAAGGTGTCAGAATCGGCCGGAAAGTTGATGGCTACGATTTTCTGGGACTGTCAAGGAATTTTGATGATCGATTACAAAAGCAAAGATGTCACAATTACTGGAGAGTACTACTCTAGGCTACTGGAGCAGTTGCGGGAAGCTATCAAAGAAAAAAGGCGAGGAAAGCTGGCTAAGGGTGTGCTGTTACTTCAGGATAATGCTCCAGTTCACAAGAGTCGTATTGCGATGGCTGCCCTGAACAAATGTGGCTTCGAAGAATTGGTTCATTCCCCCTACAGCCCGAACCTGGCCCCCAGTGATTATTATTTATTCCCAAATTTGAAGAAAGAGTTGCGGGGAAGAAAATTTCACACCGATGATGAAGTAAAGGACGCAATTTTGGCTCATTTTGACAGCAAAGAAGAAAATTATTTTTATGTGGGTTTAGAAAAATTAATATCACGATCTAACAAATGTATTAACCTTAAGGGAGATTATATTGAAAAGGAAAAATAGTAACGTCTTTTTATTTAATTATTTAGCCCTCCATTCCGCGAACTTTTGGACCTCCCCTCGTATGTTAGTTTTTTCTACGTTTACGTACGTACGATCGCACATACCACCGTATGTGCGATCTGTGACCCATAGACACTTTCATTCTAATGACTGCAATCCCAAGACTACAATGGGAATATTAATAACCTTTTTCACAGCTTCAATAAAAGCTAATTCGTGAATCACGCAGTTGAAAAAAACTTTTTTTTAATAGCTATAAAAATAACCATAGTACATTGTTGCCTAGGCGCGGAAAGTACGGGTTTTCCTGACGAGGTGGTTAGCAGGCCGAGCAATAGCGAGGCCTGCTAAAATACGACTCAGGAAATCCTCGTTTCCGCCGAGGCATACATAATGCTTTTCTCAAACATGTGAGGAAATAATACAAATACATTTCTAAAAAGCAAGTAATTTAATTTAATTCACATTAAAAGTTATGTTGGTCATGTTTGGGCAATTTGTAAATAAAAACTTAATAGTTTTAATATTCGGTTTCACAATTATATTATGCAGAATGAACGAATGTTACCGACTGTCAATTGTTTTTAAATACTAACCATAGACATTGGAATGCAAATTCAAAAAGAAACACGCACTGTGCTAAAAAAGCGAGCAGTTCCCTTGGCTGTTTGGAATTTTTGTCTTGGTCCTTTTGATTTAGTATGCAAATTGACAGCATTTTTAAGAAATATATGGACATGGACGGAAAGTGTTTTCATATGGTTTTTTTACTCCTAGGAGTAAAATGAGGCTCTTTCCGTCCTTGTGTTTCAATCGGAAAACCGTTTTTTCCGAGCATGTTTGAGAAAAGATATAAGCAGACCTAGGAATATACGGGGCAAAATTAAATGACAGCTAGGGATTGCCTTCATCGATAAACTCAATTATCGATGCTTTTCCCGCATACTAGTGATCACTCCAAGTTTTGTTTGTATTTTTTTGTTATTGTAACTATGCAAATAAAACAAAATAGCAACATAATTCTTGTTATTCCTTATTTTAACAGTTTTTTTTTAACCTTTAGTCATCATCATCATATTTTTCCTTTCCGTGTATTTCAGAATGACTGTCCCATTTTGTTAAAATAAATAATCAGAATTTGTCAAGGGTAAAAAAAAAGATTATGAGTAGTGAAGGTTAAAATATCCTTTTAAAATAAAGAATAACCAGAATTATGTTTCTATTTTGTTTTATTTGCATAGTTTCAATAAAAAAATATTTTTACAAACAAAACTTGCAGCGATCACTAGTATGTGGGAAAAGCATCGATAATTGAGTTTATCGATATAGGTAATCCCTAGCTGTCATTTAATTTTGCCCCGTATATTCCTAGGTCTGGATATAAGTCAACAAATATTATAATATGTCAAGATCGTAGCAAGTGGAAAGAAGTGGTCTCTGCCTACCCCTCTGGGAAACAGGCGTGATTTAATGTATGTACAGTGGTGGACATATAATTAGAAACAGTACATAAAACTTAGGTAAACACAGAATGAACTATCGTTATGAGTAAAAATTATATTGATTAAATCACTATTGACTATGCCAGAATATAGCCAATGAGTTAAAAAACTCATAAAATATTTAAAAAAGTAAATCTGTTCTATCTTTAATTATTAAAAGATTTTAAAAATCATGATAGTTGAATTTCTATTACTGGCCGCTTGGACAACTAATTAGAAACAGAATCCATGGTTCGTTCCATTTTTGAAACTATTTTTACGCTTTTTCTGTTGTTTCGGCGGCAATTAAACGTCAATTTGGAAAATTACGTGAATAATAAGTATTGTTAAAAATGGGTAAAAATAAGAGTTGTGACGAGTCAACCAGGCAATTAATCGTTAAATTACATTTAGATCGAAAGTGGACTTATAGAAGAATTGCTAAACATCTAGAATGTTCTGTGAAGAAAGTTTTCAACGCTATTGCTCATTATAAAACTAACGGAACTACTAAAAGTGTTGTTAGAAAGGCTCGTCCAAGGAAAACATCTCCCCGGGAAGATTCGCAAATAATACGTGTAGCTAAACAAGACCCGTTCAAAGGCTCCAACGAGATTAGAAATGAAGTTTTTTCACCTGATGACCAAAGGAACATTTCCTCGAAACTGGTACGCCGCAGATTAGTGGAAGCTAAATTGTTCGGGAGGGTTTCTCGAAAGGTACCGCTTCTTACCAAGCAACACCGAGAGTAGTGATTATTATTTGCAAAGAAATATCTTAACTGGACCGTACGAGAATGGAAAAAAGTGTTATTCTCGGATGAAACAAAAATAAATATGGTGAATTCAGACGTCAAACGCTACGTTAGACGTCCAATAAACCATGCTTTTGATTATAAATACACCAGGAGCATAGTCAAACACGGCGGTGGTAATATTAAAGTATGGGGATGTTTTTCTGGTTGCGGAGTTGGACCCGTCCGTAAGATTCAAGGTATAATGGATCAATTTCAATACAAAAACATGTTAGAAGAGACAATGATTCCCTACACCGACGACGACCATTTGCCTGTGACCTGGATCTTTCAGCACGATAACGACATTAACGACCCAAAACACGGCCCGCAGTGTTAAATCCTTTCTTAGTGAGCAACGTGTTACCATGTTAGACTGGCCTGCAAATAGTCCCAATTTAAATCCAATTGAAAATTTGTGGTACGTCGTTAAAAAAAAAGTCTCCGTTAAACGTAATTCCAGTCAAAATGAACTTTACGAAGCCTTTGTTGAAGCATGGAACTCGATCCCACTCGATAAATGTATGAAATTACTTGAATCAATGCCACGTCGTTGCAGAGCCGTCATTAATAAAAAAGGCTATGCAACTAAATATTAATTGTTAAGAAATTTAGTAAACCAAACATTATTTAAATAAATAATTTGAAATTGTTGACGTTGACACGTTAAAACTTTGATTTTTACCTCATTTCTTTAGTGTTTCTAATTACTTGTCCATGACGGATGGTACTGCAATTGTCGTTTAGTTGTTTGTACGTAACTAAATATCTAAATGGTAGTTGTAAACTCGGATATTTATTTGTTTTTTAATTAATTATAAGTTGTTGAACGTATTCTATGCATTTTGTTGTTTTATTTCCAAAAACAAAAGTTTTACGGCAATGTGCCTTGTATAATGTGAAATACGTCGCAAGTGTTTCTAATTATATGTCCACCACTGTATGTATGTAAATATTTGTTCCCATCAATTTCCAGCAAAACAGAATTCTACATGGAGTTTATATGTCCGACCTGGCTGAGAGAAAGTGATAGAGCTATACAACTGCTATAGCTCGGTCCCTTACTCTCAACCTAAACTGAACTGCTTTAGTATGTCATGGTATAGTCTTTACTATTTGAACTGAGCCGATCTTCTACACAAAGGCCATTGTTTGTAAACAATACCATTGTCTTTCTTTGTGTCCGTAACACCAAGCCGATTACATACAAAAAAGTTAGAACTACATTGAATGTACATTGAATTATCAACCCTACCCTCTTACGGCCGAACCCTATATTCAAACCGAGGATAGATAAGGCTTACCTCGGGTTAAAATTTGACATTTGCCCATACAAAATGTGTCAAATTTTAATCCGAAGTAAGCCTATCTGTCCGCGGATTGAATATAGGGTTTGGCCGTTAGTCAGTAGGTTTAAAATGTAAAGTGTCAGGATACAGATATAAGTTTTGTGTAGATAGTATTGTGTAAAGAATAAGCACAGTTTAAATAATAAAGACTTATATCTGTATCCTGACACTTTACATTTTAAACCTACTGACTAAGAGAGTAGGGTTGATAATTCAATGTACATTCAATGTAGTTCTAACTTTTTTTTATGTAATCGGCTTGGTGTTACGGACACAAAGAAAGACAATGGTATTGTTTACAAACAATGGCCTTTGTGTAGAAGATCGGCTCAGTAGAAATAATAAAGACTATAACCCCCCTGTTACATGGCGTCACGGTGCATATCCGATCTCTGTCTAAACGCTGTCTAATTAGCAGTTAAAAATGCTTGTGTTATACGTATTTCTTGGCCAATTTTAATTTCACTTTTAGTGATCTCTTTTACTGTATTTTATTGAGAAATGCGATTTAAAAAATCTATGCATCCCTATTGCCTTTGGTTGCACAGCCTGTGGACTAAGATGGAATGCCTCTATGCCAGTAATTTGCCCAGTTGTCTTATGGAACCCAACAATGCGAACACTAGTGCTTGGCGGTAGGTTAAGGGATATGGTGGTGGTAGCTTACCGGGCGGACCTTCTCAAGGTCCACCACCACTAAAAACATATCGTCGTTGATACTACAAAACCGCGTAACTAATAAATTCATGATAGAGCAAATTAAACCTTACTGTCTTATTAAAAAGGTGCATGCATTTCGCTCCTTATTTAAAATGTTACTTTCGCATTCACAAGACTGCAATCCTAAGACTGCAAATGCACTGCAAACAGTGCCAACCCTGAGGACTAAGATGGAATGCCTCTAAGCTATATTTTACAGTATAATATAAATATGCTCAGCTCATATTCGACAGAATATATTCCATATACCTAAGCAGAGTCACTGAAATCAGCGCCATTAACATATCACTATCAAATTTCATACGTATCTGGCTCTTTATCTGTCAAACTAATTCGTTTACACATGGATTAAGTTTTAGTTAATAGACATACCAATTCGTTATAGTCGGTGAAACTGCAAAACCGCGTATCTAACAAATTTATGATAGAGCAAAATAAACCTTACACTCTTATTAAAAAGGTGCATTTTACTCCTTATTAAAAATGTTACTTACGCGGACGCTATGTACCTTCCCCGGGGTTCAAGCTATCCCCATACCAAATTGAATAATTAATAAGGATATGATAATTCATATCTAATAATTATTAAAATATAAATTACAGTAACAGGTTAATAAAGTTTGTAACTCAAGCCGTTTCTGTGGCAACATCAGTGCATTCTAAGTTGTCAAACTGGTTCGTCTAATTATGGATTCTATTATAAATCACTTTGAGTTGCTAAAGGTACGCATTCATTAAAAACAAGAAGCAATCCGTCGTTGATACTGCAAAACCGAGTAACTAACAAATTTATGATAGGGCAAAATAAACCTTACTGGCTTATTAAAAAGGTGCATTTTGCTCCTTATCTAAAGTATTACTTACGCGGTTTTGCAGTTTCACCGACGAATCGCAACTGACACCGCACACGAGAACTTTACTATGGTTACTACGTCTCTTTCCTTCGTCATTCATAACTAAATCAAGAGAAAGGGATGAAGAACGTAAATACGCTGATTCATGTGTGGGTCAATCTTGTTCTGAATTATCAATGTGATTGTTTTACCACTAAGTCAAATACTTAGATTTGTTTTGTGACCGACCTTAGGTCCAAAGTCAATCTGAAACTACAGCGATAAGGTTGAGTTTCCTTCAACTTACAAATGACTCAGCATCTCTCATGTCTTGAGTTACGACTTTAGGTGGCAAATCGTGGTTCTAGAATGCATGGAGTCGCCATTTCCTATTTATTATATAATAATACATAAGTACCACTTTGATTTTGACCTTCAGTGTTTTAATATTAAAAATTTCATTTATTAATTAAACCGCTAACTAACCCAATTTAAATGATTTTTGGTATGGAGGACAGCTCTGATGTGAAAGCGTTACAAACAAGCAAATATTAGTAGCTATGAAATAACCGAAGCAAAAATGTATTTAGTTCATTTTGAAAATGTCATGTATAGGCTTGGGACTTTTGGATGCTCGCTATGGTTCTAGAATCCACGGAGTCGCCATTATGTTAAAATATTTTTTTAGAAGTCAAAGTCAAAGTGGATACGTACATACAACTTGTATGTATATAATTACCAATAATAAAATACTCTATTGCTAGTAAACAAAATAAACTAAAACAAATACTTTAAGTAACAATAACAAAAATGTCTTTTCAAAACTAATATTAGTCGCCACTTCTAAATTTTTGATGAGGCACATGCTTTTTGAATCAGTGCATCATAATCATCATCTATTACTATTTCATGTTCATCGTTAAAATGGTAGTAAGAATGGATCACTATTATTTTTTCTATATGTTGCGGGGTTAAACGAGTTCTGGACTTATCAAAAACTTTTAACATGGTTAACAATAAACACTTTTTTTCCGGCTTTGAAATATACATCACATAAAGAACAAAATATTTTTTTTCAACATATTTTAACTCCTTATACGGCTCTAACCAGGACGTAATTTCGCAAGTAGTAAAACTATTCATTTAAAATTTTATCAGAAATTGCTTAAACCGTGTTTAATCAAAACTGTCAATTTATTAATCAAGTGTTATTTTAATTGGTAAAATACATGTCAGTCAGTAGTCTGTCACAACGCAAGTATCAAAGAGGATGCATAATTAAGTAAATCGTACCTATATATGCATATCGCGTCACCTGTGAACTGTGACATGTGTGTGTAATAAAATAACTAATACATTTATGATAAAATTAATTGCAGTCATAATAACGTGGTTATTACCGATCGATATAACAGCGTAAATCTAACATGTTTTATTTTTACACTTTGACTTTGACTTCGAAATATAATATTTTAACATAATGGCGACTCCGTGGAATCTAAAACCATAGCGAGCATCCAAAATTCCCAAGCCTAGTCATGTATCATAATCAGGGATCGGAAATTCTGATCGATATTTACCTAAAGTTGACAAAATCCCGGAGAAAGATAGGCAAACATGGCGTCGGCTTCTTAAAAATATTATTTTAATAATATAAGTTCCGGGATTCTGGGATTCTACAAAATGTTAATATAATAATTACTTTACATGTAGGATAAAACATCCATTTTTGCTCCAATAAATTCGTTAGGTTAATAAGTTACAGGTAAATTAAATAACATTTGGTAAATCTATACATGAAAAATAACTTCAAACAGTTCATATAAATAATTGATTATGAATTAATGCCGGTGCAATTTATTTATTTTGAAATCCCAGTAATTTTAGTAATGAATTCTATGATTGAGTCCGCCTCCACATAACTGAACAACAAAGCCGGTGCGAAAGTATAGGTAAATATCGATCCGAATTTCCGATCCCTGATCATAATAATTACGTAATAGCGACTTCATGGATTCTAGAACCACGATATGCCAACAAAATCCAAAACCTACTAATGACATTGACGACTTTGCAAGTCATTATCAATCAATCAATCATTTATTTGCTAAGAAACAATGTTACAGAAGAAAAATCATGTAAAACGAAGATTGGCATGCAAAAAAACATTCCACTTAGTTCTGCTTATTAAGACCCAACTAATGAGTCCCAACACAAGGTTCTACGTTAAGTAAAGCGAATATCCTATCGCCACCTTCCTACTCCATCATCAGATCAGCTCTTAGATACCATCATATTGCATTGTGATCGGGTTTACACATGTGGTCCAAATTTCAGCCAATGCCATCAACAGGAACTGGTACAAGATTGACTTGCAAGTGACCTACATCAATCAATCAATCATGCCGAAAGACGTCCACTGCTGGACATAGGCCTCCCCCAAGGCTCTCCACTCAGACCTACATACAAACATTGCATACATATATACAAAGCTAGTAAAAAGACGAGAACTGTGCAACATTATTTTGAACAGCTAACATTGTCTTTGGATTGAATTTATATCAGTCATATCAAAAGAACTTCTGAAGTGTCGTGATAATGGCGGGTTTTAGCGATGTGATAACAACATGCAACATGATACAAAGGCATTTATTTTATTTGAGGCAGCTAGCCTATTTGGCAGAGAAGCCCACGAGCTATCCGTCCTGGGATCGATGCCTATCGGGGATTTTTTGTGCGATGAGCTCGATTTGTTGAGTCTTATGTGTTTTCTATGTACCTATATAAGTATGTATTCGTCTAAAAATTATGTTTATCCTTACCTAGTATCTTCCAATTGTAATTACAAGCCTAGAGCTAACTCTGGGGCTAGCTCAATTTGTATGAGATTGTCCCATGGAATTTATTTATTAGTAAAATTGTCCGACAGACGTTATCCTGTTTTTCCCAGTCAACCTTTTCCATCTTGTCCTGATTGTGCAAAACGTGGTTACAGAATTATCAACAACTTATTTAAGAGTGCTTGGTAATTCTGTAGATCTGCCTACCCCACTCTGGGAATGGGTCATTATTTGGGCGTTTCAACCGCCTCACTTTCGTGGTCACATTTTTGAAGAAGTGACTTCAGATTTCGATTTTGTTTCTGGTTAGGTATCTAAGTTTACCGGACATCTATCAAATATCCAAAAACGCTATCAAAATATACGCCCAATTCTTCAAAAACATGTCCACGAAAGTGAGGCGGTTGAAACGCTCGAATAATGACCCGAATGAAGGCGTGAGTTTATGTATGTATGTATGTAACCTTTTCCATATTACTTCTTAAAACATTATTTATTTACCAACATAGACTATTACGGACATTAAAAAAAAGTTAATCAGTATCCTTCATATCTGTGACTAAATAAAGACAATATAACAATGAATGAGAAGGGAATTGACAAAACGTTTGTAATTTGGCGGCCATGTTCTAAGAACCGTACTGCTTTTATTTGGGTTCAAAGTTAATAGAGTGGACATTGCGAATATTTATGAAACGATTAACCGGTGTCACAGAATATATTAATAGGAATATACATTGCAAGTGGGCTTATAGATTTATAAGATAAAAAATGGAGAAGTTGACTGCGGTCTTTGTCTAACTTGTAACTTAGAAAAAAGCACCAAAATTTTCCTCCTTACTCTAGAACAGGAGTTGAAGTAAGACAGCAATCATGCTTCTGCATTGTACGAGTGTTTATTTAACATGCAATGTATGTATGTATGTCAGGGTCAAATCTTGCAGCCACTTCCCGTCAACGGAATGGGCTGAAACTTGGACCACATATGTAAACCCGATGACAATGCAATATTATGGTATCTAAGAGCTGATCTGATGGTGGAGTCGGAAGGTGGCGACAGGATCTCCGCTATTCTTACCGTAGACCCACCGTGTTAGGACTCAATAGTTTAGTCTTGATAAGCATAGTCGGATAGGAGTCTACATAATCTTGCCACTAGGGCCCAGGTGGTATGCGTAAAAGAATTTTCCTAGCGTGAAAAAAAGGTAACCCTTGCGACTAGCATGCAAAAAAAATATTGCGGCGAGAAATTCCTTTCGATGAAATTAAAATATTGCGTAACGATACGTTTGTTGAAAGGTGTTTCTATAAAATAATAGGTACTCTTTAAGTGACCTTTTTCTAACTCAAACGAACCATCTGACAACGTTTATTTATCACTTTTCCTCTATGGCTCACCACATTTAGTAATAGTTCAATACCATGAAGTAAGTATTCATAGCTAGAGATACTACATCAAACAGGTTTACGCTTGACCTAGTTATTCGAGCGTACATAATTGTATTATAAATAATTATAATATAAACACTAGTTAATTTGGGGTTAATTGTAAAAATACATACATACATATATAAACTCACGCCTTTATTCCCAGAGTGGGGTAGGCAGAGCTACAGAATTACAACTTCAAAAAGTTGTCGACCTTTCAGTAACCACAATTTGCACAAATAGGCTAAGATGTTTACGTAACAAATTTGTGATAGAGCATAATAAACATTAATTTGTTTTAAAAAGGTGGATTATGCTCCTTATTAAAAATGTTACTTACGCTTATTTGCTGTTTCACCGACGAAAAGATGTCTTTCCTATTTCTAAAGTTACGAACTCTGAGGCCTATTATTTAGTTCATAATATAGTCGCGTGTTTTAGCCAGGGCCGATACTCTGGGCGGTAAAAGCCATACGTCTTGACTAGGGAATGCAATTTAACCGGTTATTGGCCGTTTTTGTATGGAAATAACCGGTTAAAACCGGTTAAAACCGGTTATAACCGGTTATTTGCATTCCCTAGTCTTGACCTGTTACACCTAGTATTGTCAACGTTTTGATAGCTCTTATTTACTTGATGGTAGAGGCGGCCAAGTTAAAAACAATACCATAACAGGTCAAAGACGATTAGTTATGGCCTGCATCAAAGCAACATGAATCGGACACTTCCATGACCTTTACTATTAGGAATAGAAGGGACAATATACAACTTAAATCTTTGTATGGCCAGAGTTAACCAAAACAAACTAACGTTGCTTGATTCTAGCAAAAAGATACCCAAATAAACCAAAATAATACATACATACATACATAAACTCACGCCTTCATTCCCAGCGTGGGGTAGGCAGAGCTACAGAATTACCAAGCACTCTTAAATAAGTTGTTGATAATTCTGTAACCACGTTTTGCACAATCAAACTAAGATGTTTACCAGTGTATTAGTGACAGGTTGCAAGCCCATCGCCTAAGAGTACTAGAAGCCTTTATTATTCCCTTAGTCGCCTCTTACGACATCCACGAGAAGACATGGAGTGGCACTATTCTAACCCGGTGACCACACAGGTACCAAAATAATAAGCCTATATAATTGACTTTCCACAAAGGTAAACAAATCAAAGCACTGTCTAAAAGTAACACGGTGAGAAATCGATACTGAACAGAGTATTAGGCAACTAAGTCCGGTCAAGGTTGCAACTCGCCGGCCTCGAGTGCCTTGCAGGTTAACATTACAGGTAGTATCATCAAAGCAGGTGGGATAGAGGTCAAGTTCGATGACGAGTGAAACCCGGAGTGTCATTTGATTAGCCCAACCGGTGAAACTTGCGTAGAGGCATTCCATCTTAGTCCTCAGGGATCAAATGAAATTGCTGTCTTAAGTTGCGCGTCTACTGAGCCGGAAGCGGAACGTACGGAGCGGACGAATTCGTTGCTTTGTATTACGGTACAGCGTGCACTGGATCAGGGATAACTGTAGGTATGTATAGAAACCAATGCATAGCAACAAATCCGTCCGCTCCAAACGCTCCAATTCTTACCCAGTTGGCGCGCAGATTTTAGATAGCATAGCAAATGTCTATCGGACCCACTTCCCATCAGGGGGCCTAATACGGCTCATATCCGTCACTTTACTACGCTCATATACGAGAGAGACGGATGCTTTATCCACATTTTGTCACGCGATAAACGCAATCATACTAGGCCCGCAGAGGTTTTATTCTGACAAACGGCGCTCTGTCGAACGGTCAATCACACGATCAGCCACAGGACGACATGTGTTCCGTGTTCGTTTACCTTCTTCAACCCACTAATCACTAATGACTAATAAACATCTATTGGTAATTGGTAGCTCTGCCTACCCCACTCTAGGAATGAAGGCGTGAGTTTAAGTATGTATGTGACTAATGTGTATGAAACGGCGCTCTGTCGAACGGTAGATCACACGATTAGGCACGATACAACAGGTGGCTTCCGAGTTCGTTTGCCTTCACAACCCATAAAAAAAAACTTGATGGCAAATATAACTTGATCTGTTTGTCCTACTCTCCAGAAAATCTGTGCAATTCAATTCATTCCATAGCAACCTCGGAGATACCTAACGCTGCGTAATGAATAATGATCAGATCACGGAGATAAACATAACAGCGTGGCTACATCTTTGCGCAGGAACGATAGGCGGCAGGTGACGGAAACGGATGCGCATAGAAATGCCTTACTGCTGCCGCTACGACTCCTGCGCATGCTTCATACATTTCTATACATTTCTTTGTTCGCCATTGCCGTTGAAAATTGACCAGAGCAGTCGGTTGTGACGGTCTCATGCGTCATAACTATATTTACCGAGAAATTGTAATGATTCACTTAAACATTTTTCGGTTAGTGTCACCTGTGAATAACTTCGCACCGATATTAGGGTTAAATTTGATTGCGTATGCGCATTAATTATGAAAAACGATTGTATAAGAGTGGTCATTCACAGTCAGTCCAATGGACCAAATCCTGGTAAATCATACATACGGACACCATAACTGCCCACTCACGACGTCAGTCCAATGGCTTTTATTTCTCGGTATGGTTTGTCTATTCACGTGCTGTGTGGCGTGATGCTACGATCCACAGCGCAAGGTTTTTGAAATCACGATCAAACGAATGGAAGGACGGCAAATCCGTTAGTCGTAATCAGTCTAAAATTTCAAAAGATTTGACATTCACCACCAAGTTTTGCGATTTCTGATGCGTGGACTTGGCCGTGAATGACCTTTATGACTGCTGATTTTTGGGACCCAAAACGTCCATCCTTTTTTTTGTTGCAAAGGTAAAACGCAAGCGTATTATGATGGCAATTGCTTCCCATGAAGCTGGCTATATCCTCGTTTGCCACCGACAATGCATCCTTGACCAAGCTGGGTAGAGACCCTTTATAGGAATAAGCTTGCCTTTGTACATTTAATTGGTCAATAATCAATGTAGTTTACATACAGACACAAAATGTAACAGAAACGCGGGCATCATACAAGTAGCTTCAAATATACTATCGTCAACAAAATCACCGAGGCGTGAGTGTTGTTCACCTCTATCTGTTATCGGTAAAGTCGTGCTTTATCTATTTCCTTTATTTATGCAATTGTTATTGGCGAGTTCTCTGGAAATTAGGAAGTATTAAATATAATTTCGGGTGTTTTATCAACAGCGGTTATTGTTGTTTTTAGAACGGTTAAAAGATAATGTATTAAAAGTAAGTCAAAGGTGAGCAGATCCATGACGAGTTAAAAAGTCTACCATTTTATTATTATTCGTTTTTTTTTTGTATTAAACGACACACCAACTACCATACTATAAATGACATCAAGTGGGAGGAAAGTACAAACCCAAACTCCTTTTAAGAACTATATAGCTTTAGTCATATTGATAGGCAAAAAGTAAACAAGGTTTTAGATGTGGCAGCCTGAATTTACACCAACATCCTTCTTTAACAGGAATGCCCATAACCAAGTGAACTCCTGGGGCTAGCTGATACAACGTTGAATAAAAATAACAATAGCGCTATAGTCACCCCGTTCAAAGAGGTCTGATTTGACAGCTCTTAACGCAGTATGAAATATATACTTCAAATATGCTTCACGCATATTTTGTACTGAGTTGATAGTTGACAAATTACACCTCATAGAATGGTGCAACTATTAGTTAGTCCCATTTATCATCATCACTAATAGAAAAGGTTTAATGCTGAACAAAGACCTCACTCTCCCAAGGATCACTGCAATAATCCCCCATCCAGTGTATCCTCCAACATTCATAGGTTGTTTCTCTTGTGGGGGGTCTACCCACTTTAGTAACAATTAATTATAATTGAGATTTTCGTACAGAGCTCAAGGTCAAATTGAACCTTATTTAAATATTTGTAACATGCAAATTATGATTAGAGTTAATTAAGTTTTGTCTTATTTGATTTTGATTCACATACCTAATGACCCAAAGAAAAAAAGAAACTTTCTATGTATAAATTGCTTAACCCCTCGTATGCAGGAGGTCAAAAAAGTACCAAGTTCTAGTCTCTTTTGATTAAGATATAGTCCATAAAATTAGGCTTAAAAAAATACATAAAGATATTCAAATTTTGAGCACGGATCCATGCCCTAAGCATACGATGGGTTAATTAACAAAGCTTACTCAATTCACAGATTTATACAAAATACCAGTATTAAAAAAAAACCCTAATTTCCATCCCATTGGAATAGTGTTTTTTTTTCAGAATAAACGGTAGCCTATTTGTTCCACGTTATAAGCTATCTCAATTCAAAATCGGTGCCTGAGAAAGACTTTTTCATTCAATTTAATGAGTAAGTACACATGACTACAAACACATATTAAGTATTTCACATTAATCATAAGTTATTTTCAAACAAGTTGTAAAATTTTGTTTTATCATAATTTCACATAAATGGTGATGATCAAAAATGTCCACAACCCAATGTAGGATGTTGACCTTATTAGATCATGATGTTGGCTATTTCTTTGAGTTATCTTATACTGGCCTATATTATGTCTATTGTATTGTCTTATGTGATGTGTAACAATAGATTCTCTCACCTCTAATAGACAAAAGCAGTCTTATCAGTTATTATATTACAGTCTAGATAAAGCATAAATAGGAATTTATGACTGAAACTGAAATCTCACACTTTGATTGTTTAAACATAGTCTGTTATATTCTTACTTCATACTGGAAAAGGGCCGAATCTTAAGTACCCGAAACCGACGTGCGTGCATGACTCGATGTATGAATGTTGAAGAAGCGAAGGAAATTTGTCAGGATCGTAGCAAGTGGAAAGAAGTGGTCTCTGCCTACCCCTCTGGGAAACAGGCGTGATTTAATGTATGTATGTATGTATGTTATATTCTTTATGCATTCATTTTATGAAAACTCTTCATTCTTTTTTCTACTGTACTAGTTTAATTTTGTGTGGAAAAGTGTAAAGTTGTTGTGTATGTATCAGATATAGGCAGAAATCAACACCCCAACATTTTTAAAAGGCCAATTCATAAAAAAATTGTTCAGAGGTCCACTGGTAATGTACATCAGCTGACTTATGATAGCCTTCATGGCTCATTTGCAATGAAAATCATTTGACCGTTTGAAGTTTCACAACAATCCTAAAGCAGGTGGGATAATTAGGTTTTATCCTCATATTATTTTCAAGCTTTAAGCACATTTTAATATCGTGTTGATTAAGTTATAAAATACATAGGAAGGATTGTTATGACTTCTACAAGAAGTAGGGTTAGTAGGTGTTATTAAACTGGAAGCAAACTTTTATAAAAGCAACTTACAAATTTTTAAAATGATCCCAGTGCACTAACGCCGTAAACAAACCTATGGTTTACAAAAACTGAACATCACCTCAGAATGTTCAATGATTACTGGATACATGACTTGATAACACTATCACTCTGATAAAGTTTATCATCATTGTCATACTATATTTTAACGCTGATACTGCTAGACAGTGACGTCAAGAAATAAACATTCTAGACCACAAACGGGGCTACCCAGTCCCGAATACTTTTCTCAACAACTGTTACTCTAAACTACTTCCACTAGTTTCTACGAAACAAAATGCTATGGTTACGATACGGCTTAAACAAATCATCTGACTGGGTGAAGGTTCAGAAAATACAGTGCAAGAAACCGTGCCGCGGTCCAATAACTACATAGAAAGTTAGTGACAGGCAAAATTTCGATGTAAGACCAAAACCTCACTCACCAAGTATGATTGTCACTGATGATTAGTAAATTGTTTCCCTTTGTCCGACTTATCGCCTTAAATATATATCACACATTATAGGGCTAGCACATAACACAACACGATATTACTCAGATAACTGTATAATTTTGTTTAATTCCTGTCTAAACAATAAACTTTGACGAATTGACAAATAATATCGTCTCATTCGTGACCAAATCAACATGTCCTCCAACAAGTCATCCGGTCATGACTGCCACTTGAAATAGTAGTATATCACGACATACTCATTTCGACAACAAAAAATCATTAATTAAATCGATTTAATTTGTTTTTCAGTAAAATAGGTCAAAATCACCTTACAATAGTATCGCAATGACTTTTGAAAGTAAAAGAAGTTATCTGACTACAGGAAAAGCCATAATGTTAAAGCTTGAAACATATGACTCGATTCAACGCGACGCGTTTTTGTAGTATCTGTCAAATACTCTTGTCAATGGGATTAGGCTAGCTGCACAGAATATTGGCATAAACTGAACGATTTTTTGGGTCCGTCATCATAAGAACATCATCCACGATAGTTTGGTCTAACTCAACAAGTGACCACTCTACAACTCGCGACACAAAAATTGCTTCGCAAATTGCGCTTCAAAATCTGTCACGCTTCAAAATAATCCTGAAATTTAGTGGCGGTCATAAATAATATGCTCTCACGGTGGTTGCATTACTTTATGTAAATAGGAAACATAAATAGAAATACATTTCCCCGTAAGGCTGTATGTTTACAGATTGAAGCCAATTAAAAATAAATTAATGGATTAGCTATCTGTGAAAACGAATATTATTATAATAATCTGTGGTGGATACATTTTTAAAACGGTCTCGTTGTTGTGTCCGCTACATAAATATTGTGAATTTCTGATTTATTTCGTTGCGCTCCCTGTAAAAAAGATGAATACTTCAAGTTTTTCTCCTAACTCATCTCGCATTAGCGATATCCAAGGCACAAACCACGTGAAAGGATTTGTAAGTACAGTTTTTTCTACTATTAAGGTTATGTCTGTTTAAAAGTTAACAAGATAAGAAAATAATACTGTCGTTTTTGCTTCTTTTCAGGTTTTACCTGGTATACCTCCAGAGAAAGGCGTTGCATGCGCTTGGAGACAAGGCAACAAGTTCTCCATTTTCACAAGGAGTCAAGAAGCTAATAGAAATCCTTTAGACAATAGCGACGGCCAAATCTTGAATATTCGTCGAGATATTCTGATTTTCCACCCAATTTTGCGTAAACTAGTGAACGAGTCCAACGGCACATTTCTTTCTCTTCAAAAGGCTGCTGAAATTAATAAAAATTTGGATAATAGGGTAGAATTTCTGAAGCATTCCCGCCAATATCGCTCCATCATTCGAGTATGCATTGAAAGTCTCCAAGATGCCGTAGTTAAACAGACCGAAGGGGTTGAGAAGGATAATTTGCTAACTTGTATAACTATCTTCTACTCTATAGAATGTGTGTGGCATTTGTGTGAGATTCTGTATGTCGATAATGTTCCCGGAGATTATGTTTTACCATTTTTACTTGAATGGGTTCGCTTTCACTTCCCATGCCATGAACAAGCTGCTGCGCAGTTGCTGGAGTCTTGCGAGCGGGGCTCTGAGGACCACCCGGAGTATTGGGACACTGTTGTTGGCATGATTGTGCAAGGGAGAGTGGACGTAGCACGGGCTCTAATGAAGCTGCATTCTGCTACAGACAGTAATGAGTTTAAATTGGTTGATAACTGCTTGAAGAGCATGCCAGTGTATACTGTAAGTATGGACACTTTTATTTATTACTATTAAAATTGTTCCTGTAGTTTAGGAGATAGATTAAAACAAGGGATTTATGAATGCCACATACATAGCCTGTAAAATCATTACCCTTCTTTTCACTAAAATGTGTTTTGAGTAGTAGTCTGTTAGTCATTTCACTATCAAGTAATAATTTTTTTTTCTCAAAGCATTCCTTTTTTTTATAAATTAAAAGAAAAATTGTTCCAGACATTGTGTAGTCTGTAATCTGTCTTGCAAACACAAACATGAATAAGATGGGGGACTAAGCAATGTGATTGTCCATTATTCTGATATGTATATCAATAAAATGTGCTCTTGAGACAAACCTATAAGCAATAATTTTCTTTTTATTGATACATTAAAATATTCACAATAATAAAAAGTAAAAATTACGAATTAAAAGTAAAACTATGGCATTTAAAATAAATTTATATCATTTGTAAAATGTACAGTACTATATTATTATTTACATCTTTAATATTTGAGTAGCTTAGTTTAATAGTAGCTTAGTTAAATAAGTTTAGTTTTAACTTTTAATTGTACTATAATAATAGAGAATAATTTGAAAACTATATTCATCTATTGTTTGTTGATTTTTTAAATTAAGTAAATCTATTACAATCAACCTTTCAGATTTATGGAGGAGTGTCTACTGGAGAGTTTACTATTAGCTGGAAGCACTGGCAAGCCGAGTGTCGATCTAAACTTAACAGCCAGGCTCTAGCCTCACATCCACAGCTTGTACTTATTATGAGGGTAATAATTTCATCTACATATTATATTTAAATAATGAACGGCAGACAATGTATAGCTTTGATTATTTCTAGGATACCCTAGATAGGCACTTAGAGAGGATTTTTTACATAAATCAATTTGGGGAGACTCGTTTATAGATGATTGTAATGCTCCCATCCAGCATGACTCAGCTCCTGTTGAAGTTCTGACCTGAAAGAAGAAGTTGCCATTATGAGTTATTCTACAAGTCTCTGTCTCATGAATTGATCTCAATTCCAGCTCATAACCGGTGAATATGCGGCGTTCGAAAGTATCCTCCCCAAGTATGACTCCTGGCTGGACATCCTGGGCGGCTGGACAGTGTTCTCGACGCCGTGGGCGCGGCGGCACGAGCTGCGCACTGCGGCGGCCGCGTGCGCCGGCATGCGGGGAGCGGGGAGGAGCGCGCTGCACGACCTGCTGAGGCCTGCTGTTGAAGGGGATTTACATCAGGTAATTGATAGATAGCCATGTTATAAGGCCCGGATCTGTAGTCCCATTGTCGTTCTTAAAACAAATTTGCTATTTCTTTATCTTAAAACAACGTTAGCAAATATGAAGACAGACAGTTTTCACCATCACAAATCCTGGTTTATGTACAGCCAAGGAAGTTGAAAGACTGACATTTTTCGCTCTTGTCAGAATGTGAATAAGACATGAAAAGGTACGTCTTTCAATTTGGCGTACTGTACGTGTGTTACAGAATACTCACAAATTGTAACTTAATATTGATAATATTGATGGTAAATATAATATTGCTTGTTATGTACCATTAAGATTTCAATAATTTTCACGACGTTATAGAGGGCTGATTTTATAACATAATTTGTTTGTGTCACCAGTATGACTACTCTCGTAGTATCTCTTCAAAGAACACGTCAAGATTAAATCTAACGCAAGGTGAATGACAAAACCCAATTCTTTCATATTGGACTCGCCAAATTTTTCAATCTCATAATGGCTCTTTATAGCTGTCCCCTGTTGTGGCTCAGATCAGACAGACATATGTCTAGATCGAGAACACTCTTGTTTGTTATCAGCTCTATTTATGTAGTGGGCCCCTATAATAACAGCTGTCCGTGCATTCTGTTTTTTTTTATTAATGCCTGGTCAACTGTAATAAATCGTAAATATCATAATTTTCAGGTTATCCATGAAATACAGCAGATATCAGACAACGGATGGTTCGCGACACATCTCACCGATATTCTATACCACTGCGACAAGTTAAAGATATTGGATAAACATCAAGTCGAGTAAGTATGTCAGCATACTTACATTGATTTCTGTAGGCACTTACTGAAAATGTCACCTTTACTGTATATATTGTTCAATAGCTTATACATGTGACTATATCCCAGCTTAGCATCTTACTTGGGTCATACGCAGAGTTAGGTTCGCGTCTTTCCTGTGGACATACCCGAAGTTAACGTTTTTAAGGCCTAATTTTCTAGCTGAACCCATATCCGCATATAACATATATTTGATGCCTGGGAAAAATCACTAGATGTTATTGGAGTTTTTTGTGATCTGTCCAAGGCATTTGATTGTGTTGATCATGTTACGTTAGTGCGAAAGTTAAGCCACTATGGCATCAAAAACAATGCACTTGATCTTATTGCTTCCTACCTCGCGCACAGAACTCAGCGGGTAGACATTAACAGAACACAATCCTCTGGGTCATCTGTAGCTATGGGAGTGCCTCAAGGATCTATTCTGGGTCCGTTTTTATTTTTGATCTATATTAACGATCTCCCGTATGTAGTGCGCGATAAACATGAAATAGTCTTGTTTGCTGACGATACCTCACTAATATTCAAAGCGGATAGGAAACAGGATAATTTTAATGACATCAATGTTGCGTTGTCTACAATTGTTGACTGGTTTACAGCCAACAACTTACTTTTAAATGCCAAAAAAACCAAGTGCATTAAATTTTCTTTGTCCAACGTTAGGAGTATGAATGCGGATAGAATAAGACTGAAGGATGAGACACTGGAATTTGAAGGTAGAACAGTTTTTTTAGGTGTCACTCTAGACTCGAAACTGCAATGGAGTGCGCATATATCCACACTTGCAAGTAAACTAAGTTCAGCGGCTTATGCGGTAAAGCGAATCCGACAACTTACTGACGTCGAGACGGCGAGACTTGTGTACTATAGTTATTTCCATAGTGTTATGAGTTACGGAATTTTACTGTGGGGAAGAGCGGCTGACATCCAAACCATCTTTGTATTACAGAAGCGGGCTGTACGTGCTATTTACCAATTGGGATCTCGTGTTTCGTTAAGGGATAAATTTAAAGAAATCAATATTCTTACAGTCGCGTCTCAGTATATCTTTGAGAATATCATGTATGTACGCAAACACATACATGAGTTTAGGCATAACCGCGACGTTCATAATTTAAATACTAGAAATAGGGATAAGCTCGCACTTCCAGGTCACCGTCTCCGTAAGGTAGGCACTTCGTTTGCGGGGAACTGTATACGTTTTTACAACAAGATACCATCTGAAATCGTCAATATGCCGTTCAATAAATTTAAGTCTCACATCAAGCGCTGCTTATTGGGTAGGGCTTATTACACTGTAAATGACTTCATTGGTGACCAAGATGTATTTTAGTAGTGTCTAGGATATTTACAATATAAAATAGCCTCTAAGCGAATTATGTATTCAAGCACTGACTCAGTCAGTCGACTGTGATTTACTAATTGTTTTTTATCTTTTCTACTCTTGTGTGTACAAGAAGATTTTAAATGAGAACACACTGTGATGTTTCTCGCCGGACAGCTGTTTCACACAATATTACTTTTGTTGTCCGGCAGCATGAGCATGTCATGCTCGCTCAAAGGTCTTTGCTTACGGCGGCGTCGTTGATCGGGTCGCCACTTTCCCGATCACATGGTTGAGGGAGGCGATGGCTGAGATACGCGTCATACTCGTGAACGGGTGCTGTTTGTGGGGTCCGGTCTGTTCACGTTTGCAAGGACTTGTTGTTCAATTTATTATCCAAGTCATATGGCTTTTGACGTAGAGACCTCGTTGTGTTGTTCTCATAGTCATTATTTTATTTTAAGGTTTATTGACCTTACATTTGTAATAATTTTATTTTTGCTTGTTTTAAGAATTTATTGTTTATTACTTTATTACCTTAATATTACTTAATGTAACTTACTTTTAAGTATAATTATGTTTTTATGATTGAAAAAATGACCTGCTGGAGTTTCTTGCGGCGCTTCTTCTCCGCAATGATGGTCTTGTCCGAAGCGCTGGTAGATTCACTGTACCTTTCCGACGTGTAAAAGAGCCCGCATGTGGCCAATTTACTGAATAAATATTTTGATTTTGATTTTGATTTTGATTACGCCGTCAGGTCTACTTTGGCCCGATCAGATAAAAACATATCTTATATGCACACAACACAAGCCTTTAACTATTGACCACAGGAGGGACAACTTTTGTTTTTTGTGTGCGTTTGACCCACTTATATTATAGATGGAAGAAGTGCGTAGGTATAGGGGTGGAGAAGCGGGCGGTGGTGCGCCGTCGCTTTATGCTTTATACCTTTTCACTTTTCTAGCAGAGGAGATTACAATATTCTCTTAATCTTGGAAGAGTGGGCGGTATGAAGCGACGATCGCACGGTTTCACTCTTTCGGAAAGTCAAAAAATCAGACCTTGGTTTTAATAAAGATTTATTTATTTAGTAAGGGTTACTATTACCCACCTGCATAAAAAGCAATGAAAATTAAGTGTTTTGACTTACGTCAACCGCGTCACCGCGTGGGTAACAACCAATGTAGGTCCCGGAATTGAACCTTGAGGTACACCAGAGCTGTTATAGACCAAATCGGTTTCCTAGCTGCTGATAATAACTTTTTGTGTATGATTAGTTACATAAGTATAATTTTATACCTTACCATCGCATTATATTTCTATTTTTACCATTAAAAGCTGGTTTCTCCAAGAGCAATTTATGATCCACCCTGTCAAACACCTTGCAAAAATAAAATCGTAACTCATTCTTCCAGCGTGACCTCCCGTCTCCGAGACAGCTTAGTGTTGGAGTACGGCAGCCTCCTCATGGAGCACTCGTCTCTGTGGAGCTGCGGCCTGTCCTACTTGGCTGCCTGCCCGCCTGAGGGCCCGCACCGCGCCGAGCTGATGCTGGAGCGGCTCCCGGTGCACACAGAGCCCAAGGCGCTGCGGGTCATCGCCGAGGCGCAGAGGCACGGGCTGGATGGTGTCGGTGAGTGATACAAGATATTTGTGGGTCCTTATAAAAACACCGGCAAAAAGATTATGGAGAGTGTGCCTAAGAACTGCATGACCTCATCCTACCCTCCACTTTTTCAAATCGGTCTTCTAGACGCTGGGAGGGGTTCCATCCACATGCAGTAGCATACCCAATGGTTCGCACGAAGCAGTTTGCTGCGTTGTTTCTTATTCGCACTGCTAGGGATTGGAACGCTCTCCCTGAATTTGTATTCCCTGAATTATATAACCTTGGTGTTTGCAAGGCAATTTCTGGGTAAGCGTGTACCACCATCGACCTCGTCGTCACTTAACATCAGGTGAGACGGGTCAAACACAAACCCATTATGGATAAAAAAAAACTCGTATATTTTCATATAAATGTATACAAATCTACTTTCTAATTAAAAATACTACGCCATAATTATTTCACTTGTTTAAAAAATATAAAGCTTTACTTAAAAAAATAAAACTAACTGTATAGTAATACTTTTTCAAAGTTTTGGCTTCCTGGCTTGATTTTTAGGACCAAAACTAGGTTGGGTAAAGTTAGGTCATCCATAATAGATTTATTATAAATTAAGGCATTACTATAAATAAAGGGAAAGACACCTGGACTTTGTATAAAAACTAAAGGTTAACTTTTGGTGACCATTGCAGAATATAGTCCAGAAAAAAAAAGCAGTAAATATCTCATGGTAACATTTTATTGGCAAAAGTCGACCGAAGCATCAGTGCCACGTCAGTAAAAAAATATTTTACTGTAGTTTATTTGACACGTCAGTAGCTTAGTCTAACACTTCAGTAACACAATGTATTCGCGCCCGCCAACGGTGTTTGTTTAACAGAAGATCATCCAAGGTTCCTCGACGTAGTAAACGTGCATGGTGAGGACTCCAGGGTTGTCAGCCAGCTCGTACAAGCACTCCGGGCCGTAGGGAACGATAGCCTGAGAAAGAGAGAAATATTAGCGTATTTGTACAAGAGCGTCGGTGCCTAGTAGCTTTGAGTATCGACTTAAGATTGTAAGAGTTCGAACCCCCGCGGTTGTCATGTACCAATGAGTTAATTTCAACTGAAGTACCCGATGCGTAAGGGGGTAATTAAACGAAATATTATATACGGTTGAAGTGTATCTGTGTGTGTATGATAAGATAAGATAGTGTATTTGCGTACTGGGAAACCACTGTTAAAGAGATAAAGCTTCTAAACCTACACTTGAATAATTTCTGGTGAACAAGCCTATTCTTTTATTTAAAAGATGCCAAATTCATTGGTTTGAAATAAAATAAAACGGTCTGTATTAGCTGTTGCGTTGACGTTGGAATAGGCGAGGAGACCACCAGACGTATAAAAATGGAAGTGGTCGTCTCCAAGTGTCAAGCCAATAAAAGTTTCAGTAAGACTGCCGATGAAATACCTACCACAGATACAATCCAATTGAGACTTCAGAATTGGCGCCGCTTTTGCAATTATGAAATTGTAAATGCTTACAAGCCTCAAACAAAGCTCATTTTCCACCTGGTGATCTGTATGGTCTTTTGCTGATTGCGTGTCATAAAAAACATTCAGCAGCCTAAGGGCCTGTCTCACATTCGACAAGTAAATTTTTCTATCATTTATCCCTATTCCAGGCATAGTGCATTTCATCGACCACATTCATGTCGCTTAAAATTGAACTTAACTACGTACATTTTATGACACACTATGAACAATTTCTGTAATATGACTTCATGGATCAGTATCCTTCAGGAAGTTACGAATTCGTGGCTCTAAAATTCTATTTCTTCCTTGTATCCTTACTTTAGCAAGGTCTTGAAAATGGTTAAAGTTGGCTCTCTCCTTGTCTATTTTTAAGTGTAATAAAGATAATGGGCTTAATTTATCTTTCAAATATGCTTCACTTGTCGATTGTGAGGTGGTTAGAGAGGATTTTTACCCGAACTACAGCAGACAATGGGTTCTCGAACCAGCTCCTAGCGCTCTCCGGCTTGTCCAGTTGGCCCGCGACCATGAGGCCAGTGGCGATCAGCTGGCCGTCGAGGACCATGGGGAACCACGGGAACAGCGGGGTGGAGCAGTCGGTGGTGGAAGACATGTTATAGTAGTAGTGCTGGCCTGGGAAGGGAAAGTTTAATATGACAAGTAAAATTTGAGGCGTTATTAAACGGTAGTTTATAATCAAAGAAGATTATTATAAAAAGTCTGTATTTACTGGACTGAGGAAGGCTCACAAGAAGAACAGAAGTAATATTAAAAATGCGCTGCCCGCATCTAGCGAAAACCTGTCTCTAGCAGAGTTCTTTTAGCTAACGTTATGTAGATACTGTTCAACGCGATGTGGAACCCAAGTGATGATTTGTAGGTGGGAACAGAGAATGATTTTCGTTTTTCGTTTCCGAAGGCAACACTTCTGCAAAATGAGGTTGGAAAACAATGAGAGGTATAGTCTTTATTATTTCTACTGAGCCGATCTTCTACACAAAGGCCATTGTTTGTAAAAAATACTATTATCTTTCTTTGTGTCCGTAACCGCAAGCCGATTACATACAAAAAAGTTAGAACTACATTGAATTTACATTGAATTATCAACCCTATCCTCTTAGTCAGTAGGTTTAAAATGTAAAGTGTCAGGATACAGATATAAGTCTTTATTATTTGAATTGAGCTTATTCTTCACAATACTATCATCTACAGTTTATTTGAATTGAGCTTATTCTTCACAATACTATCATCTACACAAGACTTATATCTGTATCCTGACACTTTACATTTTAAACCTACTGACTAAGAGGATAGGGTTGATAATTCAATGTACATTCAATGTAGTTCTAACTTTTTTGTATGTAATCGGCTTGCGGTTACGGACACAAAGAAAGATAATAGTATTGTTTACAAACAATGGCCTTCGTGTAGAAGATCGGCTCAGTAGAAATAATAAAGACTATACCTAACACCTATTTATACCCTTGTTTACGCAAATAAATTTGATTTGATTTGATTTGATTTGAAGATACTGAGATCCATCAAGTTCGAATTATTTCTGCTCTGATAAGAATTTGGCTAACACTACAATAATAAATTGCAGTAAGGAAAAACAACTTGGGTTAAATTATTGATGAAAATTGCGAAAGATACATTTAGTTTTTTTCGAAACTGTGTATCTTTCCTATAAAATGAATGTAATTTTCGAATTAGAGCATGTTCTAAGCCGTTCAACAAACCAAAAAGATTAAATAAAGTACCAGGCGCGCAGCGGTAGTTACGGTTTGCGTAGCGCAACTTAGATCGCAGGCGATGACGTAGCACGGTGCGGCGCACCGGCGTAGCACTGTAGGTTACTTTTAATGTTTATGAACTCCTGGTATTTGACGTCATAATTTTTGTTTTAATATTATTTATTAAATTTAAGTAATTTCGGACAGTGAGTGCACACGGTAAGCTCACTTCAGAGGGACGGGGGGAGAGGACAGATACACAGACACCTACATACACACATACTCATTTTTTCGTAAATGTATTAAAAAACATCGTTTGATACACGTGCGGAACTGCCATATTCACTCGTCCTCGGGACTCGGGGCTCGTGTAAAATCACTTACTTTCTGTACTTGCATCAAAATCTACTCTTCCTGTTTGAACAATAAAATATTTACATACGACTCCGGTTCAGTTAAGTCGGAACGTCCGATTATTATTACACCTTCGGTTCCGACTTCAGCTCCGACACTTTTAAATCGAAGGTTTTAATCGTAGGTTTAATTGGAAATATGCCAATTTCTTTTCATTGTTTGTGTTTTATTTTATAATTGAAAAATGAAATGAAAAAAAAAGACTAAATGTTAATAAAAAAATCTCTCTCATGCCACCACTTCTGACCCTGCCTCCGACTCTGATTCCGACACCGATTCCGACTCCGATACAGCAAATTTAAAAACTCCGACTCCGCCTTCGGTTCCGATAAAACTACCTCCGTTACATCCCTGATTTCAATGTAACTATCACTATCATAATTATAATAATGCGTCATCGTTAAATACACGTAAAAAACTTCAACTTTCGAAAAATTCAACCGAACATCCGCAAGGAAAGATTCTGTATATTTCTTTTGAAAAATACAGGAGCGTTTGAAAGATACTTGTATTTTACTTGAATTTGAAGAGTCGCAAAAACTCCAGCAGGTCTTGTTTTCACTGTCACATTTCTGGGTCAACATACCCATCCAAGGAATGCAAGCCTGCTTGGTGAAGATGCTGTTATCTAGCTCCACGGTGGTGTTTCCGACCCTGACGAGCTCCTTGCCAACGCCGGTCAACCAGACGGCACCGTTCTGAATGATTGGGTTGGCGGTGCGGGCTGCCGCGCGCTCCGACTCGGGCAGACTTAGGAAATCTAAGGAAAATGTAAGGATTAAATGAGACTTAAAGTTGCCAGTTGCAGTTGCTTACACAAGGAAAGAAATATTCTACATAAATATGTTCTTGCTTGGCGATTACTTCACCGAGAAGAGCATAGCCCATAAGTTGAATGATAATGATGGCAACATGTACTGGATTCAAATTACAATGTACAGTCAGCTGCAGAGAAAAGGATACCCCCCTCCTGGTAAGGATAATTTTTTTTCAAAAACCGGTGGTTAAATTTATATGATTTTTCGGTGAATTTAAGATTTTACTATTGTCTACACATAAACTCAGAATCATTCAAATCTAACCACAGGTTTTGGAAAAAATAACGATCCTTACCAGGAGGGGGGGTATCCTTTTCTCTGCGGCTGACTGTACCTACTTAACAAGTAAACATCGGGCTTTCTCTCATTTCTGCCATCCTGTTCACCTGATACGACACATCTTCACCTTTCACCTACACTCATGTAATTCAGTACTTCCTTCCTCTCGTATCTCCTTCCTCACACATTCCTGAACCTAAACAGCACCTATCTACTTCAACATTCTATAGGTCGTAACAAAAAAAAATTAAACAATAAATTCAGCCTCCGTTTAAACGGAGGTGAAGTGACGTATAGGTTATTTAATTACCCTCATCGACGAAGTACTGCGGCAGCGTCCAGTAAGACTGGACCTCTTCCCACTCGGGCACAGAAGGCGTCCAGAGAGTGAAGCCTATGGATTCCATGTGGTGGACGTTCCCGTTCCACTGGTCCACTGGTATCTGGATATTGACAGAATTAGCTGCTGAATCTGCTTGTTATTTTAAAGCAAATATTAAGTAATTGCTCATCACCTCACTATTAAGCAGCGCGTTCACTGGGTCGGTCGTCAGTTCGGTTAGGTTGAGAGAAAGGGACGGAGCTTTATATAACTGCTATAGCTCCATCCCTTTCTCTACCTAAACTGAATCGCTCTAGTATGTCATGGTAACCCCCAAGGAAATAGATACCTTTAACCTCAACCACGTGGTTTGATTTGTTTACATTTGATTAAGTGCCTAAACAAATACATACATACATACCTTCACGCCTTCATTCCCAGGGTGGGGTAGGCAGAGCTACAGAATTACCAACAACTCTAAAAACTTGTTGATAACTCTGTAACCACAAAAGGCTAAGATGTTTATAGTATGAATCTTCTCAAATGAACTTTTCGCTTCGAGCCCTAATCTTCCAAACAAAGGCCATTGTTTCTATTATCGCAAAACCGCTAGCTACCGAGTTAGCACGTGCTACTACAACATTGATATTGAAAAACAAACGGTATCGTCATAGTATTAAGGTTCAAATTGAATGTCACTGACATTCTAGATGTTACGTTTTGGTAGTGTAGGACGATACCGCCCCGAGGCAATACGGCAAATACCAAAACGTAACATCTAGAATGTCAGTGACATTCAATTTGAACCTTAATACTATGACGATACCGTTTGTTTTTCAATATCAATGTTGTAGTAGCACGTGCTAACTCGGTAGCTAGCGGTTTTGCGATAATAGAAACAATGGCCTTTGTTTGGAAGATTAGGGCTCGAAGCGAAAAGTTCATTTGAGAAGATTCATACTATAACAGTGTATATTAGTGACAGGTAGCAAGCCCATCGCCTAACAGTACTACAAGCCTTTATTCCCTTAGTCGCCTCTTACGACTTCCACGGGAAGACATGGAGTGGCACAATTCTAAGCCGGCAACCACACGGCAAATAAAACAAATAAAACAAATTAAAGGATGGATGAAAAGAGGATTGACGAAAGAGATATACAGAGCGAAAGAGGGGGATATACAGGGTCGTAGTGGAAAGAAGTGATCTCTGCCTACCCGTAAACAGGCGTGATTTTATGTATGTACAAATAAAAGTATAGAAACTTAAATGAGAAATACTCACGGAAACCTGCATACCAACGATATATTCAGTATCGTCAAAGACTACACAGACCACGCGGTCTGGGAAGCAGTACATCGTCAGGGAAGAGAACGGGCCATCGGGGCGGGAGGTCAGTTGCCACGCTGCCGCCTCCGCTTGCGCCACGGACTTGGGGAGGTCGATGAAGTAGTCCACGCCCAGGTTCAAGCCGACGCCGAAACGGACTGGAACATGCCAGTACAACACTGCAGGGGCTCGTTCTACTCGGTATAACCATATTGCTATTGACATGTTATTGTATTGTCAACGTTACGACAGCTCTTGTTTACGCAATACAATAACGTGTCAAAATCAATATGGTTTTATCGAGTGGAATGGAGCGTCTGTATTATGTCATTAGTGAGATGCAGTTTATTAAATTCAATTCTATCATTTATTGGTAATAAAAAAAACATGTTTTTGGTTATAATTACTAACATGGAATGCAAACTTTAAGGCACTTGTCCCACCCCCTCCGTCGTTGGAAATCATATACGCAAAACATGATGTTCCGAAAAATATAATAAAAGCAAAACAACATTTCGCAAAACATGACATTCGCAAATCATCATAGTAGCAAAACATCACATTAACAAAACATAACTATTATTAAGACATGAATTAAATAGTGACGACGGACTATTTCTGGGTGGTTTGGGCCTCCGGGCCAGCTGCAAAACTAACATAACCTAAACCTACCTACGATTTTATAACAAACCCCGACTATTTGTAAACATCATGTTTCGCGAATATCGTGTTTTGCTAATATGATGTCATGCGTATATGATGTTTTGCGAGTATGATTTTATGCGTATATGATGTTTTGCAAGTATGATCTTTTGCGAATGTGATATTCACATATGAAAGGGTCCCACCGCCGACGAGGAGGGGGAAGCTAGTATAGCCAAAGCGATCAACCTTGTAACTATCTCTCTTTTATTGACATGGGATCTATATTTTTTGTTTCGTCAAACTAGTGGAAAGCGTTCTTGCCAAGCAGTGTGAACAGCCAGCGATCAACTGTATTAATATAAGTTTCTCTTTTCTCGTTTCTTGAGCGAGAAAATAATCTATAGCTAATCGCTTTCTCGCCGGCAGTGGGACAAATGCCATAAAGGGTTGGTATTGTTTTGTTTGGCACTCGAAGAAGGCATCAATAGTAGATCAGATGCCAGTCTAAGTTTTAGTTTAGTTTTAGTTGGTTAAGTTAGGATCAGTTTAGTTGTTTCGTTTTTAGCTTTAGTTTAGTCTTGGTTGGTTGGTAAAGGTAATGAAGCTTTAAAGATTTTTTTACATTTGCATCATTTGAAAAAATGTGTGTGTTACAGAAGAAGACTTCTTAAATATAAGTCTTTATAAATAGTAAATAGATTATGGAAATGATAATTTTAGCTTGTTTAGGGAGGAAGGGATTTTGACTTGCCTATTGCCCATTTTCGTATTTTATTATCGCTGTTGGTTATGGACCACATTATATTTTCTTACCCCTGAGACCTTGAGTCGCTGCATCTGAAATAACAGACAATATGTTAGTATTTGTATATATCCCACTAAAACATAAATGTAATAAACCTAAAGATGACTTTTTAAATACCTATTCAATGATACCCCATTTGTCAGTTTTTTTTTTTTTTTTCTTTTTTTTTTTTTTGCCCCCGTCGTAGACTTTTACAGACTTAAGACAAATGGATTGCCATAGGAATCATCAAAATCGGTCCACGCGTAAAAATATACATAATATATGTATAGGCTGATAAACACATTACCCACCTCCTTCGGCAGTCAGGTAAAAATGCAAGCCACGAAAAGTGAGTAGAATAGTACATTACTACAGACGCCGGGAAGTAGGTGGTTGCAGGCCGAGTTCATATAGACGGCCGAGCGAAGCGAGGTCGGATAGTTACGAGGCTGGCAACCCCTTTTCACGGCGAGGTATGTATAGTGCTTTTCTCAAACATATGCAATGAAATAAAAAAAAACATCACTCAAAAAACATTTGTGTAATAGGCATTAACGCGGATATTTTTGGTCCGAACCACACAGATACAAAAAAAAACGATTTTCAGCTATTCAGCCTGTTCATAAAACCAGCTGTCATGGCCATATTGAAATTAAAAAAAAATTACTTCCCGGCCTAGGCCTTCAATTTTGTATGAAATTCCTTTACAGTTCTCTCGAGTTGTTCCGTCGGGAACGTGGCACTTTGAAGCCTAAAATAAGTTACATAACGCCGACATTACATAGCATGTTTGAGAAAATATACATAATATATGTATATGCTGATAAACACATTACCCACCTCCTTCGGCAGTCAGGTAAAAATGCAAGCCACGAAAAGTGAGTAGAAATTTATTTGTGTGTCATCGCCAGTCTTCGGATACATCGTTATCGCGGGAGCAAAAACAAATCTATTAAAGAACACATATAACATAATATCTGTTCAGTATAAACGGAATATTCTGCCTATAAACTCTAAGCCTCTAAGTTCTTCATATCTTGCACGAAATTTTCGCTGGAAACAGTCAATTAAACTTCTCTAACACTGAGTAAACGCTTTTATAAGTCAACGTGTCAGCTTTAATAAATCAAGTATTTTTAAGTCAAATATTTTGCCCAGAACTAGTTCAATTTCTTTAAATATAATTCATATTTAATTTAGATATATTTTTGTATCTTTTTGTACATATCAAACCAATCAAGAATGACAAATGTCTAAAGTAGCAGGAAAAGTGACTGAAGAGGTTGAGGTTAGGATTGCGTATCTAGTCTCTTTAAATATGTACTACTAATTAAGTCAAATACGGAGGTAAGACATTTGAAATAAAATTATACATTTTGAACTCGTAGGTATAAACGTTTCTCGATACGAGTGTCACTTCTGTTATTGCCTATTTGTCATAATCTTTGACTACTGTCAAATCGTTTTTGCTCCCGCGATAACGATGTATGGTCATCGGATACGAGCTAATGGATAAACTTTAAATTCAACTTATCTCAATGATTATCGTATTGATAACACATATTGTAAGTGTTTTAATTAATCTGGGTAGCCAAGTAAAATCGATACTGCTCAAAGGGCGAAGTCTCATTTCCATGATGGAATGGCATGCCCTTGTTTAAACGACTTCTAAAAAGGAATGTTAGTTACCTCAGAACTTTCAACTGGGTGAAGCGATTTTGATGATCTTTTTTTATTTGAAAGCTGGAGCTTCCCGTTTGGTCCCATTCTTACCAAAATGAGGATCTGATGATGGAGTCTATGAGGAATCGACGGAACTGTTAAAAACTACACACCTATAGCCTTTTTGGTATTTGGGCATTTCTATTTTTCCTTGTACTCAATTAAAAAAATGTTAACGCAGCGTTAAATTAGTCCATTTGGTAACGCATTTTTTTAATGCTTAAATTTAAAAATATATACTTCTTGTTAAAAACTTTTTAATAGATTTTTCTGATTGATCTTAAAGTTTTTAACAAGAAGTACATTTTTAAATTTAAGCATTAAAAAAATGCGTTACCAAATGGACTAATTTAACGCTGCGTTAACATTTTTTTAATTGAGTACAAGGAAAAATAGAAATGCCCATTTATCATTGTAACTCGCGTATTTGCTCTTGCAAAGCAATATTTGGTTAAGTGGAACTGATTATGAAGACCACAGATGACCACAGGAACTAAACGGCAGTAGCGAAGCGTCCATACAACCCGATTCCCAGCGGCTTCCCTAAAAATTCCTATGCATAGAGTAGGTACCTACTAGGTATACAAACAACAAAACGTAAAACCGAAAGTAACCCGGTGTACTATAGCTTTACCTTGCTTCATAATACGATGAATGAACACGCACTAACGCCGCAATTCAAATTTATTTATTTACCAAGCCGAAATCTATCACTCGCTCGCACCCATTCACTAACCTATATTACTAGAAAGAAACAAGAACAATATTTTCGTATACACGCACACATGCTCAGTTACCTTTTACTACGCGCGCTCGAACTTACACCCACAATTAAAACCGCCATACAAGCCGGTGACTCGGCGCCGGACCTCACTAACAAATTCAAACCAAATGGTATAATATTATAGCGCTACATTAGCTTTAAACTCGCACACAGACACAGCGGCACCTGTGAGCACGCAAGAGGGAGAAGCACGCAAGTCCGGCCGACGAACTACGGCTTATTGCATCCAATTTTGAACTTAAAGTGCATGCGTTAACTTTCTTTTCCCAAGGACACTCAACTCAACAACCGTCTCTCTCCCCCCTGGCCTCACGACCTTCAACTACTTTTTTGATTTTCATTACGCCATTACTTTCGCGTCCTCGCGCTAATATGCGGTGTTTTGTTTTGATTTATAGTTAAATTTGTGTTATTACTTAACTTATTGTGTTTTATGAGACTCAACTAGTGAAATTTAGCTTGTTTAGTGTTCTGTGAATGTTTTTCTGTTTGGATTGTGTTATTTGCAGATTCGTGGCGACAACGGAGGTTTGTTTATATTTCGTTAAGTACCTAAATATTGTTATTTTTGCTTCGATCTATTTTAGGTTATATTCGTGGTTTGGTTTTTAAATATTTTTGCCTGTACTCAAAGTACAAACGGCCGCATTGGTGCAAATTGAGTGTTATCTTACAGATTACCTACTTAATGAACAAACATGTTTTTCAAAGTTATCCTTTGGAAATAAGAAACATGTCATTAAGTTAGGATTAGGACGCGCTCGCCCAGACATACAAATTGATTATAGGCGTAGAGATGGATTCTTCAAACATTTCCACAGCGAATTACAAATACAATTGGCTGACTGGCAGCTGCAAATTAAACAAATTATTTTGCTATTCATCTTTGCTGTTTTCCGATTCTAGCAGTGTTTGGAATCGAACAGGTTTTGCAGATATTCACAATTTATATAATTCAGTTAGGGGACGCAGGACTTAGAAAAAATTTCGCCAAAATTGTATCATTATGACACCTAATTTAAATGATTTTATCGTATAGAACACGTTGAAATAAGCATGTTTTACTTGAAAAACTTTTCTCTAAAATCAAAATTGGCCGAGTTATAGGGGTTCAAATGTTGGTCATTTTCAAGGCGTCAGGGACTTAGAAAATTTTGATGCTTGAAAATTATGTCAATATAAGGTCTATTTATGATGATTTAATTGTTTAGAATATACTAAAACAAGCATATTTTTTTAAACAAACTTCTCTAAAATCAATTATTACTGAAACATTACGGTTTGAATTAAAGTACGTAAAAAAAATAGGTTATGTTAGGTTAGTTTTTATATATTCCCGAAGGGCAAACCGCCCAGAAATAGGGAAATAAATTTGTATTTTTTCTAAGATTTAATCTTAATAAGCACGAAAAAGGCAAGAAAAAAAAACTTATTCTATTTTCTATAAGTAATTCAGCTAGAAAACATGCTCAAAGCGAGAAACATATACGGAGTTGTATATTACTACATGAGTTTGGTAACAGTAGAATTTAAACTTTTTTTGGTAATAATTTTGAGGCCCACAATCGTAAGTGGAACGTAATCGAAATTTATTGAAACGTTTAATTGATACGGTAGTACTACTTGGAAAGCAAGAATTGCCTTTCCGCGCACTTTTGACGCACGCGACACTTCAGCACTGCTTTTTGAGAACTAGAAAGACGACATCCATTTTTTAAGGTATGTTTTTTTTATGTCACGGAAGGGGCAAACAAGCACACACGCCATACACCTTTTTTTTGCTCCGGCTTGCCTATTTATTTACGTGACGCTTCGCCACTGCTAAACGGTATATATTTCAAGGGTGCCGATAAGATATTTCGATTCAGATAGTTGAGCGACTATGACGAGGCATATTTAGGTTAAATATATGACTGTGAGTTTCCCACGGCGTTGCTTGCGGCCAGATTGAAATGTTCTATAGTTATTTTATTAATTGAGAAGTGGGACTACATAATTATGATCACTTAAAAGTATAAAATAAAATAAATGTTTAAAAAAAAAACCTTTTTAAACGTAGTTTTTTTTTGCTTTTTAAGGTGTTTTTTTATTTTGTAAACATTTATTTTTTCAATATCAACTACTAGGGCGCCAAAACATGATCAAAATAATATGAAAGGAAATAAATTGCAATAAGTGATTCTTAATCTATAAGGATTCCTAGTTTACCTTTGGAGCCCTAAAAAGGTCCAAGCATATGACACTTTTTCATTTTATAGTTTGGTTTGGATTCTCTTGGGATTTTTGGCATGATGGTGTCGCTTTATTATATTTATTATTTTCCATATTTTGTTGTTTAATGGATAAGTAATGTATGATGTGCAGTTTGGAAGGATCGCTCCATGAGAATCCCATCTGGTCTTCGTGAAGTTCTACCTACATCGCTTCACGGAGGCTAGAGGATCACCGTACAACGTTGCCTTATGAATCTTATGATTTATTTTTTGATATGTAAATGTATAATATGGGTGGATCAACTTTTTGTTGTTGTTATTCTGTCCCGTAAGCCAGGAGACAACAGTGATAGAGTTTCTTAGAAAAAATATTATAAAACATACTTCCAGCACACTCAGGAGAAAGGGCATAAAAGAATGGGTGTGTGATTGCCAATAAAACAGTTTTTTAGTGGAATTATATCCTTTGAAATCATAGTTTTAAAGAGTGACCCAGGAGACGTCACCATGGCAACGAGCTACAAAGAAAAGTTGATTGACCCATAATATAACTTGACACTGGCAGAAATGGTTGCTCGACATTGCGACCGGTTCCCATTAAATGAATAAATAATAATAATAGTTCGGTTTCTATAGTTGTAATTTTTCTGTTATTTTTATATTATTTGACATATAAACAACGAGGCATTACTTTGTCCGATACCTGTCGATAGAGAAATTTACAAATCGATGGCGTGGTACAGTCAACAGCATAAATAAGTGATCATTTATGTACCTTGTCACTTTAACGTTGTGTTTGAAATGTTATACAAAATTGTGAAACGATTGAAAGCGACAAGGTACATAAATGATCACTTATTTATGCTGTTGACTGTACCATGAACTCTTAACCCTTTTCCAGGCCTTGCTAAAGTAAGGATACAAGCAAGAAATGGAATAGAGCCACGAATTCGTAACTTCCTGAAGGGTACTGATCCATGAAGTCATATTTCAGGAAAGTTCAGGAAATTACAATTAAATTTGTGTCATAAAATGTAGTTAGTTAAGTTCAATTTTGAGCGACATGAATGTGGTCGATGAAATGTACTATGCCTGGAAAAGGCTTAAAGAGACTGTTAGTTTAAGATTTTAGTAATTTTAAATCTTGTTATATGATAACTATGTGACTGATTGTATTAAACTTACCCGCTAAGGTAGCTACAAGCACGATACACAAAATGACCGACTTCATGATTTAAAGTGATCGAATAAATGAGTAATAATGATTTCGTTGTCTTTTATATAGATACTTAATTTTTGTTATCTATTATCAGTTCGCGCTAATAAGTTATGCCTAACATGCGGTCGTGTGATTATTTTTGATTTGGTATATACATATATATCACGATAAGAATAACTTTGCTTTTATACTAGTGTTTTGCGCTTACGTTTCTAAAACTTCTCCCCTTTCCTGTTGAAATTTTCCCGCTGCGACACAATAACTGGTGGAGAATGCTTTACGGCATTCAGTTCGCCTTTTGTTTATTAATTGTATTCTTTTGTGCAATAAAGATTAAATAAATAAATAATATGCTGTTTTTTAAGAACGGTTATCGCATCAATCGCTCCAATGGTGTAGTAATAAAATTTTAATAAACCAAAATCTTATTAAAAATAAATTAAGGTACGTTGACGATGGAAGCGAGGAATGCTTGAATTGCGACAAAAACACAGTATAGGGCCTCTATTCTCTGGGCGTCATGACATAATCTGGTTTCTTTTCACACGACAGGGGTTATGGTCTAAGATCCGAGTAGGAGACGACCTTCACCCAGATGTTTCTTCGATAAAAAGTATTTTGTATCAAATTAATATATGGCGAATAGGTCGGCTAAACATTTTTAGTCCAATTTAATTAATTTATTTTCACACAAACTGACCTAGCCCCACACTAAGCTCTAGGCTTGTACTATGGCTAGTTCCCCAACGATAAACATACTTATATACTCGTGGATAAATAAATAGATATTATGAATTGGTATTGATATACTGCTAATAGATGTGTGGTTTATTGATTTATAGCTAAACTTATAAGCAATCTGACCCGAAATTGATAATCTGTAAATCATTTTCAGATTTACATATAGACTACATGAGACCGACGAAAAAATCCACAAGAGTTATGTAATTTTTAGTCATGTTCCACAGTTCGCACGATCTGCGCATGCGTGGGCGCGCGCCACCTGTCCAACAACCGCACGGGCGCGGCGCTGGCGTGGGGCATGCGCGGGCGCAACTCGGAGCTCTGCGCGCGCGCCGCCGACGCCGCGCTGCGCGCCTACACGCGGCACCGCACGCTGCCGGCGCGCGACCTGCTGCCCGCCGCCGGGCCCGGCCTGCTGCTGCACCACCGGGCGCTGCTGCTGGGTGAGTACACTCAAACACTTCAATAGGGATTATTCATTATTTCATTTTCATTTATTTTTTTCATTTATCGCTGGTTTATGTTAAATTCATGTTCTTTTTTACCTTTAAGTTATATTGTACCGTTTGTGCCCAAATAAAACATTAAAACATTACTTTTTTCACAGCTTTTATTAATAAAAGTAATTTGTCAAGATCGTTGCAAGTGGAAAGAAGTGGTCTCTGCCTACCCCTCTGGGAAACAGGCGTGATTTAAGGAATGAATGAATATTATTTATATTGCAAAGTCCTCGACAGATAAATTACACAATTCGTTGTTCTCGACAGCTTTCAAGGATCTTTTACGTAGAAAACATCTGCGTCTCTTAATGCCGCGAGATACACGCTTTTGTTGTTACACGCATTTACTTTTCCGTTCCAGGAAAATACTGCGACTTCCACAGACTGTATAAGAACAGGGAGTTCAAAAATGCCGGTAAACTGCTCATTTCGCTGATGACGTCCAAAATTGCACCAGACTAGTAAGTATCACTTAATCAACGTTAACCGTATAATTCCTATAATTTGATGTATAGTAGACCAAGAACCTCCTTTACCTCCTTTCGACTCTATTTCTATGACGTTTAGGTCCACTCGCCCACTTCGACCACACACCCACGCCTCATACGTCTTATACGAAACTAAGTGATGTAGAAATTCGGCGATTTTGCAATACCTTTTTCGAGGCCCTTGCCAAGATGCATTACACTAGCTATCGTGTCTATTCGTTTCGTTTTTAAACCAATCGCGTCACTCATAGATGACGTGATATGAAAGGCACGTGATCTAGCAGTGATGCGATTGGTTCAAAAACTGGTCTTTACTAGTATTAACCTTTTAACCCTACAGTTTCTGGGAGACGCTGCTCCTCGACGCCCTGCCACTCCTGGAGTCAGACGAGCTGGTGTTCTCCGCGGCAGACACCTTCGAGATCATGCTCTGCGTAGAACTGCGCGCGCAGCTGGTTGGAGACAAAGCGGAGCTGCTGCGCCTGGCACTCGCCAGGAACCTCGCCAGGAGTCTGCTGGCTGGGGATGAGCAGTGAGGCTGGAGTAAGAGTAGGAGTGTAGTTGTACAGCAGTCTGGGATGATTTATGATTGTGCGTCAAGGTCAAATTATACCCAGTTACAAGATTACAAGGAGTTTGCTGGCTTGAGGCAAGTCAGCTTGCTTTGAGGAGGAGGGAGTGTAGTGAACTCATTGAGCGAGTGAAACAGATGACAGATGCTGCCGTAACACGAAAGAAGGCGACCAAATTAATTTATTGCCTTGTGTTTTATTAAATAAATGTCATAGTAATTGTAAACAGCGCACCTTCAGAACGATAGTGACCTAATTCAAAATTTCAGCTTTCAAACTTTAAGTCGTAGTCGTAAGGTAAGGTGCGACATGATGAACTCGTCCTTACTATGGCTCATAAGCAAAGAGCGGAATTCTTCATAGCAAAAATCAAACTGTCAGAGGGATTGACCTAACTGTTTTATCGACTTATCGATGTTACGGAATAATATCGCATTAGGTATCCATAATCAACTTAAAAGATTATTCTGTAACATTTGACCTCTGATAAGTAAACCTAGATATTTTTCTAGCACGAACGATAAGTTTGAAGGGAAGATGAAGAAAACATATCGAGGGGTGAAAGGCTATTTGTTTGAAGCGACATTTTATGAACTTTACAGGAGAGCCATTTAAAGTTCCAAAATTTCGAAAAAAAAACACTGTAAAAAAAGTGCTGCTTGTATTTTTAAAACGTTAACTTCTCCTTACGTTAAAAAAATCGTAGATTATGTTGGTATACCTTTCAATAATAAAATAACCAGATATGCCAAGATAAATGTCGCATAAAGCAAAACGTCCTACTTGGTCGGTTTTACGAAGCAAGGTGAAATGATTCAAGTGCAATACTCTAAGCAATCAATGGCAGGAAAAGAAGTTTAAGTCACTCTACGATGCCGATGTGATACAAAGCAAAATGATTGAACCGCTTGTAATTATAGATAATAGGGACAGGCTATTTTGTTTTACTAACACCTTATGTTTGAATACCGGACAGGCAAGTTAACTTAAGCAACGATCAAGATTTGCAATTGGTGGTTTTATATGCCAAGCCTGGATCATATTTTATAAAACCTGGCTGTTGATACAAACTTTATAACAGAAATATGTAAAGAATTATGCTTTATAATTATTGATTATTATGTGTCAAAATGATGTTTAACAATAAAACAACTTATTAATACTTAAGAATATTTTATTTCTTAAAACATGACAGTCAGTCTTAATAAGGGAGGTCATACTAATTACCTATTAAGTTTTAATAAGGTATTTGCCTTCCAAGATTTTAATTATAATCAACATAATTAATAATTATGAACTTTTTTTAGCATTCGGCTAATTATAAGATAATCTCACTATTTGTCCTTAGCTCTTAAATGAACACAATATTATATTTTTTTAATACAATAAACTCTCATACATGTACTGTTGTACATTAATACTTAGATATAGTTAGCAATGAAATAAATGAGCGGTTACTTCTTACCCTGTAAAAAAAACAATAATTCTTTGTACCTTACAGACAAATAAGATCTGTGATGTGATGGTTCATGCCCACTTTCCACTGCGAGCGGAGCGGGCTCCGTAAGGACTCCGTTTGGCTTACAAAGGTGACTTCAAATGTTTCCAACGCGACTAAACCTCTTTTAAGTCACCGTTGTAAGCCAAACGGAGTCCTTACGGAGCCCGCTCCGCTCGCAGTGGAAAGTGGGCATGAACCATCACATCACATAACTTTTTTTAATGACTATTGGGAGGTAATTCCCAGATTCTCTCACTAAGCTGCTGTTTAAATTTAAAATTAACACAATAACATAAATGAGTAGGTACTTATTCACCTCTAAACAGTCTAAACGAATCACAATACGAGTTATAGTAATTATTTTTTCCTTTGTAGTTTAGGAACAACTAGAGATCATTAGTAGGAACTTTTTAAATTAGCACACGGTTAATAAAATATCGTAAAAGGCCCACCACTCTATCGTAAAAGTTAAATGTTAAGAATTCAGGTTGATCTATAGATGTAGTTAATTTTAATTATCGCCACCGTATTTTGTAGGATAAGTTCGTATTTATCACTGGACTGGACTGGAGGAGATAGAACTTATCCGACAAAATAAGTACGATGGCAAATAATTTGTTCACTACATTTGTAGATTAGCCTGAATTCTTAAAATGTAACTTTCTAGTTGGTGCCTTCTCCCACTTCATCTTCGATGTCGGTGTCCAGCAGCTCATCTCTTCCGTTGACGCTTTTCAGGTTTAGATATTCAGCGTGGAATATTCTTGGGATTACACCCGTGTCACACAATTTTTTAAGATCGTTAAATTTGGCTTTCGTGATCGGCAATGAAGATTTATACTTGGTGTGTATAGCCCTTGGCTTAGCATTGATTGGAACAGTCTCCTCCAAGGCGACTTCTTTCATTGAAAATTTAATTTTCATCACGTTTGGAGAAGACTTTTTGAATGTTGCTGTGCGTATCTGACTCCATAGTTGGCTAAAATGTAAATAATCTTTAATTAATGCTACAAAACAAACAATTAATAACTTATTTATTTAATGGGGCTATATCACATAAAATGATTTCATTTAACGTAATTTCTACGTTTCAGTCATAATGCAATGACCTTGGTTACGAGACTCCCGTTAAATTAACATACCTATAAATACGGGCTGCGAGCCATCACAAATAAACTTAACAAGGGGGTAAATATTGTAATAGATGGGACTGTGTCCTCATAACCATCCATCATCGAAACAAGTATGGTTATTGTGTATTCTTATTGAAAAGTATAATTTAGGTAACAGTAGGTATTTAACACTCCAACAAATACTTATTTAGCAACATGAACCAGATCAGAATTACATTAGACATAAGTTATTATGATTGTTTTGAGACAAAACTATGATACAACAATAAAAATATCAATACTTACATGCTCATTAATTCGTCTCCGTAATCCACAATAACAAGCGTGCGTTCACTATGCATACTCACGAGCGACTGAAGCGCCTGTGCGGTCGGCGCGGTATTTAAAATGGCACAGCTTCGGCAAAATCGACCAAAATTCGTTGGTTTTAAATGACATGTTTTACAAGTGCCATATTAAAATCGTACAGTTTACAAGACACGCTTTTTATTTTACAATGCAGTAATAATTGGTTTAAATACTATTACTTCTTTACGAGGTTTATCTTAAGTGACTTAGTTTCTAAATATAGTTACGAACAAAAAGTTTAAGTGACCCCTTCACTCAGGTTTGAAAAAGTAAAAATTGGTTGTAACACCGCACAGAACGCAAACAGTTACCGCGGGAATTGTTCAACCGACCTGCTTTGATAAATTTGGTTCAGGGCCAATTGTTTCAAGCGACATCACCCTCTGGTAGTAGTGGAAAGCAAAATGTATGTAACGACTTTTCACCAAAAAAAAGCTGTTCGCGAAAATGCTTTAAGTACCATACAACTGTACAGTTAACAAAGCAAAAATAACTTAAGCTCCGCTTCTATATTTTTTGGTATAGTTTAAGTGAAGTACCCAAATAAAATGTGTAATTGTACGTCGGAACATACACCTTGTGATACTATTGGAGACTAAATTGCAATTGTTTCAAGCGCCAAAAAAATGGTCCGATCTACACAAAACCTAGTTCAAGAGACGCAGAAAAATTCGCTGATTCCAAATATGTATACAACTCAATATGGCCCAAAGTGTCGCTTCAAACAAATAGCCTTTCACCCCTCGATATTTAGTACAGATTTAGATTTCGACTTTGTTATTTTGAATGAAGATTAGTTACCTACTCTTAGCAATATTTGTTTTTAATTTTTAATGATAAGTTTCATATAGGAAAAAAAAAAAAAACGTATTTTCTGTCTTATTCTTTATTATTATACTAAAATACAGTGGCGGTCAGCTAATTAGGGACACCGTTAATTTGTTTGTATGTATATCCAAAAGCCTGATTTCATTACTTTAACTTTGTTTCGTTAAGTGACAAATATTTATCGATAAGTCGATAAAACAGTTAGGTCAATCCCTCTGACAGTTTGATTTTTGCTATGAAGAATTCCGCTCTTTGCTCATAAGATCTTTACTAAGCTTTAGGACGATCCATTATGTAAAGTAATACTTTATAAGTATTTTTACTAATGTAGAGTTGTTAATGTTTTTGTATTACTACCAGGGATTCTAACCGATTACAAAAAAACCGGTATTTATTTAGTATACCGGTTAATTATTTAGGTTACGTTCGAACGAATTGTTTTGGGAATGTTATTTCGAAGCGCTCCCTAAACGGTTCCGTGTTTGGATACTGCATGAATGACCGCGTCTTTTTTGCGTCTGCACTGCTGGTAACGACGGTTCACAGTCAACTAAATGAAAATCAAATCTAATACCATAGCAAACCAATCCTGTATCCTTAACCTATCGTATGCCTAGTTCCGGATCCGTACCGACCCTGGTCCTATGCCTTGTTCCGTATCCGTCACTAAGGGCTTAATCGGGTTATTTGAAATTGGATACTAGTAGCTTAAATATAGGGTTCTAATTTGTCTGTAAAAAAACTAAAAAAATCAATCTTCCATAGATAGCATTCAGTTGCTCGAAACGTCAAATCACTTTCGAGCTAGGAGCTATTAAACTCGGTCACGTGACACCGATGACGTCAAATAAACCGGTTTTCAATCCCTGATTCAATAGGGAATATGCATGGATTTTAAAAATCGCATTTCTCATCAAAATATGAAAATACCGTAAAAAAGATCACCAAAACGGAAATTAAAATTAAAATCGGTCAAGAAATACGGAAGTTATAAGCATTTCAAACTTCTAATTAGACAGAGAGATCCGATGTGCACCGTGACGTCATTGTGCACTGCGGCCATATAAACTCCATGTAAAATTCCGTTTTTCTAGAAAGAGATAGGAACAAATCTTTGTTGGCTTATATCTTGGTTATTTTTATAGTTATTCAAAAAATGATTTTTGTGATCTGTTTGTTACATGAATCAGCTTCAATTGAAGCTGTAAAAAAAAACATGCATATTCCCTATTGTTAATTTGGAATTTGTTTAAAATAATGCTACGCTGTGTTGTCTGTGATGTGTAAATTCTGAAATCCTTTCTTATTATTATTAAAAATATCGAGAATTTAGCACTTGTTCTTAGACTAACTTTTGATTATTTGCGTCTGTTAATCGTACTGTGTAATTATAATAATAAATATTTAGTAGTGGTTATTCGGTGTATATTTTGTTAACCTGTTGTAAATTCTGTTTCACGGTGAGACCGTCGTAATATCACAGAAGACGGCTAACTGCGTCGTAATAGTACAGTCACCACACGGGATAGTTGAGATTTGAGGGATGCCACGGCCAAAATACGGACAGTGGCAAATCCCGTGTTGTGACTACAAACATCTTGAGCTCAATGCGTTTATCTATAGAGTATAATAATCTTATCTTATCTGCAGTTAGCCGCCTTCCTTGTTGTTACGGGATTAGACTAAAACGATGTTTGTTGGAAGGAAGCAATAACTAACTTAAATTCCTTATAATGTTTACAAGTCTAGATGATTAAGAAAAAAACCAACTGTCAAATGATAGTTTAGTTTAAGTTCTGTAAAAGGTTTGTAAATTACATACATACATACATAAACTCACGCCTTCATTCCCAGAGTGGGGTAGGCAGAGCTACAGAATTACCAACAACTCTAAAATCTTGTTGATAATTCTATAACCACATTTTGCATAAATGGTTTGTAAATTTTTATACACAATCTCAGAAATAACCTGTTGATAAGGCTTGATTAGGTTGGGTTCGTTTTATTTGAATACAATTCTGAATAAAATACGGTTTCATTAAGAAAATGCTTTATGGCTTATTATTATGGGCGACAATCACCTGGCAGAATTATTTAAGAATAAATGAATTAGTTACTAAGGTTTGTACGATAAAGTTGCAGTGGTTTTATCTCACGAAAACGGGTGAGCCATACTTGTGTGTGTAAATGCACGTGTACGCTTGTCTATGAGTGCGTAAGCTCGTGAGCGCTCAGTGTCGGTCGAGTCCCAGCACGGCTAGCACAGGTATGTTGTCCGCGACTTGTTTGTCGCTCGGATGTCCCTTTCTACCTTGTGTGTAACTATAGAGACGCACTGAGCGAGTTGTGTTAGTTAGTACCATAATCATAAGCATGTTAAGTATGGGTGGAAAGAAGTGGTCTCTGCCTACCCCTCTGGGAAACAGGCGTGATTTAATGTATGTAAGTATGGGAGGAAGAAAGAAAGTATGTTTCCAGTAAGGTAAGAAATATTGAGATTACCTAAGTTATACAGCGACGAGAATTAGCGAAAGAACAGTGCAAAAAATAATAAAGGAAGAAAGGGAAATACCGAGGAAAGAAAAGAGATGCCGTTTGCACACCTGCAAAATTTACATAGCCAATGAAAATCCAATGGAGAGAAAATGAAGTAGAAATTACATACATACATACCTTCACGCTTGTAATCCCAGAGTGGGGGAGGCAGAGCTACAGAATTACCTAGAACTTTAAAACTTGTTGATAATTCTGTAACCACATTTTGCACAAATAGGCTAAGATGTTTACCAGCGTATTGTATTAGTGACAGGTGGCAAGACCATCGCCACAGTATAAGAACAGTAGAACGTCTTCAAACAAAGGTACACCGCGCGGCTCGCGGCGGTGGGCGGGGCTAAACTCCCACTTTATACTAAATCTCAGGATACTACGAGTGTACATTAGTCGGGGCTGCGGCGTCCTTGCGCTCGGTTACGGTTTGTTGGTAGTGCGCGTACTTACCTATCGCTATCGAGCGACAATACAATGTCGTAAATAGTCAAAGGAACCGCCTTGCGCGAAAGCGGCATTATCAAAAGGTCAAAAAGGAATTTACATATCACATCCATCACATACAACAGTGTCAACAGATAAAATTATATAAGTAAAATAATTTAAATTTGGTACTTAGGTACAGTCACCCAATAAAAATGTTGAGCATACTAAGAACCTTGTCATTGTGAATGTCAAAGTCATTGTCATGTCATCATGTGTGTCATTTGATGTTCTGTTTGAAATTTACTATGACAACGCACTAAAGTGCTTAACATTTTCGTTGGGGTACTGTACCTAACAATATTTATACTTACTTTAAGTTTGTGTAATTTATGAAAATTAATATTCTTATAAATCATAGAAAGTATGGCCGAGTAGGTGACTTAAATTGAAAAACAAGTTTGGACAACCCTGACGCCCGAGCGGCAATTGTTATCAGAATCTCCTAAAGGGCCGGAGTCGAGCTACTTTTCAATTTATACTATGCCATCGCCTAAATTAAATTTATGAACTTTAATAAGCCTTGAATGAATTAAAATATCGTAATGAAATCGAATGAATGTAACTTATATGATTTTCTTTATTTATTACGAACTTGCTAACGCTAGCAGTATCTACGCACACAGGAGCGCGAGTCTATACGCATTACAAGTACAAATATTTTACACCCGCTTTTGTGGGTAAAACAACAGTTACATGTTAAGACAGTGATGAATCATTGTTAAGTTAAATGTGGAATAGGATTAAATCAATATTTTTGATATATTTGTTTTCTTTCAATAAGTATTATTTAAAAGATTGTAAAGCTGGGTCAAGTGAAGTAAAATGGGAATTTGAGCGCCACAACTCTGGCAAGTAACAGACTTTCCCAAAAAGTACGTACCCGTTATTGAGTTCTTTCACTGTTCTACATTCAATACCCTGTATCCAGGACTTGCTGTCCTTCATGGTAGATGGAGCATGTCAATCGTGCAATCATGGAGGCATTCAAAAGATTACCTTTACTATAAGTTTTTGAAAGCCTAATCAATCACATTTTCTGTGACTAAAGAAAATGAATACAAATCTACTTAGCTTAGGTACCGTTTCGCTAGAAGCTTAGAACACTTACTCTGTTAACCCTTTTCCAGGCCTTGCTAAAGTGAGGATACAAATGGAAAAGAGCCACGAATTCGTAACTTCCTGAAGGATACTGATCCATGAAGTCGTATTTCAGGAAAGTTCAATTAAATTTGTGTCATAAAATGTAGGTAGTTAAGTTTAATTTTGAGCGACATGAATACGGTTGATGAAATGTACTATGCCTGGAAAAGAGTTAAACCAGCTTCTGTCCCCATTAAAGAGTATTTTCATAGTCATACCTCTAATGCCTACTTCTTTATGTACAGTTTTAGCAAAATTTAATCACATTTTAATCATGAATGTATCAGACCAGGGACAGAACATTAGGACAGTAAAATTAATTGAGCATAGCACAATCATATGAGGGAGAGGCATTTGCATTTCAGGGATAACAGTGGAAAGATGATGGTTTTTTAAATTTTAGTCGGGATCTGTCTGCTCATGAGTTAGTAACTCCCAAAGAGGCGATGGGTAAATTTGTTTTCCAAAAAAAAAAAAAATATGCTAGTTTAAAGATTTACATTTATATTGTATTGGCTTAAAGTAAGTATCACCAGTTCACCAATAATTATTATTTTTACACTACTTAACAATGTTTATTTAAGACACGGTACACTTAAAGTCCAGTTTATTTTAAATGAGTAAACACATTACATCTTGAGGCGCCTACTTCCGACTAAGATGAAATTCTTCCATTGATTTCAAATCTTGCACATCGTGATGCAAAATTTTGTCATATCCTTGGTAATGGAACTTTCCAAAAAACATAATATTCTTTAGCATGTGTGGGAACCATATCTTGTCGTCAAGCCACATTTTTTCAAAGGGTATTTGATCGTAATTAAACCACTTAGGCGCCATTTCTTCGGTTTCTGTAGGAGTTCCGTCGTATACGCTACTACTATAAACATTGACATCCATCATGGTAGTTTCTCCTTCAAACGTGAATTCCAGATGCCCAATATTTTTCAAGTCACTCTTTTTAACTGTAACGCAACATTCTTCCTTTAACTCGCGCAAAGCAGCATCGACTACGGATTCATTCGGTTCGATTTTGCCGCCAAATCCGTTCCATTTGTTTGCGCCAAAACCGCGCTTTTTCATGCCTAAAAGTATTTGGCTCTCGGTGCGAATGAAAACCAGAGTAAATCCTTTTTTCAAAATCATGTTAGATTAACTTTGGTGAAGATTTTATGTAAGAAATCGGATAATAAATAAGTGAAGATTACCGGCTTTCAAATGTAAACAATAAAGCAATGAAATGAATGACGTTTCTGGTGAGGTGAGGTTAGGTTGACACTTGACACTTTAATGTGACAGATTTTTCTTTTTTGATCTGTCCTATTTGGGACAGGCATGAATCAAAGATATCATACAGCCAAAGGTTGACAGTTAAGAAGTCCTAATCTGGAGAACTTTAAATGAAATAATTAAATTCGATTTTTTTACCTTGTGGCAGTAATATTTAAATTCAAAACATTAATTTGATTTTGGACCCACTGGTAGATATCAAAGAGGGCAGCTTAAATAATGACATATGGTTGCAACCCTTTCGCAACCCGTCGCAGTACCTACTGAGATAAAAGAAAATTATCCAAAACATAAGAGACTCAGTAGTAATTGTTGCAAATTATGAAAAAGTGCTCAGAGCGCGCAACGCTTCGAGTAAATTAACATACGACATGGTTTTTGTCGTAAAAGTTCTGAGGTATCCATCTTGCGTTGTTTCTCATTCAGCTTGAGTACTTACCCTTCGATAAGCTGTTTGAGAAAGCAAGACCAAATATAGTAAGTAGCGTTAAAAATCGTTTCCATTGAACGTTTTAGGCCTATAGACAAACCTCATGAAGTGGTATAATATCGCTTAGCCAGCGTGTCAAAAAACGTCCGCGCGAACGTAGGCTTAGCCTAAACCACAAAGTACATTATTATAGCGCCTATGCTATTACATTAGCGTGGGACGGATAATCTGATTATCGACTAACCTAATCCCTGAAGCTCAGGCGTGCCACACGAAAATGAAGTTTGCTTAAACGTTACTGGATGTGGATATTAGATATTCAACACAGCCGCGGTTAAAACATTGACCTCTATAAATTCCAATCCCAGAGAAAGAGGTATACCAAAGAGGGCAGTAATGTAATTTACTTTTATTTGACACATCTGAGAAGCGGACTCTGTTTTATTTTCATTTTAAAATTAACCTTATCCAGCAATTATCGTTGTTAACTCGTTACCGATACATTCAATTGCGTGCATTATGTTCATTAGGGTTTATACTTTTAGGGTCTTAAAAATTATGTTCATATGAATTCTTTCACTGTAAACACCTACCTAGGTCTGAAAAACAGATCGATTGTTTTTTTTACTGCCTAAGTCATGGAAACTAGTTACAAATTCGGGGATATTTTTATACTAGGTACCTACCTACCTACTTATGCTATTGCAATTCAATTGTTCATAATTCATCCTTTTGTGCCTCAGAATAATGGTCCTTTATAAAATCAGCAGCTCTTTCCGCGATCATTATGGTTGGAACATTCGTGTTAACACTAGTAATGGTAGGCATTATACTTGCATCAACGATTCGTAGGCTATTTACGCCATAAACTCTAAGTTTGCCATCAACTACAGCAGTAGGATCATCAGCTTTACCCATTTTAGCTGTTCCAACTGGGTGGTAAACATTATAGGTAAGAGTTCTAGCCATGCATTCCCAATAATCATCGCTTTCGAACTCAGTACCATCACAGTCTTTAAACTGAATCCTTTTTAATTCAGCTTTAGCTTTTTTAAACGTTGGTGTGTTAACAATATCTAAAACTCTTCTAACGCTTAAAACATACATTTTCATGTCTCGATCATCGCTAAAGTATTTTGAATAGATTTTAGGAAAATCACTTGGATTCTTGCTTCTTAATAGAATTTTGCCTTTTGAATACGGCCTGCATAAAGAAACGAAAAAAATCAACATTTCTTTACCGGCATTGAAATTAGAGTACTGTTTACAAATTTCATCCTGAAACGACATTATGTCAGTACACGCTGAATAAACGTACGATGTATTAGACAGGAAGTAGTTATGATCAATTTGGACGTCTGGAAGATTTTTATCACCAGGTACTGACAGAAAAGCATTGATATTAGGTTGATCGTAATTAGTTGCATGAGGACCACTCTGTTCTAGCAGATATTGAGCTGCTGCTTTAAGCCAAAATGTTTCATCTCTCGCTTTCGCTCCTGTATCAATGGTTACTGGTATTGGAATTCTAACATGGTCCTGCAGATTTTCTCCAACTGGCAAATCTGCTACAACTTCAATATCCATCTCTTCAAGGTGTGTTTTGGGTCCAATACCTGACAACATTAGCAGCACTGGAGTGTTAACTGCTCCAGCACTAACAATGACTTCTTTATTAGCAAAAAACATCGCCGTACTACCGTTACTAAGAGTAACTTTAACTCCTGTTGCCTTTTTACCTTCAAATGCAATCTTATCTACAAACGTATTTTTAAGAAAATACAAATTCTGCCTCTCTCTAACAGGATTCAGAAACGCAGTAGCTGTACTGACTCTTTTACCTTTGTAATGATTTACTCTTACTTTCCCTACGCCCATTTGCGTGTCCCCATTCAAATCATCTAAATACTTCAATCCCATATCCTTATAACCTTCTGTTAACATTTCAGCTATACCAACATGCGTAAAGTTTAACTGATCAACGATCAGTTCTCCTTCTGTGCCGTGATCTTTTCTCAATTCAGGATTGTTAAGTATAAAGGGGTCTAATACGTTTTCGAGTTTTTTAAAATACTCCTTTATTGTTGGCCAATCCCATTCCCCGTCTATGTTCCAGGGTTTGTAGTCCCCTGGGCTGCCTCGCATGTGTAGGGCGCCGTTGATGGACCCGGTGCCTCCGATAGTTCTGCCACGAGGCCAGAAAGACCGCTCATTGGCAGAGCCTCTGTTCGTGGTTTCGTCCAGCTCTGTGTAGTATTGCCAGACATGTGAACTTCTGTGGGTTGCGCCGGAAAAATTGGGTATCTGTAATCACAGATTAAGATGGTTTTAGAAATATTAGGATAGTCGTAACGTCAAATTTGAATGAAAGTGTAAAAGTGTATGAATATTATAAGTATTTATAAAGTCTAAACATGCACTTACATCACCGCTGGATGCAGCAGCTTCAGATTTGTAGGTTAAACCGAGTACTCACTAGCGAGCCGTAACCGTAAATAATTATTGTACATAACATCGTGATGTGTACGCGGCAGACGTGCCTGTTCTTTACTAGAAACTCGATACTGCAACTGCTACGATTACAGTTACAGCTCTCTAGTGAGTAGGTAGGTACTTGGCAGTACAGTAGCTCTTGAGAGAGCAGCTCTTTGCACAGTAGTAGACTGGAAGTGACAACGATGACATGGCATATTAGGACGACGACGATAATATAAGTTTACTTTTGATCACATTTGATTGTACATTTACCACAGACTCTAGGGGTGGGTCACCCCCTGCCTCTATCAGCAGAACTCTCCACCGTTCTTCCTGCGTCAGCCGGTTCGCCAGGACTGAGCCTGCCGTTCCTGAGCCTACCACTATGAAGTCGAAGTTAGCGCCATCTGAAAGCCAAAATAATTGATCTGTGAAGTATGTGGAAGTCCGAAACTGTACTAGAGATGGTATTTTTTTTTAAAGTTACAATTATAGACTTACAGTATTTTCATATTGCATTTTCTTCATTCTAAAATTAATGATGTCGTTCATATGAAATGGAATGACTATTATATTGATAACTAGTCAACGAATGACTAGCATCAACTTTTTATTTATTTAATCGTGTGGCATAATGTAAATAAATTACCTAGAGACAGTAAAATTATGAGACTACAAATTTAATACAAGAGATTTAAGCCACTGACTGGCTACGTCGTTCAGGCTGATCAGGTCTTTGGGAGGCCCGCCGGTGTAACGCGACACAGGGCATTCCTGAATTATGTGGTGGATTGTCTGGACCTCCGCACCGCAGGTACAGGCAGGAGAATCTATCCAACCACAACGGTGTTTGTAATGGGCGCACCGTCCATGTCCTGCGCGTAGCCTATTAAAGTTGCACCAGTCTTGTCTTGGGAGTTCAGTGCCCCTAGTTCTGGTTCCTGGGACAATTTCAAAGCCCAGTGTACCCAGTGCCCAGTGGACGCGTCAACTTATCCAACAGGTCCAAAACTCCCAACATCCAACAACAGAACATACCAGCGATTTTGTCCAGATTGTCCTCAGGCCAGTCCTCGGTGAGCAGACACTGGGCAGCCAAGAGTTGCGTCACCAGGCCCCCGAAGGTGGAGCCAGCAGAACCCTGGCTGTATGAGCCGCATGGGTGCGTCAGGCAAACCATGGCTGAAATGTGGAAGAAAGGAAGAAAAAATTGTGGTAAATAGTTTTATGCAGATAATAAAATAGGCTATTCCAAGTAGCCGTGATTACTGTATTCTGTGTATAAGTTTTTGAATAAGTAAATATTTAGCTAAGGTACTCAACGCTTTTCAACGACTATCCATTATAATATAATATAACACATGGGTCACAGCACTACAACGTATAAATAGCCGTATCACAGATTAAATAACAAATTGCACATCGCCCATTACAAAATGTTATCCAAGAAGAAGGAACGTTAATTAAATGTAAGTATTTTAAAACCGTTGTTTTTGAAGTATAGGGAAGCAGGCAGGAATCAAACACCGATCTGGTTCTAAGATTATATTCATCTGCGTCACAAGCTCAATGCCCGAGTTGGAACTACCCTACATTTGATAGCCACAACAAAAGGCATACCCTACACTACAGTTTTGTAAACCTGAGAAAGTCTACTTCAACGCGTTGGAACCTAACAAGTCTAATAAAAAGCAAATCCGACTTCATTTTTAGGGTTCCGTAGTCAAACTAGGAACCCGTATTGTTTTGCCATGTCCGTCCGTCCGTCCGTCCGCAGCCTAGCTCAGAGAGTCTTAGTACTAGAAAACTGTAATTTGGCATGAATATAAATATTAGTCATGCAAACAAAGTGGTTTAATATAACACTGTTTTTTTTGTACACGTAATGTGGGGTCACGTTGGATAGGTCTTTCAAAAATATTTCGGGTTTGTTACAACAATTTTCCGATTAAGCGCTCCGTTTATGAAATATTAAAATCACCTAACACCACCAAATAACTTTAAATAGATAATTAGTTAAGTAATACTTGTTTTTTTGTTGAGATAGTTTTTGTGAACCTTACACTGAGCATGGTCAGACATGATCTTGCCCGGTTTTTAATATTGTCATCGAATATGTTAAAAAAGATAACCCCCCTCATTACTTTGAGTAAAATATTATAGCCAATCTCACTCCCAAAACCGAGACGATTCCAACGACAACTGATAATAATAAAATTCATCAAACCGTATAGGCTGCAAAGCACGTCAAAGAAATATACATACGTACTTTTAGTGTTTTATTATTATTATACGTACATAATAATAATAAAAAAAAATATATATATCTACCATTAAAAAAAAATAAATTAGCCAGAAACAATTCGCTCAGCGCTCAACCCCAAAAATTTAGTTCTCTCACCTGGCCCAGAATTATTATAATAATATAAAACTAAAGAAAAACAGTAACCGGAATTTACATAGCTAAATATTTATATTTACTTATCATACTAAAAATAGCAGAAGTTTGAGTTTTAATGAAGGTGTGTAATTATGAATCTCTTCTTATGCAAGCATGTGTGCGAGTCTGCGTGTGTAAGAGTGTGTGGGTGTTGTGTGTGTGTGTGTTTGGAGAAGAGGGTGTGTAGATATACTTTATTGGATTTCGTTCCTACAACGTACAACGTAGTATACTACACTCAGGAGCAAAGAAATCGAGCCACCGTTGCATTTTTTACGTTGATGCTAATTGTGTAAAGGCCGTAAGTGTTATCATGAAAATTCTAATTCCATATGATAGGTAATTTTGTGTTCTATCAAATGACATATTTTTAGTGGTGGGGATGGGTATTTCCCTTCATTGTGGGCAATAACAATACCCGCCCTCTAATTAGCTCGTTAGTGCACATACTGATTGAGCCACGTCATTAGGTATAAAACCATTTTGTTTAATTGTTTTTACATCATTTGTTTATGATACGTTATCCTGAACACATCTCTGCTCGATTCTACTGGAAAACCTTGAAGAAACATGGATACTACCCCGTCTGAAGCCGCCCAAGCAGTTGCTCTGTTGCAAACTGGGTTGGGTCAACGTGAAGTGGCCCGACAACTGAACCTGACGCGTTTATCTGTCCAACGTGTGTTCCAGAGGTTCCAAGCGACTGGTGCGTTCTCCAGAAGACCTGGCACTGGCCGGGTACGCTCTACCTAGGAGCAAGATGACCGCTTCATTGTTGTCAACTCGCTACGGAATCGACGACACAATGCTGTTCAGCTTCAGCGGAAGCTACGAGAGACCCGGATTGTGTCCATCAGCCGATGGACTGTTAGAAGAAGACTGGCAGAGAAGAATTTAACTTCACACAAGGCTGCAAATGGCCCTAAACTCACCCCGAGTCACCGTCAAGCACGTCTTCGCTTTGCTCAGGAACATGAAAACTGGACCCTTGAGCAATAGAGGGCAGTACTCTTCTCCGACGAGTGCAGGATTTGTCTTTTTGGCAATGACGGCAGGGAGAGGGTCTATCGAAGGCCTGGAGAGCGATTTTCACAATGCTGCATCGAAGAACGAGTCGCATATGTAGGCGGTTCATGCATGGTCTGGGCCGGCATTTCTTTGGATGCGAAGATAGACATTGTGTTCGTCACTGGGCCTGGTGTGGGGGCGAATTCAAGAGGATTGACTGCTCATCAGTACATTGAAGAGGTCCTCGCTGAACATGTGGTCCCATTTGCTGGCTACATCGGTAAAAACTTCATGCTGATGCAAGATAACGCCAGACCACATACAGCCCGGAACACTCAGGAGTACCTAAGAGAGGTTAATATCCCTACCATGGATTGGCCAGCACAAAGCCCGGACTTGAACCCAATAGAGCACGTCTGGGACGAGCTCAAGAGGCAAATCCGGGCCAGAGATCCCGCTCCTGAGACTCTGCATCAGCTCAAGACAGCGATCGAGGAAGAATGGGCGGGCATACCTCAAGACTTTCATCAAAAACTCGTGCGTTCAATGAAAAATCGCATGCGTGCATGTCGATTGGCTAGAGGAGGCAATACACGTTATTAAAAACCGATAATTTGTTTTAATTTTCATAAAACTTTTTAATTTTTCCCTTGTATTGTTCGGTTCTAAAGTGAGCATTTTGAGGGCCTTGCGGTTTTCGGCCCTGAAATGACTGAAAATATTCATCCCCACCACAAAAAAATGTGTCATTCGATAGAAGACAAAATTACCTATCATATGGCATTCGAATTTTCATGATAACACTTACGACCTTTACACAATTAGCATCGACGTAAAAAATGCAACGGTGGCTCGATTTCTTTGCTCCCGAGTGTATTTAGCGGATAAACAAAGTTTCGCTTGTTATTTTTGCTATAAATATATGGACCAATAATTCATACATACGCTATACGTACTTACACTCGAGAAACATAACTCCTGACGCAGTCGAGTAACAAAGTAATGCAGTTGCTTAAATAAGTCATTTCATTTAAAAGGAGATGAATATTTCTTTTTAAATATAGTTACTTAAATTAAACTTACCTTGACGTATCTTTACTCAATATAAACAACCAAACACCTCACTATCAGACTTGCAAATGGACGCACAAACTGGTAAACAATGTGTATTCTATTATTAGTATTCTGCATTTTATTACACACGACTACAACTAATTCTATTTATTAAGAAGGGAACATTATCAACTAATAGGTAAAGCAAATTCAACTTTCTACAGCTTATAATATGGTTCAAATTCTTGTAACAATTCTTTAACACATATGGCTTTTCTTAAGGTAGATACAGTGTAAGTTAATGATAGTAGGTAATATCAGAAGCACAATCGAAAGATACACGCTTAGGATCTTATTATTATCACATAAAGGTTGATTATTTCTTAACTCATATGCCATATTTTACTTCATCTATATTTCTAGTAGATGTTCAGTGCCATTAACTGGATTTTGGCTCCACTTTGTGTACGAATTAAAGTGCTTGGCATTTTAAATGTTAATATTGATTGTGTTGTGAAATTATAGTTATATAGCTACTACAGATAAAAATATATACTGATAATTAATAAAATCGTCGTGTTATCATCCGGGTGGGTTCCAATTATCTCTTATGGGTATCTTTTGATTATTCCTACTATTATTTTATTATATCACTATCATATTTTTTTCGTCCCATGGGACTCGAGAAGAGCCTTATCTTCTCTTATCTTATCTTATTTGGCGGATACACTTCGACCCTATGGGATCTTTTGTGTATCCCCTCTTTTAGCGCTTAATCCAATGCAGTCTCGACCCTTTGCAAAAAGCGGATAGTAGAGTGCAAGACAGTGCCTTAAAATCGTTGAAATCGTTGAAAAACGAAGAGCCTTTGGCAACAGACTGGTAACAGGAGAACAGCCACGGTGACATGAGGTGTCCTATAATCAGGGATCGGAAACTCGGATCGATATTTACCTAAAGTTGGCAAAATCCCGGAAAAAAATAGGCAAACATGGCGTCGGCTTCTTAAAAATATTATTTTAATATAAGTTCCGGGGTTCTGGGATTTTACAAAATGTTAATATAATAATTACTTTACATGTAGGATAAAACATTAATTTTTGCTCCTATAAATTCGTTAGGTTAATGAGTTAGGTACAGGTAAATTAAATAACATTTTATAAATAATTGATTATGAATTAATGCCGGAGCAATTTATTTATTTTGAAAACCCAGATTTTTTTGTAATGAATTCTATGATTGAGTCCGCCCCCATACAACTGAACAACAAAGCCGGTGCGAAAGTATAGGTAAATATCGATCCGAATTTCCGATCCCTGCCTATAATGTGACATTAGTGGTAAATTAACGTTTGTGCTCCTTAGTTTTTTTATGTCCAGATGAAGGCAAACCAGCATACAGTCCACCTGAGTCTTTATTTTACTGACATGTGTTATCGTATTGTTTTAAACCATGCCATGACAGCGATGACGGTCAAGAAAAAATGAGCTATCATAACGTGGAGAATACGATAACAAGTCAAAAGCAACATGGGTTTGCCACGGTCTTACCGTGTAGAAACTGTTTGCGGACAGCCTTACGATCATAACGACGACCATTTAAATGAAAAAGTTTCGGACTAAAACTCTTTACATTTTGAAGTGTCAAAATCTGACGGTAAAAATGTTTCAAAAGAAATGTTTATATACTTTCTGTTCCTTCTCGAGCCAATTTACAAAGTGTTAGCAACAATTACTCTGCCTGATAAGGGGATCTTCCCTTTGGAAAAGAAGTCGGTGGGCCTCCAGTTTTATGTAGACGTCGAAAACCTGGATAGACTCATTCCTTGCAAAGTGCACACGTGGGCAAAGAAGTGTTGTTTGTCTGATAAAGACCCAGACTGTTCTATGATGGTTTACGGTGAGAATATAGATACTGTCGAGCCGAACGACCGGAAGACATATGTATTCGTATACCCAACAGTGTTCCAACATGACAAGATAGGGTTTTGTGATTTTATTCTAGACTACAAGTGCGGGCAAAGGTTTGTGAAAAGACAACTATTCAATATTACCTTCGATACAAGACCGCAAAAAATTATAAAGACAAATATAATGAAGAAATATATTGGAGATGCGCAAGTAGCCGACTGCGCAAGTATAGACGCCGATTCTTTAAACGACTGTTCACAGGTTGATTGCAATGTAAAATATTCTGACGAGAAACCATACTTCGATCCTCATCTAAAAAAGTGTGTAGAAGCAGTATCGTGTATAGGTGATCCCAAGAAAGAATTTCCTCAGTCAGCCTATCTACCAGACGTGAATTTTTGCAGAGACTTGGATCACGCGTTCGAGATACAAGACATCTATGCTATTGGTAATGGATACACCGTAACAACTGACATACCTGTGGTAACAGAGACCGCGCTCAACGCAGTGGTGAAGTCAAACTGTTCCACCATATCTCAAAATTTGTGTTTGATATCAGATTTGTTATCTGGTAAACTGTGTCCATATGCAAATGGAGTGTACATGGATATCGGCGGGCCATGCAAAAAGGCCGCTATCTCTATATTACGATGGATCGTTGGTATATCATTGTTTATTATAGCGTTCGTAATTTTCACCGTTATATCAGGGAAGACATTACAAAAATGGAAAGATGGTATGATGCCAAAACAATATTCAAATTTAGTAGAAACATATAGTGGAAGAGTTGAACATGAACAGCGGAAAGTGAACCATCGTATTAAAAATGCGTTAATTCGAGATGTAATTCAACGCGGTATGCCGTTGGAGATAAGGGGTAGTATTATAAACGTGTGCGAAAGGGTCGGTAAGGAGGTGAGATGGAAGAAGAGGTACAGAGTAGCTGATATGATTGAGAAGCCAGGGTTGGACCGGCTGCAGACCACTTCAACCACTTCCACTGAGAGCTCTCTAAACAACAGTGAGGCAGAGAGATTGATGAAATGACGTGTAAATGTACCTAAATAAATGTATTAGAAATCATTGGTCTTTTATTTTGTAGATCGTTTGTTTATGAAAATGATTGGCAGGTGGCAGTACTCGCATTGTTGTGTTCCGATGTGGGGATAAGTTAAGGTAACCGCTGAAATGACTAGCGTACAAGCATTCCGTCTTAATACTCAGGGTTGGCAACCCATTCTTAAGAGTGTCTTAAGAATGCAGAAGGACCCTTACTATCAAGTGGCCTGTGTGCTCGTTTGTCTAAGATTAGTCTTACCAATTAATTAAAGCTCAAACCAGTTGGTACATTGCTGCAGAGACCGTGAAAATGGCTGTTGCGGGACGAGTAGATACGAGCGCTATATTATACGAGTCCGGCAACCGCCCTTCCTGGCTGAGACTTGTGTAGTGCTTTTTTCCAGCAATGCGAGAGAATTTAACGAACTTGTTAATAGTATTAAACACAGTCCCAAAATTTCCTTGAAAAAAAAAGAACAAGAACAGGTACGATTTAGTATGACACTGAAAAAAAGCATTAAACAAAATCAAAAATTAACGTACCTAATAAAATCAATTTGAATAAAATAAATCAAATTATAACATTTATTACGCGTTAATGTTATTTCGGCAATTTATTTTGTTTAGGAACAAACTATTTGATACACTTTTAAATGCGCTGTAAACGTTGTTTGAAAAGGTTTAACTTTTTAGTCTATGACATTTAAAAAGTAAAATATACAAGGAAGAATTTTAATTGCACGACTTTTTGGCTGAGTGGAGTTAGTTATCATAGCTCAAAAATGGTTTTAAAAAGTAAATCACCAGGTACGTATTGATATTTCATAACATTTCCGCAGCCGCTGCCGTTGTTCAATAATAACTTTATTCTTTTTAATTTTGTCTGGACCTAGAACTTAGAACTTCGCGGGCTGATTTTACAACAGGGTTAACATTTCCGAGCATGAGGGCAAAAAAACAGTTTATTGGACAACAAGCAAAAAATACAGAATGCCATTTACGGTGCAAGTCCCTGTGAAGTGTGGCTTCTGATAGATAAGAATACCAAGCAGGAGCTAGATTTTATTCTCAGTAACCATCGGTGCTCGAGGCTGGCTCGCACTTGACCGTTTTTTTTATAAATCAATGACGGCCCACCGCGGTATTCCACGGTGATTTCGCGCCCTTTTACTAGTCTTACGGAGTAGTCTTGCCACTGGTAATTTCCTTCCCAATAGACTTATTAGTTCAAGTAAGACTTCGCTGGTTTTTTTCCCATTAGTTTTACTTCATCAAAATTTATTTTATGAAACGTATACCTCGTAATTGATAGGAGATTTCGCCTATGTCAAACAGAATAAATAAAAAGTATATTTGACTACGCGCTAGCCTAGTTGGTAGTGACCCTGCCTACGACGTTAGCGGTCCTGGGTTCAAATCCCGGTAGGGGCGGATATTTGTGTGTGAGCGCGAATATTTGTTTCCGAGTCAAGGATGTTTTCTATGTATTTAAGTATATATTTCTCTATATAAGTATTTATATCGTTGTCTAGTACCATAGTACAAGCCTAGAGCTTAGTTTGGGACTAGGTCAATTGATGTGACATTGTCCCCTGATATTTAGTTTATTTATTTATTTTATATTCCGGCCATCTTTCAGTCGGCCATCTTCCCTCCCCGAAGGTCCCCGGAGGAGCGACCGTGTTTTCTAGCTTCAACTTAATTAATGTTTTTATAATCGATTTAAAATTATGAAACCATTTATTCATAATAATTATTGCTGGTGACTATACATACAGATAACGCGCATAGATTTATTGTAAATTCATATAGTATAATGAATAACAATGTCAGAGAAAAGCAATAACTTTCTCGGTTTGGATTCTGGCTTTAGGGTTGTCACTGTATGTGATTGTCACTGTATTGTTTTATGTTTTACGTCGTGATGTATGCAGTGTGCCCTTAAGGCTTACTCACACGTTGAGAGACAGGAACAGGCTGAAAAACAGCGCTGTGCAGACCTGTCTCACACCATATTATTATGCTGTGTCCTAAACCTTTTGCCATAATTTTGGTAGACATTGAAAATTATCGTAGTTTTGTAGTTTTTGTGTCTACCTTACTTACATATAATATGTACAACTACCGGTGCTGAGAGGGCAATAAATATTTTTCTATTTCTTTTTCTATTTCTTATATTTTTTAAATAATTATCTATACTATAATATTATAACCAGGTAAAGTTTCTGACGTTGTCGGGGATAATCTCTGGATATACGGAACCGATTTTGAACATTATTTTACCAATAGAAAGCCACGTTATTTGTTAGTGTAAAGGCTATATATTTTCCCAAAAAAATGCTTATTGCCCGACGAAACCCCCGATGTCAATACAACCTGTACTCTCAGAGCTGATATCTCATAAACTGCCCAATCGACTATCATCTTACGAGTAACATACGGTTTTATCACTACATAGTATAAAACAAAGTCGCTTGCGCTGTCTGTCCCTATGTATGCTTAAATCTTAAAAACTACGCAACGGATTTTGATGCGGTTTTTTTTAATAGATAGAGTGATTCTTAAGGAAGGTTTATATGTATAATACATTCCATGCGGGCGAAGCCGCGGGCGGGTCGCTAGTACTAGATAAAACACTCTGTCCTCTATATACGCATAGATCTTTCACCGACGATTTCTACCGAAATAATCTTTTCAAATAAAAAGGAAAATTCATATGGTTTGAAGTGGCAGCCCTACCTAGTTAAAATGGCTGTGATAAATGGCTCCGGTAATAGTCGGAAATTCGGAATCGTAACTAATTCAATTCCAGTTAAGCTGTGACGTGTGCGTCCACGCTAGCTGAAACGGTAATAAGTTTAACCATATATAACACGACATTCTTCGTTATCAATAGGCTTAGCCAAGAGCCCAACGCTACCAGGCGTTTTCGTTTCTAACGATTCAACGCCTAAGCGAGTTTTAGCTAGCCAAGAGCACGAGGATGGAAAATAAAGACGTCTACTGCTAAGCAAAGGCCTTACCCAAAGAATGACGACGCGATAGCCTAGTTGGTAGTGACCTTGCCTATGAAGCTAGCGGTCACGGGTTCGATTCCCGGTATGCGCAAATATTTGTGTGATGATCACGAGTATTTGTTTCTGAGTCTTGGATGTATTCTATGTATTTAGGTAAGTATGTATTTCTCTATATAAGTATTTATATCGTTGTCTAGTACAAGCCTCTAGTACTGCTTAGTTTGGGACTAGGTGAATTCATTTGAGATCGTCCCATGTTTTTTTTTTTACTTATTATTATAACGAAGTAAAGTTTGTGACGTTGTAAGGGGTAACCTCTGGATCTACTGAACAGATTTTGAAAATTATTTTACCAATAGAAAGCCACGTTATTTGTGAGAGTATTGCCCAACGAAATGGGCAAGAGAACAGCTAGCTTACTAATAAAGTAAATAGGTAATGAACCAGATAGAAACACCCAACATAATGGACCCTACGTTCACAGCTGATAATATCTTAAACGGCCAAATTAATTTTCTTTTTACATAGCTAAGAAAAAAATCTAATTCTAATATGGCAAAACTAAAAAAGTGGTGAATTGAAACTCTTTTTTTAAAATAAGCATAAAAAGTAGCAACAATAAAAAACAAGTGAACATTGTGGTATGATAACTTTTATGACCATTTTCATTATTGTTTGAATCTTATTTAAAAAAAAACCTAAGTCAGCATCGATTCTGCTATTTAGGAGTTACAATACCACACATACACACGGACGGACATCTCAGTCAAGAGGAGTTTATTATTATTAATACGGCCCTAAGTCTTACATAAAATAAACACTTTCTTGCACAAGGGTAGAAAAGCGGTTTTAGTCTCCGCTTACACAGCATAAACGATCTTTAGAAGCTTGAGAAATGAAAAATAAATATTAAAACTAAGCACAAGAGCAACAGACACTTAGCTAGTGTGCTTAAATAAGTCCTTAGGTATTGTAAATTTGCGCTGCATCTGCAAACAAGAAAACTTGTAAACGTGACCTAGTTAGTTGTCCCGGACCTAGGTGTTATACTTAATGGTAGCAGTTTCGGAGCTAGCTCTAACGAGATGTAACCACACTTTAACCAAGAAGTTAAAAATGTTAATTATTTCAACACCCTACTTCAGTGTAGGGTTGCCAACGCGCCGTGATTCAAAATTCAAAATATTTATTCAGTAAATTGGCCACATGAGGGCTCTTTTACACGACGGTAATATGGAGTGAATATACTAGCGCTTCGGACTAGACTATCATTGCGGAGAAGAAGCGCCGCAAGAAACTCCAGCAGATGGTCATTCTTTCAATTATTAAATACAATAATACTTATACTTTTAAGTTTTTTTTATTTTTATTGTTGCAAGCCCATCGCCTAATAGTACTACAAGCCTTTATTCCCTTAGTCGCCTCTTACGACATCCACGGGAAGACATGGAGTGGCACTATACTAACCCGGCAACCACACGGTATTCTAACTTAACAACAACTTTTCTGGTTGGGTAAAAACGTGTCGAACGCTATAATTTCGCAAGAACTACCTGGCGTAAGTGATATGATAACCCTACCCTCGACTTCGTGACTGCTGCTCCGCCGACGAACTTAACTCCACTTGCCAAAGTTAGGGTTGACAAAAACAGTTGCACGCGTGCCGTGCCTTTAAACTTTCTTAAGTGAACGTACGTGCATTTGTAAAGTGTAGTTTAGGATATATATACGTTGCGGAGTTCTGTCCAGTCATAGGAACATTTAGAGAGAGATGTTACAGTAGGAGCGCCTTCTGAACAGTTTGCGTAGAGTTGTTTTATATTACGAAAGTAGGGGGGGGGGGCATATTGTGTGTGTAGATGCACGAGCACGTTTACTGATTGTGAAACCGGTCAAGTGCGAGTCGCACTCACGCACCGACGGCGAAAGAAAATTCACATTTTGTTATGAACTTTATTGTCTATGCAATAAGGTACATTTGCCTAGCCTTAGTTTTAAAACAGATTATAAAAGTCTTGATATTTCTCAAAAACTGTAAATAATTAATTCACACTTCATTTTTTTTTTTTTTTTTTATGTCTTGGAGAAGGCAAACGAGCACACAGACCACCTGATGGTAAGTGAAACTGTAACCCATAGACATTAGCATTCACAAGACCGCAATCCTAAGACTGCAAATGCACTGCCAACCCTGAGGACTAAGATGGAATGCCTCTACTCTAGTTATTTCACCGGCTGTTTTATCCTCAAACCGGAACACAACAATGCGAACACTGCTGCTTGGCGGTAGTTTAATGGATAAGATGGTGGTTTCCTTAAAATAAAAATAATTATGTTTTTAACTCAGTCGCCCTTACTGTCAAGTAAATATGAGCTATCAAAACTTTGACCATATGAAAACTTGTCTAAAACGATTAGGTTTTATCCAGTGGAATGAGACCCTGTGTTCGTTGCTTAGTAAATAAATCATCAACGAGAAAATGGAACGAAATGTGTTAGAGAAACTCCCATTTGGAAGTGGATGACACTTGACTCGCCGCAGTCCCCGAGCCCTCATTTCCTCGTTGCTGGAACAATATGGCGGTCGAAACGTTAGTTCGGCTCTCGAGTCGTCCACTAGGAAATCCAGGGTAACTACCAGTTAAGACTAAGTAGGAGCTACGAAAACATAGAGCGCGGTGTTTTGTATTCGGTCATTATTATTTCAATTTAAAAAAAAGAGGAAGGATCTTTCATTTCCCTAAATGAACGGCAGTGGACCGATAACTTTTCTTGAGGTGGTGATTAGGTGATTATTTCCCAAATGTAACCCGCATGCAATTCCATAGGGTCCAAGTGTACCCGTAAGGAACCTACCAATAAGATTCGATAAGATAACCCCTTCCCCAATATCCGCCCAGATCAGTCCTTCTTGAAGAAGCTCTTCGGATAAGGTCGTACACTAAAGTACAGCTACTTTTGAGGTCGACTGTAGCTCATTAACCGGCCTATCAGTTGTCTCTCACCTCACTCACATAAACCGAAGCGACCGGGCGGGACGCTAGTTCTAAAAACCTTTGGGTTGGGAATATCTAGGTCTAGAATTGTTAACTTCTCCGGTTTTTCGTAGCTCCATCTAGTGTTGGGAGCTAGGAACGTTTATGCGTGACAGTCACGGCACAGCGCTCCAATTCAGTTTTGCGTCTATCCTATCCTTTGTCCTCAAATTGGACAGTTCTCACTTCAAAGCCGACGTATAAACGTCTCAAAGAGACGGCTCTAGGAAACTACATAATTGAATTCAGAACCGAGACACGGTAGTGTATCCGCCAAGTTCGGGGACAAAGGCCGGTGCGCTGTGTTTATTTACACGAACCATTGTGAGCGGCGATTGAAATCTTGCAATTCGAAATGTATACATATTATCAGCATTAATCAAAAAATGGTAGGTAGGATAGGTATCTTAACTAAGTACAAGGTGAACTGATGATTTAGTAAAAATTGCAGGACGACGATGCATGCGTATATCACAAAATGACAAAACCGACCGTCTCGTGGACATATTAGGCGGAAGCCTATGTTCTGTAGTGAACGTAATTTAGCCTATTAAAAAAATGCTAGCTACTCATTTATATTGAGCTTGGCCTGTTTTAGAAAGAAAGAAAGAAAAACATTTATTCATGACATACTTACGTAAAAAAGAACATTTCTTCATCTTCTTCATCTTTTTTAAATTAATGGCGGTCCACCGAGTGATTTCGCCAGTGTCAGTGCAACAGAACAGAACAGTAAATCAAAATTAAGAAAAGTAAAAGCCCGGCATTTTGCTTCTGTATCCGTGGTAAGACTGCACTGTTAGATCAATCTGACGACGTCCACTCTTTTGTATTCTTGGTCAGATAGATTGATTTGTTAGTATCATAAATATGAGGTAGGTTTAGGTTATGTTAGTTCTTCCGCTGGCCCGGAGGGCCAACCACCCAGAAATAGGAGCTCCGCACAAAAATGCGAAGAAATCAATCGATCTCACCAAAGATACAAAAGAGTGGACGTGGTCAGATTGATCTAACAATGCAATCTGACCTTTGGCATTTTTCAATCGGCCATCTTCCCTCCCCGAAGGTCACCGTAACCTTCTTTACACATTTGTGTTTAGCGGAATATATTTTGCGACAAATTAAATGTAAACAAACAAAGTTTCCTATTCGTTGAATAACACGTCGCGTTCCGAAGCCGTTTGTTGGCAGCTGTATTTGTGGAGTTCGTGATACACAGAGAGTTGTCAACTTTATTAAATGCATGCAATGCATGCACTGACAAAACAAGCGCAATTTCGCCGAACTGTGCATTGTGCAAAGCTTACTTAATCCAAGGGATTCATTTAGTTCAATATCGACGACGCGGTTAGGTTTGTGCATAGTATAAATGGAAAAGTAGGGACACTGCATAGTCCAAATTGATTGAAATTCCGAAATTTCATAAACCCGTAAGCAATGTTTTGAAAGAAGACTTCAGTTTTGGATATCGCTTGCAAATCGTCGTCGTCGTCGTCGTCCTCGGCTAGGGTAGCTAAGGGGGGGGGGGGGGGGGGGGCTGATAACTATGCACCACTGGGTGCCCCACAGCCGCCCCAGCCTATTAGGTTAACACGAGTATGTTTTTTTAATATAAACCGCACGACATTTGATCTCGAGTGACTTGAGAATAGGGACTTCATTCGTTTGTCTATGATTTAAAAAATAACATTCTTCTTGACGTGTTCTTGACGGAGGATCGAATTGCCGCATTAATGTTGTCATTTTTTTGTATGTTTTTTTTGCTGTTACAAAAATACGATAATCCTAAACTTATGATATGTGTGTAGATAATGTAGTGTATGCAACTGTACATCATAATAATTAGGCCTTAAAACACTAGTGTGATCCTATGATAAAACTCGCTAACGCTCGATTCATAAAACCACACTGGTGTTTTAAGGCCTCTCATTATGCATCAGTTGCATAAACTAATTAATAATTAGTATTTAATCAGGTTTTCCTGAGAACGATTTATTTAATCAATTTCTTTAACACGCAGTCTAAGCGAAAACTAATTTCTTCTACAAATATGATAGAATTCATGACTACCGCAGTTTTGTAAAAAAATATCCTCAACTTTTATACAACGATTTTTCCATACGAGCAAGTAAAGTGGCCCATTTAACATTTTAGCGGTATATTTTTTCGAAGTGTTCATACAATGGCTAACATAACCTTTTATGTCGCACACAGCGTCTGCTTTTGTTCTGAATATCTCGTGATATTTTTTATTTCGTGTTTAGCGGTAAATAAGCGGCACATGAGAGTATCACGCTACTATTTTCCAGGCAATCAGGGACACGTGATCACCACGATTCATCCAAAATTGAGACAACTCAATTTTAACGTCTAATACCTACTTCTTTTGTATCACTTCTAACTAGGCGGTTAGCGACTCACTTTTTATTTTGAAGTGTTTATTTAACGTTCAAATACTCGGTCATTCTCCAGACAGCCATTTCTGTATGTCCTCGGACTTAAAAAATATAAAACTATTGAATTTGGTATAATTTATATTTTTTAAACGTAGGAGGTACTTGTATTGAGGTGTACATGAATTTTCAAGTAAATATTCGATACCCTTATAGGTGAAAAAAAAAATCAATACCCCATTCTCCTAATTAACACCTCGCGTCCCACTTCCGAAATCACTAATATACCTACTTCCCCCGATCATATACAAGAAGAAAGATAAATGAAAGTATTTTTATTTAATTAAAGATAAGATGTCCACATTACAAAAAAATAACCAAATGTATTAAGTAATATATCACTAAGATATACAGTAAAGTAACTTTGTCCCGAGATGTGTACTAATCCACGCGCCGCTTTCATTATTGTCCGTGCAAGGCCATTGAAGAAAGAGACAAACATCGCTAACGCATTTTGCGTGAGCCGCCAGTCGTGTCGAGACCCTCTTGAGGGAAAGATGTATTAATGTTGTGTGGATCGCAGACTACAAATGTAAGTATCTAATTCGCGCGTTTTGGTTCTCGTAAATTCTAATTAACACGTTAACGTTTTTAAAATCAGCCAATAACTCTTTAGCTCTGTAAATTATTGTATACATTAAAGACCTCAGTATTTACCAATTACTGGATTTTGTAGTTTATCACATGTACCTACAAGGAGTTATATTTTTTTTATCAAGAATCCCTAATACACACGTCTAATTCACGGGTTAAAAATGAACGCGTTAATTAGTTTAAAAGTAGTAAAAAAGGTTTTTGGTACATATAAAAGGTTTTTATTTCTAAATTCTTGCTTAAGCTAAACCAGTTTAAATGAATACACAGGAATAATCTTTTAACAAAAAGGTAATTCCCGGAAGAATGATGGCGGGTTCGATCTTACTAGGATTTTCCTTAGATGATTAGACATATTATTATGTCAAACTGACATTATTAACGGGTCCGTAACCATAAATTCTTAACCTTATAATCGTACTTAAGTGTTTGAACAATATGCTATGTCAAAAAGCTATGTTATTTTGTTTTGCTAATATTTTTAAATTCATTTAAGTTATGTTTAATGAAAGTTTTTTTGTTAACCGTTTCAAAGATATAATTTATCTTTAAAACAAAATTACCTACTTTCGTGATTTTTTTTAATTTTCCGTTAGGTACTTACCTACTTAATATTTTTTTGAATTTCTTTTAGCGTTAATTATACTAGTATCTTTAATCGTCAAGAAGACTAATAATGTGATAGTTACTTTACTAATTAAGAGCAAATTTTATAAGTTGATTTTTATATTTTTATAATTTTGATAAGTTGGTCGCGTGTTGAGGGTGGTGACTTATTTTTGAAAGAGAATTTTGTGGTGATTTCTTATGAATACCTATTCATAATGTGTTTTTATATAATTGATATTTGTCAAATTATTAATAAAGACCGTTTAAAAACGTTTTTGTCTTATTTCCCAAAAAAAATATATATTTGGCAACCACATTTATCTAATAAACGCGTAGTTTTTCTAATTCGCAAGCAAGTAATTCTAATTAACGCGTAGCTTTTCTAATTCGCGCGTCACGCAAATACTAAAACCCTTCTAGTTAATTACCCGCTAATAATAATTAAGTGCCCAATAAATATTAAAGTTTGAATGGTCGATATGTTACTACATATAGTATAAAATTTATCAAAAAGCAAGTGGGAAAAAAGTGCCGTGTTAATTAGACTGAGAACATAATTCTGGAGAATGACCGTACTATCTTTATTTGGTGGCTAACTACCTAATATTAAAGATTTGCAATCGACACTAAGCATATACCCCCTTCGTCCACGTTCGTAACTAAGATTTCACAACTGAACAAACGAGAAAAAGAATCCCACTATTCAGTCTACTGAACTGGACAACTGAACCACAGTGAACTTAGTGGGAATAGAGGATTTCGTCTCATTCTGTTTCCGTCTTTGTCTTGTTCGCTATCTGTCACTATCTTATTTGGTCAAATTCTGCAACTTGCCTATATCTTAATACGTCTTATTCGTTTTTCGTCACGGTCTTCTTGGACTGATTCGTCGTTCTTTCCTTTTTGTTTTTTGTCTCATTTACTTATTAGCCAAAATTATTTCGATATCTACTAAAAACTAAAGATAGACTGCGAATGATACTAGAAACGAGGAATACAAACAAAAAATAAGTCCAAGGAAGACCGCGACAAAAAACGAGTAAGAGAGAGATAAGTTGCAGAATTTGACCCAATAAGATAATGACGGATAGCGAACAAGACGAATTAAGAATGAGTGACGGATACAGAATGAGGCAAGATAAAGATAATAGGATACCTTTTGTCGCTAAGCAAAGTTTTAGTGTTAAAAGGCAGCCACCAAACTACCCGCTTGATAACGGGGTCTAGTTATGGAGGTTTGCTATAGGTGGATCTATATGGGTGCAGACTCGTGGTCACACTAGGTTGTCACACCACCACTATTCGACGGAGCCCTGCCTGAGGCAGGGCTCCTATTTCTGAGCGATTTGCCCTTCGGGCATCTAAATATAACGACCCTAACCTACCTACTTTTGCGGAATAAAAATGATTTCTGTCGAATTTCCGACCAAAGCATGTAGCAGTGGTGTGACAACCTGGCGTGACCACGAGTCTGCCCCTATCTATATTTGTGACGTTTCATCGTGACCCTGGTTCCGTGACCGTGTCAACGCGTGTCAGGAGGGCGATTTTTGACTTTCAAGCGCACGAAAGTATCACTCGGAAGTAGGGAATGCAATTTAACCGGTTATTAACCGTTTTTGTATGACAATAACCGGTTAAAACCGGTTATAACCGGTTAAATTGCATTCCCTACTCGGAAGTGAGCAAAAACTGTGAAACCGTTTTTTAAAATACGAGCGGTAGAATTGAAATCGAATGGTGTGGATCACTCGTCTTTAAATTATCTATCGCTTGTAATTTCTAAAATAAGGTTTCACAGATTTTGGTCACTTTCGAGTGAGACTTTCGAGCGCTCGAAAGTCAAAAATCGGCGCCCAATACCGGTTATGTGGACGGTATTTGTTGCGAAGTGACTGATCCCGAGTTTATGATTTACACTGTCCACATTTAGCGTAACAAGTCCAGCTGATTTGCCACGCAGTCCGATCCGATGAATCCCTATATTATAGCCCCTTTACAGGTGCTTACCATTTCCATTGTCCCAGCTAGTCCTGTGAACGTGGTGTCGCTATTCGCAACACGACATTATCGAAGTGTCGCGGACATATTACCCCCTGTCCCGGTTGAAACCGCTGCGGTGTAGACTGAGGCCCGGCCGCTTGACACCCTACCTAGCAGTGCAACCATTTTGAATTCCCGTCGACCAAATGACAAGTTTGACGCCAGTTTATCTGTGACTTTGTAGCTAAACGTGTATATAAATTACAATGCGGTTTACTTAAAGCTACTTTCAGTGACTTAACCCTTTTCTACGGCCTTGCTTAAATAAGGATACAAGCAAGAAATGGAATAGAGCCACGATTTCGTAACTTCCTGAAGGATACTGATCCATGAAGTCAAATTTCAGGAAAGTTCAATTAAATTTGTGTCATAAAATGTAGGTAGTTAAGTTCAATTTTGAGCGACATGAATGTGGTCGATGAAATGTACTGAAAAAGGGTTAATTTCCATGGGTAAGCCCTCTCTGGCAAAGTCCTTGAATGACGTCTGGTCCTCTTCCAGAATTCAAAAAGGTTATCATTACTCTTAATTAAATTATGCGTCTATCCAAACATCACTATCCAATAAGGCTTATTTTTCCGTTTTCGTCAAGCATTGGTCATGCTACAAGCTAAGCCAGCCTAGTTTAGCTCAGATCAGAGGGGCTATTGTCTAACGCACTTGCAATCGCAACCGGCTTCAAAGTGAAGCAATTGTTTTCATTTTTTATGCAGACAAGCGTGCTTATTACTTGTGGGAGGACCTTGTGCAGGGTCCGTCCGGGTTGGTACCACCATCTTATCCATTAACCTACCGCCACGCAGCAGTGTTTGCATTATTGTGTTCCGGTTTGGGGATAAGACAGCCGGTGAAATGACTAGCATAGAGGCATTCCATCTTAGTCCTCAGGGTTGGCAGTGCATTTGCAGTCTTAGGATTGCGGTCTTGTGAATGCGAATGTCTATGGGTCACAGATTCACTTACCATCAGGTGATCTGTATGCTGGTCTGCCTTCTCTATGACTTAAAAAAAAAATAAAAAAAAATCGTTCGATTTTCAAAATGAAAACAATTACGATTGCGAGTTTGTTAGACAATAAGCCCTCAGGTCAGGATCAAGGATAGCGCTCTTTACGAGTGCGGTTCGGAAGGCTCCTCCGATGATATTATATTTTTGCGTGCCTTAAGTTACCTCACTTTACGACATAATGCCTTTGGAATTTCCTAGGCCTGGAAATATGAATATTTTGCCAAACTGTTCGGACCTTCGCTTCGGTAGAACAAGGGCACAATGTACTAATGTAATGTATGTATGTATATTATTATGACAAGAAGAGCAATTTTGCCCTTGTAAAGGTACTAAAGGTAAAGGTAAAGAGACATTTTATTCGCAACAATACAAAACCACATTAGGTACATAGATACAAAAAGAAAAAGACAGAGAAACAGTTGCGAAACGGTCCCAACTCAGCATTCGCTAGCCGTAAAGCCAGCACTGGTCTTCCGTTGTTGGAAGGTGCGTGTTGTTGAACAAATAATTAATTGGTACAATGTTCAATATCGTCGGTGTGATACTGCAAAATTGCGTAATTAACAAATTTATGATAGAGCCAAATAAACCTTACTAATGTATAAAAAAGGTGCATTTTGCTCCTTATTTAAAATGTTACTGACGAGGTTTTGCAGTTTCACCGACGATATGCCATTTATGTTTTCGTTAAATATGTCGATTGCCATAATGTACTTAGTTTTTCCCAAAATATAGCATGGTATACGATTTACATATATTCTAATTTATAACAGAATAAGATACAAATTGAAAAGCAATTAATGACATACTTTAAGACAAGGTCGGCGGAGCTCCTATACTTGGTAGATGAGCTACGTGCTTTGACACAACTCTGACCTTTTCTGTTGTGATCACCATGTGATAGTTCTAATCTAACCTTGAATTTTTAAAGTATGGAATGGAATAAATTAGTATGCAAAGTGTAAATTACAAAAAAAAATTGCACTATTGACTACTGATTGGTATGCCAAAAAAAGCTGCGGTAAATTATTTTAGAAATGATATTAGACGAAATATATTTTGCCGAAACGGCAGTAGGTAGGTACACCACATTACATATCTAGTATAGTAACACTTTACATACAAAACCAGTCAAGCCATTTCACATACAAATCCATATACTATAGGTATCAGAGTAATTTAACTCTATTGTGACTGGATATAAGTGATATAACAAGTTAGCACTATTTGCAGCCGGCTCTCAGACTACCTAGTTCTCCGCTGGAATAAAGTGTTCGGGGAGCCCCGGCGTCTGGTTAACGTATAACAGGTAAATGGCAAACGTTGCAATTCTATCTTTACAGTTAAAAAGCTACGTATTTGTTGTGAAAATGTTGTACAAATAAAATACACCGTTTCATCTATTTCCATGTCATAATTGTAGAGTTAGGACTTTTCGTGGCAAATTGTGGTTTTAGAATCCACGGAGTTGCTATTTACTTTTTATAATAAATACCATTTTGATTTGGACCTTCCGTATTTAAAATTTCGAACTTCATTAAACCACTAAACCAATTTCAATGAATATTTCTGCTGTGAAAGGCGTGAAAGCGTTACAAAACAAGCAAATAATATTAGTAGGTATGGAATTACCGATCTAAAAATGTATTGAGTTCATTTTGAAATATGACCATACTGAAGGTCAAAATCGAAGTGTCATGCGACCAAAGTGATCAACAAGCGACTCCACGGATTTTAGAATCACGATATGCTCACATATCGATATGATATTGTCGGGCCATTACCAACTGACCATCGGGGCAATAAATCATTTTATTGGAATCTCTCGCTCGTACTCGTGGAGCTTATGGCGAGCGTAAGGGATTCGTGTAGTACCAGCGTCATCTTGTATATCTTGTTTATTAATAGTCATAAGGTGCAAAAGGGGCAAAATATCGCTTATCTAACGACGCCACTTGAGTCGAATATTAACGGTTTTTACATTTAAATGTCATTGGATAAAGCAACTCTCCGCGTTAATCTACCAATCATATTCTAGACTTTCGACCAATCAGAGAGCAGCGTTATAAAAGTTGTGACAGCGCTCTAGTATGATTGCTATCAATAGCGAATATTTTTTTCACTCTTCTGTAAAATTACTTTAAAATTACTTGAGAGGTCGCCGAGCTGTAAGTACGGCGTACTTACTCGCACGTCTATGCGACTTTGTCTCTTTGCACCCTCGTTACTTGGAGATATACAAACAAGTCGCCGTCACGTGACACTATGGCCCTGTTTTTTTTTAAATTAATGGAGAATCCTTGTTTTTAACAAGCTGTATTTCGCCAATGTTGAGTATTAGACAATCACCATGTACTTATTTTAAAAAAAGTCCATGGACATCACACGCGAGAACAATTGATCGGTCAAAGAGTATTTACTCTGGTGGAATAAACAGAAGCGCAAGAGTTTAGCTTCATGCGCTAGTAAAGTCCATGCCCCTGGTTAAAGGAGGTTGAAACAAATGAAATTATAAATTAAGTATATTTATTATTCTTATTACAAAAAAAACTGAAAAACGAACTTAATAACACAACACTAACAAAACAATACAACACTAACACTTCTAAAATGCTTCATAGTAAAGTACCTAGGTACTTCGTTTTCGCGCTCCAAAAACAGCTCGCCTACAACCAAAAAATAAGTTTAACAGTCGCGCGAGCCACTCTTTATAGTACAGTTGACTCTTGTATGTGTCCACTCTTGGGCTTTATTACAATGCAATAAGGCAAAAAAGGAGATACACCTCTTTTAAGATGACTGTACCAGGCAGAAGTCAATCCTGACCTAGAGGGTTATTATATTATGACATAACTATGCAGTTCATTTTACGGTGAGTGTAAAGGACAGAGCTATAGATGCTAAATAACTCTGTCCCTTTCTCTCAGCGTAAAGTGAACTGCATAGCTATGTCATAATAACCCCCCTGATCATGAAAACAATTGTTCCACTTTGAAGCCGATTGCGATTGCGAGTGCATTACGCAATAGCGACTCTGGTCGCATTACGTCGTGGTAGCCTGACTTGGTCCGGGCTTCATGTAAATTTATACAAATTAGATAGTTAGAACCCTGGATACAATGATGATTCATTTTCAGAGCAAATCGGTTCACCCGTTTAAGTTAACACTTAAACCAACACAGCAGACACATACATATACACACATAGCGGTCAAACCTATAACACCCCTCTTTTTGTGCCAGTCGTTAAAAACAGAGGCCGTACTTTGAAAATCGAATCGTTACGTTAGCTCCATCACTGTCACTCTTGATTCGAGACTAAATCGAGAGAAGGGGATGAGCTAACGTAACTTCGAACTTCGATTATCAAAGTAGCATAGCGAAGTTCGCTCTGGCGGGTTGGGGTCGCCAGACATGATCCCCGGTCTTTGTCAGCATCGTATTCGTATTGTAACATCGGCATTGTAACTTTCACGGCTGACCAGAGTTCCATATCGTATGTATCAGATAGATTTTTTCTCGATTTTAGGATACTATTTATAAGTCATACAAGTGCGTCCACTGATCCGCGCCTGATCAATCGTATTACGCCTTATCTATATATCGCTCATCCAATAGAATAATGACATAATTGCATTTTTAGCATGCATGTTATGTCATTGTTCCACGCGATAGACCTGACCTTTAGAACACTTATGACGGTGAAATCTCAGAACCCGATTTTTTGCAATTATGTCATTATTCTACTGGATGAGCGATATACAGAGTTATTGGTAAGTCGTTCTTTTCCCCTCTAGGGGTTATGGGAGAGGTCATTTGCAATCATTTTGGTCCCATAATACCCTATGCACTTTCACTCAGAAGAGAGCCAAATCTGTGAAACCGTTTTTTGAAATACGAGCAGTAGAATTGAAAACAAATGGTGTGGACCACTTGAAATTTTCTATCGCTCGTAATTTCAAAATTACCGTTTCAAAGATCTTGCTCATTTTCGAGTGAAACTTTCGAGCGCTCGAAAGTCAAAAATCGGTCCAGGTAGATTCACTAAAGCTGGCACGAATGGAATAAACATAATAACAGTCACCAATCACTGTGAATGCCGCCCTTTGAACCGATGTTCGAATTTCAAACCGAAAGCCTGTTATTATTTTACTCACTTGTATACTTTCATTCACTCATTCAATTCATTCGTTCCAGCTCTTATGAATCGACCTGTACTCATAAGAATACTCATTTTATGTAGACGAAAGTATTTGGTCCCCACCAAGTATTTGGTTCCATGAAATAAAACGTCGGTGATACTGCAAAACGGCGTAACTAACAAATTTATAATAGAGCAAATTAAACCTTATTGTATAATTAAAAAGGTGCATTTTGCTCCTTATTTAAAATGTCACTTAAGCTGCGTGGAGCGGTGTTTGCGCGACGGCGTTATGTAGTTGCGTGGCGTGTTTTTGCCTGTATTTTAATTTTCTTTTTATCAGGGTCTTTGTGGTTTGTTTTTTGATTCGTGTACGATCGTGGCGTCATTGCGCCGTGACTTCACCAAATGGTCGCAACGGAAGACCAGCGCTGGCTCTGCCAGCATCACGCTGAGTTGTGACCATTTCGTGACAAACTGTGCATGTTTCCAATTTGTTTTTATTTTTTTTATGTGTTCATTAATGTTTGTCACGAATAAATAATGTCTTCTTCTTCTTCTTCTTCTTCTTCTTCTTCTACTTACGTGGTTTTGCAGTTTCACCGACGAAAAGGGGTTTGGTGAGTGTCCCGTTACCTACCTTAATAGCTGAACTCCTGGTCTAGATATTAGTAATATTCCGCAGCACCGCGCGCTGGAGACTGATATGCAAGGGAGGGTCCAGGTTGCGGGGGTGGGCCTCGTCGAAGGAAGCCATCTCCCTGCACATAGCCTTGACTTGTCTGGTCTGTGGTCTGGTGTGGATATGAGATCTCAATGCCGTCTCTGCATAGACACATTAATCGATTAAAGTTTCTTCTTAAGTTCACTATATTGCATCTTCAGAGCAATAGTGACCTAATTCAAAATTTCAGCTTTAAAACTTCAAGTCATTTTATTATTATAGAGACGTAAATCGAAAGGACAATGGGCAAAATGTCCCCACCCACCAACAGAAACGAAACATACCTCATTTGATAGATCTCGGCAACCTGATGATTTTTTACTATGACGACGATCGTCCTATGTATGGGGTTTTCTTGGAAAACCATGTTTTATTTTTAAATATATTTTTGGTCATTTATGTCGGGTTCCTATATTCAATCCGAGGATAGATAAGGCTTACCTCGGGCATGGCCTCCCAACTCGAACAACGTATAATTATTACTTTAATTAACTCATAGATGGCGCCACAGGTATCGAGCGAAACATTTGAATCAGTAATCGTGAAGATTGAATGATTTTTGCACCTTAATAAATTCAACGTACCTTAATTACATCAAAAACATCCTTCTCTACATAATGTAGGGTATATTTTACAAGTTTAATAAATGTAATAAATTATATATTAACTCCATCTAACTCATAAAAATCTTATAAGTTTTCAAGCTTGCTACGCCTTATTAGGTACTGTCACTAGATGGTGCCATCACGGATCGCGAAACTACTATCACAGTATATAAATAAACCAGTAAAGAAACTAGGCCTACTTTTCAAGATAAATACCTACGCTCCAATTGAGCGTAAGGGTTGTCCACTGACATTTTGTAAAATTGAAAAAAAAACTTGTTTATTGTATCTCAGCTAGTTAGTGCAAAATCGATACGTGTGATCTGCGACAGCAAATCCGTTGCAGATTGAGAAAAAGTAGCCGCCATCTTGAACTTTTTAGTTATTCAACCGATTGCTTCCAAAATCGATATATGGGGATGTGTATGGTCTCCGACAACTTATCTGTTGACAGATTGAGAAAAAATAGAGGCCATATTTATTTTTTTATTTATTCAACCGATTGCTTCCAAAATCGATATCTGGGGATGTGCGTGGTCTCCGACAACGAATTTGTTGGCAGAATGAGAAAAAGTAGCCGCCATCTTGAACTTTTTTATTATTAAAATAAAATAAAATCAAGATGGCGGCTACTTTTTCTCATTCCGCCAACAGATTAGTTGTTGGAGACCATACACATCCCCAGATATCGATTTTGGAAGCAATCGGTTGATTAACTAAAGAGTTCAAGATGGCGGCTACTTTTTCTCATGCTGCCAACGAAATCACTGTCAGAGACCACACAGATCCCCAGATTTCGATTTTGGAAGGAATAGGTAGAACAACACAAAGTGTAACATGGCGGCGGTTTCTTCTTTTTCTAAATTCGAGAGGAAGTATGCTTATTTGACATATTTCATAACCTAATAAACAAAATGTCAGACGTGTTGCAAAAGTTCCCGATTCGTCGGGAGATCTACCGTTTCCCGAATTTCTACATTTCGAACCAAAGTAACAAATTAAAACAGTATTTTTAAGACGAGAACACCAAAGGTAGACACTCAAAGAAGGACCTATCCACGGTCGAGAATTTAAAAAAAAAAAAAAAACACTCAATGTTCAAATATTGCAGAGATGTTTATTATTTTATATCGTTTAATAATTTAATAGTTTGTAAATTAAAGTAATTAGTGTAAAATAGAGTTGTTTTATTTCGACTAAAATCTCCCGAGTTCTCTCGAATTAACGCTGGGAAATTAAACGATTTTTATATTTTTACTTTTGCAACACGTCATCGTATTATAAAAAGCATTTTATTTAAAAATATTTTATTTATTCTTACCTTTCAACACCAGCAGAGAGTTTAAAAAATGAAAGTTCCGGGTTTGAAGAAGCCGAATTCAAACAACCGTATACAGGGTGTCCCAGAAACTGAAGTCAACCCGCCTAGGGCTGATAGAGCAGCTCATAAGCTATCGATTTAACCCCCATGTATGTTCAGCAATTGTTATTAGTTTCCGAGATATTGATCATTTTAATCGGAATTATTGTCATTTTTCCTTATGTCCGTGCTACGAAAAATCCCTAAATACAAGAATTAATTTACATTTTTTTCAGTGTTTTCTTGCATGATTAGAATCACTGTGAAATAAGGAAGTTTTTAAAGCTACATGCCAATTTATTTTTTATTACAAATGTTTGAGTAAACGCACAGAGTTACTTTCTCCATACTAAGAGAACCCCGCGTTTGTTTTTCACCAAGTATGGAAAAACAAACTTTGTGTGTTTTCTCAAAAAGTTGTAATGAAAAAATGTTTGGCATGTAGCTTTAAAAACTTCCTTATTTTACAGTGACTCTAATCATGCAAGAAAACACTGAAAATAATGTGAATTAATTCATAAATTTAGGGATTTTTCGTAGCACGGACATAAGGAAAAATGACAATAATTCCGATTAAAATGATCAATATCTCGGAAACTAATAACAATTGCTGAACATACATGGGGGTTAAATCGATAGCTTATGAGCTGCTCTATCAGCCCTAGGCGGGTTGACTTCAGTTTCTGGGACACCCTGTATACCACGCAATACTTTTGTGGCATCTTTCTCAAGAACGAACGTAAAATGCGAAGGAGCCCATTCGTCTCGACGCGACACACGCGGCTGACAGCACCGCCAAATCCTCTTAGCGGTCTCGTAGAGGCGTGCGTCTGTGTGAGTGCGTCGTTTCGAGCATTTTTTCGTAGCTTCTTTACTGGTTTATTTATATACTGTGCTACTATGCACTCACAGACCCCACGCGTTTCGTTTTTACAAATTCTTGTTTGATGCGTAAAATCAATACTCAAAATACTTCTTTTATATTAAAAACAAAAAAACAATAGAGAAAATAATGTCTTGGCGAATATAAATTAATATTACAAAATACTGTTTTGGCGGTTTCGGTGTATTAAAATGTTAGTACAAACACGGAACGAACAACGTGCTATCTTTAACCATTGAAGTATCAAAACGCGCTGACAGTTTGTGTACAAACATTTAAACTACACTCGGCGTCAAAAAAATCGCATTTTTTGAAATTTTGACTTCAAGCGAATAAAGCTCTTAACTTATTTATTGTACCCTACCAATATTAGTATCATTTGAAAGCACAGTTAATAAGCTTTAAAATCGGGCAAAACCGACCTTGTGTGCGTCTCCCGCACTGGAGGTGGACGTGGCCAGGGGTCCCTGACTGCTCATAGGTACATCACAGAGATCCTGGAGGACCACGCGGTCCCGTATGCTGGTTTTGTCGGGCCTGAATTCACATTCATGCACGACAACGCCCGCTCTCATACGGCGTTGATTGTTTGGGACTATCTGGATCAGGTTGGGATCCCCGTGATGCAGTGGCCAGCGAGAAGTCCTGACCTGAACCCCATAGAGCACATTTGGGATGATCTGAAACGCCGGGTGCGGTCTCGTGATACTGCCCCTGCCACCCTTGAACAGCTTCGGGACGCCGTCGTCGAGGAGTGGAGTGACATTTCTCAAGAACGCATCGTGACGTTGGTGAGGTCAACGAAGGATCGCATGGAGGCTGTAATTAGGGCTAGGGGAGGTAACCCTAGGTTTTAAGTTTAGTTTTAAGAATTTGTTTTACTGTATTTTTTAATTTTGTTATGTTTTTAGATTGTGTAATTTTGGCGTGAATAAATGTTTTTCCTCTTTTCATGAAAAACGATTTTTTTTAAGCTTAGTAATCATTATCACATTTTTATTAATTAAAGGATTCAATAACCTTTAAAATGAGGCCCCACACTCATACCTTATCTTAGATTAAATAGGGTTTATAGCTGCTTGAAGTCAACATACCAAAAGGTGCGATTTTTTTGAGGCCGAGTGTATAACTTTGTTTCGTTGGATTCGGATAAAGTTGAAGTTGAAGGCGATATTTCCTTTTTATGTAAATACGCACGCTTAAATACGCTCACCAAACTATTTTTAACTTATTCTTAATTCTCATTGTAAGTGAATTGTAAAATTCTTATGAGAAAATTAATTCTTTAAACCTAATAAACCAGTTATTTTTACCTATTGCTTTTATTTATTGTCAGCAAAAAACTTCCCAAACATGTCATTAAAACATTCCTATTTGTCCTGGACATCATTAATCAGGGCAGATGTTCCTATTAATTAATAAAAGCTAACACAATGTCACCGGTAGGATTATACCCATTACATATTAATTTTAAGTCAACAATTTTCTTGACGTCTCATTCTTGAAGTCAATGCCATCTGGTGATACGTTACTAAAACTATTAGGTAGGCTGCCAGCATCCAGTGGTGGCTCAGATACGGCATCTACTGGTGTAACTACGGGACTAAAATTGCCTACCGAATTGTCTACCTTAAGACGGCACGCTTTTGCTGTATGAGATTGGGTATCTGTACTTGTATTCTGTTATCTGTGCCTCGGGTTAAAATTTGACATTTGCCCATACAAAATGTGTCAAATTTTAATCCGAAGTAAGCCTATCTGTCCGCGGATTGAATATAGGAACCGGACGTTAGTTGACCGTTACCGCAATAAAGTTACATAAACATTTTTTACTAGCAATAATAAACAAATAGGTTTCTTAAAAAGAAAGAACACAAAAATTCGCTTATAAAGCTATATATTTGTTTACATCTACATACATTGCCTAATACTACTCAACTAATTATTATATACATATATCACGGTGTTAACTTAAATCTCATCTATTACTCCAATACTAATAAATATGCCTGGGTTAAAAGAAAAACAATCGAAAGGTCCAGTATGCAAGCAGAGGTCATCAGGTCACAGAAATCGTATGATAAACTGATAAGTCTAATAACTATAACGCAGAGACAGACTACAATTGAGATGCATGTCCTCTGTCTTGCGAACTTAGAAGTGACCAAAGACCTTTATATAACTAACGTAATAGACGAACAGACTCCCTTTTTCCCGCGTTACCAAAACGGAAATGTCAACGTGTGCGTGATTTTACAAGTGTGTGAGTAATTTTAGTGATGTCCGTACGTTATATCGAAAAAATATCGATGAAAAAGACTCGCTTATATAAGACTTGTTTGTATCTTGCGTGGAACTTAAAACTAGCATTCTTCACTAATAAAACACAAGATTCTTTCATTATCTATAATAATACTCTTTTCATGGTAATTACCACACACATATCATACAATCAATCTTTAATGTAAATAATTAATAAATTTCAGTCTTACACAAATTCTAGGCTTTTAATATGGGCATGATGGAAATCTGAAATGTACCTTTACTTTTAGTGGACGGTGTACGAAGCAAATATTGCTTGAAAACCGCAAATCGATGTACAGGGTAGCCTTTTGGTATACGGGTACTTTAAGTTAAAATATTTCTTCAAAATATTGATATGGGCCAGTACTTAATGACCAGTACTTAATGATGAATGATAATCATTCATTCATTACTGTAATGAATGAATTACAGTAATGAATGAATGATTAATGATGTGTGGTATCAAATGAAAGGACTTCATGAGCCGGTCCTCAAAATATACTATACCACCACCTTTCGGCCCCCTTTTTTCTAAAAAAACATGAAATATTTTTAAACATATTAAGTTTGGGTTTCTCCAGGTAGGAGACAACTTGGACTTTTTTTGTACAACATACCAACGCGAAATGATTCTTAATATAACCGTACCTTATCACAAAAACGCGATATTATTACTTAATATTGAGATTCACTGTTTTTGTTTTTTATTTATTAAAATGTTAGAGATTAAGAGATTTTGAAAGTTATCGATCTGTACTAAAGTTTTAGAAAACCTGTGGCCAAAAGGTGACGGTTGGTAAGTATATTTGGTTGGGTTATAGGGGCAAAGGGGGCCCGATTTTAGGACTTTTAGGTAAAAGTTTACACAACAAAAGATGGTTATTTTAGTACTATCTACACAATACATAAATAAAAACCGAATGTTATACAGACATAATTTTCACCCCATCGAAATTTCTCAAACGCCTTGTAGGTACCGAATTTACTAACTTTTGGACCCCCCATATCTCGGTAATTATCAACCTGAGAGAAAAAACTTAAATAAGAGAAGATGCTTATTTTAGCATTTTCTACACGATTTAATTAAAACATACACAAAAAACATTAAAAAAAAATATTTGAAGTCCTGTCGTAGCCTGGACCACTGCATTTAATGATACATAATAAACTGCGATCAATTTACCTAGCTGCGTTTTATAATCGCTCGGAATAATGTTTAAATAATTATGAGAAGGAATGAAAATATATCGACATATTGATAACTTATCGATAGATGAGTGTGATTCAAACATTCAATCACTACCTAAAAAATGGAAATTTTCACGGACACAACATCTTTTCATTTTACATATAAAAATTAAAAATATGCATAAAACACAAAACTACATGATATATCGTACTTATTAGACCACTAACCGTATTCCTTGGACCTAGGAATCCTTGAAAATATGAGTTCAAAAATGACTATGTGTGGATCATAATTACCTGTGAAATGACTCATTGTTTGGATTATTCCTATGATTGACTTCGCCATCAGGTACTGCACAGCCCACCATTGTTGTTTTTAACGGTTTTGACACCACGTTTATACAATTATCCTGAATATTTTAATAAAAACTAAAAGACGCTGTCGCCAGTGGGCTACCGTGGGCTGCCATTAGCTTTCAAAATGGTTACAACGTCAACGTCTTTCGCTGTCACTGTCGCACTCGTATTCGTGCATAAAGAGGCTGCGCTCTCGCTTCCACAGACTGTTCGTCTATTATGAAGGTCTTTGGAAGTGACATCGACATCCCATAAAACATTTGACTACCGCCCGAAAAAAAAACGAATATCGAACGAGCCGAGAACTACCCATTTATACTGATTTCTTTTAAAGAGTCTATACGTAACTTCATGTTATTATTATCCCACCAAAAACATAAATGTAAAAAAGGAGAGCCAAGTTCAATACAAAAATTATTCTCTGCTGTGGGCTTCGCCGCAAAAAGAATGGAGATCTGAGATTGAGTGCCAAGTTCTATGCAAAATCCAAATATGTAGTCTAAGGGCTGACTTGGCTGGTTTTCCCATACGAATTATTATTAAGTACCTACTTTTACACAGTCATGGAAGAGCCTTATGTTCGATGGGTAGTTTCTACCAGCAAGCCAAATTTTCGGAATAATAAAATAAGAACCGAAAGGTAACAGGTTTAGAACATGCGAAGGCTATATAATTCGTATGGGAAAACCAGCCAAGTCAGCCCTTAGACTACATATTTGGATTTTGCATAGAACTTGGCACTCAATCTCAGATCTCCATTCTTTTTGCGGCGAAGCCCACAGCAGAGAATAATTTTTGTATTGAACTTGGCTCTCCTTTTTTACATTTATGTTTTTGGTGGGATATCATTACTTTTTGTAGGTAAGTACATATCCTCGTAACGCCGTGGGTCCTTTTAAAAGGACAAATTCAAAACTAAAAGTAGACTTTATATAAATATAAAACAATTGCATTGCCAAGCCCACAGCAGAGAATAATTTTTGTATTGAACTTGGCTCTCCTTTTTTACATTTATGTTTTTGGTGGGTACCTACCTACGTAATAAAAAGATAAAACTATTTGCTACTATCAACAAGTTCTCAAACTCGAGTTAAGTAGGTATATACACCTACTTCACAGTATATAAATAAACCAGTAAAGAAACTAGGCCTACTTTTCAAGATAAATACCTACGCTCCAATTGAGCGTAAGGGTTGTCCACTGACATTTTGTAAAATTGAAAAAAAAACTTGTTTATTGTATCTCAGCTAGTTAGTGCAAAATCGATACGTGTGATCTGCGACAACAAATCCGTTGCAGATTGAGAAAAAGTAGCCGCCATCTTGAACTTTTTAGTTATTCAACCGATTGCTTAAAAAAACGATATATGAGGATGTGTATGGTCTCCGACAACTTATCTGTTGACAGATTGAGAAAAAGTAGAGGCCATATTTATTTTTTTATTTATTCAACCGATTGCTTCCAAAATCGATATCTGGGGATGTGCGTGGTCTCCGACAACGAATTTGTTGGCAGAATGAGAAAAAGTAGCCGCCATCTTGAACTTTTTTATTATTCGACAGGCTAATTCAAGTATCGATTTCGAGAGTTAGGACCACACAGATCTCCAGATATCGATTTTGGAAGCAGCCTGTCGAATAATAAAAAAAATCAAGATGGCGGCTACTTTTTCTCATTCCGCCAACAGATTAGTTGTTGGAGACCATACACATCCCCAGATATCGATTTTGGAAGCAATCGGTTGATTAACTAAAGAGTTCAAGATGGCGGCTACTTTTTCTCACGCTGCCAACGAAATCACTGTCAGAGACCACACAGATCCCCAGATTTCGATTTTGGAAGGAATAGGTAGAACAACACAAAGTGTAACATGGCGGCGGTTTCTTCTTTTTCTAAATTCGAGAGGAAGTATGCTTATTTGACATATTTCATAACCTAATAAACAAAATGTCAGACGTGTTGCAAAAGTTCCCGATTCGTCGGGAGATCTACCGATTTCGGCTCTTCCCTCCCGATATCACGAGTTAGCGACCCCGTTTCCCGAATTTCTACATTTCGAACCAAAGTAACAAATTAAAACAGTATTTTTAAGACGAGAACACCAAAGGTAGACACTCAAAGAAGGACCTATCCACGGTCGACAAAAATATTTAAAAAAAAACACTCAATGTTCAAATATTCCAGAGATGTTTATTATTTTATATCGTTTAATAATTTAATAGTTTGTAAATTAAAGTAATTAGTGTAAAATAGAGTTGTTTTATTTCGACTAAAATCTCCCGAGTTCTCTCGAATTTTCGCTGGGAAATTAAACGATTTTTATATTTTTACTTTTGCAACACGTCATCGTATTATAAAAAGCATTTTATTTAAAAATATTTTATTTATTCTTACCTTTCAACACCAGCAGAGAGTTTAAAAAATGAAAGTTCCGGTGTAGTGTGCTACGCCACACACACACTCTCACCAATATGTTAGCTTATATATTCCATGTATGTAACATTTGAGACACAATAAACCTGACATCCAACGACTAATGTAGTGTCATTGAATCCCAACATTACATGGCGATCCTGCCAGTGCTGCCTCCGCGCGGCGCTGGCGGCGCGCTGCGCCAGCCAGTACTCATGTGACGGATTTGGACGATTTTTTTTTAAAGAGGAATTCATAAAGACAGTTTTAATAATTTAAAATGTGGACCGTATTTACTCGTTTATTAAAAAGTGATAGTAAAAATTAACCGAAGGAGTAAGACATTTAAAAAATCCCGCTGGCTGAAAAGTCGCGGAAAGTCGCTGCCGGGAAGCCGGAAGTGGATAAAGTGTTGTTTTTTGTTCGGAGCCGGGAGTTGTTGGAGTCGTGATGAAGGCGCAGGACTAGGGATTCTCAGCGACTCCCAAAACCTTCCGTGACAACTAGTGAAGTGAAGTGAAGTGGTTAGGTTAAAATGCATTACAAAAAAATATTAATTATTAATACGTAGGTACGAGTACAAATATACATCTAAGATTTAAATAAACTTTTAACAAGTTCAGTTATGTTGCTGTCAAACTTATAATTGATCGGTTATTTATGCGAAATTATGGTAATTAAGGTTAAGTTGTGTTATTAAATCATAATTAAATGCCACTTATTGGCGAGTATAATTTTTAAAATATACAATTAGGTTACAGAAAATGTCAAGATCTGTGTTGAATTCAAATATACACGTGTTTAGTTATTTGGTCGCGTCTTTAATTAGATCGTCACCTCTTCTACATAAATGGAATGGAATCTCACGTCTGCGATTACAGCTCAAATTTCGCGCGCAGGCGGAGAGCCGTGTAACCACTTAGGTAATGCATGTTTATGTTTTGATTTAAATTTGATTATGATTATGAAATTCTTTTTTTTTTAACAGTGATTAGCGAATATTTTTAAAGGTTATTCATTCCATTTGCAAAATCTCATAAGTTATTGTTGTATTTTTATTTAAATTTAGTGTAAGTCTCTTATTTTAACAGAATGTAAAGATAGATATATCAACTTAGACAAAGACGTTTACACGTACATAACTGATAGCAGTAGCTTTGACGAGTTAAATAAAAATAATAAAGAACGGAGGAATAAAAGTATGTTAGGTATGTATTGCAGGACTATGAGTTAACGTTGGGATAAAGATTACCAGATATTTTATTGGATAAATTTAGGTTTTCTGGTTTAAAATAAAAATAAAAAAAAGGGATTACCCAAAGTTTAAAAACGTAAAGGATGTTGATGAAAGTATTTGAGAAGGACAGTAAGCTAATGAAAAGGATTTTATATGTAGAGGTAGGTAATGGTAAAGTTAGTTGTGTACTTTATGCAGAGTTTGCGAAGCTACAGTGAATAAGTATTTCAACGAGCGATTAGATTGATCACCTAAGAGTTATTGGAATTCTTATGAACCTAAGTTTCAATTAGTATGAGAAATTTGATAGCGATTGTTTTTTTTTTAAAGCAATGGCAAGAAATAATTATTTATTAATGATATTATCTATTTCTTATCAACAGTTGCCCGAGATGCGCTGTTGAGTGAATTGATATCAATTTTAGCAAGGTGCCCCAGGATACAAGGCAGGCACGGAATCCTTGTCATCTGATTATGATTCGGTCGAGTTACCAGTTGTATAGATACTTGGACACATGGTATATGTAGTTGTTATGAAAGGATGTGTTAAAAGAACTGCCTGTATGTATATGAAATATAATAAATGGTTATAATGTTGTGTGCGCGCACTTAAAATGAATATCCTTGTATCCTGAAATATGAATAAAATACATAAAGTAAGGTCGGCCGACCAGTTAATAAAATGAGTGCACCTTGCCCTGAATTGTTAGTGTTGCCTTAGTAGCACACTAAATGTGTAAAATAAATAATTGAATAAGACTTGCGCAAGCCACGGATACGACAAAAGTATTGAGTACAGAAAACATAACTAGTTATATGTATAGGTACCTAGAAACGTAAAAACGGACAGTTTTAATTATAATTATAGTTTAAGATGATTGTAGTGTGCTGTAAAGATTTCAAAGAGTGTCCTGCAGTCTCGGAGGTAACTCTTTCTTCAGTGATCTTAATAATGTCCAGTACAGACATAAGACTCACTAGGAATCTATCTGTGTTCACAAATTCCGGCGCTGCAGGAGGCCCGGCTTGCTGCTCTTCTGCTTCTCCATCATGATGAGCCAGATTTGCCTCATCGTCACCACTGGACTCTTCTCCATCTGTCTCATTAACTTGCTGCTGTTTTTGCAATGTAGTCCTGTCCACCTCTATTACCATTTTATCATAATCTGCATTTAAGGTGTTCGACAGTTCGTACTTGCTCAACTCAACAGTCCCATCTTTATCAAAGTTTACAAGGTGTTTATCCTCTTCTTGAAACGAGGGAGCAGTCGCCAAAATTTGCAAAAAGAGGGAGGATAGATTGACATAATCTGTTGAAAAACCAAAGTAAGTCAGATAGAAAGCCTTCAAATTGGCATAGATTGTTGTCAGTGATAATGATGGTCCTTTGAGGGTTTTGAAGTCCTTCATGATGGTCTCATCTGTCCAGATGCTTCCTGAAGCTGATCCTGTACCAGAGTTTTCTTTGGTGGTGATCTCCTTAGCAGCAGCCCTCAAAGCCTCAAACTTTGTCTTCAAGTTCTCTAAGTCCGACATAATGGCTATCAATCTCGACCAGAGGGATTCATAGAACAAAAAATGTAATAATTATATAATATAATTATGATTATGATTATGTATGTAATTATGATATGTTTTTTTTTTTGCTTTCATGGCTTATTTTATATTCTTTGTTTGGTTTCTTTAACGTAATCGATTGTCTTAATAACTGTACTTTTGTATGAATGAATAATATAATGAATATTTTTATTTTCGAGTAGTTACGTAAAGTTTTATAAGAAGATAGGTTTTAGGCATCAATTTTTTTAATAATTTCTGAAAGATTTAATTTTGTGTGAATCATGTTATTTTAGATATTAAGTAAATAATATTGCTTTATAACGAGTTTACTTTAAAAATAATAATATTGATCAACCTAATTTTGTATTCATAAAAAAAAAAACAAGTAAATTAGAATTAGTTAATACGCTGAGAAGATTATTTCTGTTAAATATTGTATTTATTGTTTAATATCATGTTACACCATATTTGAAAATAAGAAAAAATAATTATAACATATATTATTTTAAATTGGTTAATTAAGTAAAAAAAAAAGTATTTTTTTTACTTTTCCAAAAGGGGGAGGTGTAGTGTGCTACGCCACACACACTCTCTCACCAATATGTTAGCTTATATATTCCATGTATGTAACATTTGAGACACAATAAACCTGACATCCAACGACTAATGTAGTGTCATTGAATCCCAACATTACACCGGGTTTGAAGAAGCCGAATTCAAACAACCGTATATACCACGCAATACTTTTGTGGCATCTTTCTCAAGAACGAACGTAAAATGCGAAGGAGCCCATTCGTCTCGACGCGACACACGCGGCTGACAGCACCGCCAAATCCTCTTAGCGGTCTCGTAGAGGCGTGCGTCTGTGTGAGTGCGTCGTTTCGAGCATTTTTTCGTAGCTTCTTTACTGGTTTATTTATATACTGTGCCTACTTACTTATAACTATACTTAACTTACCTACTTACTAAAAAATACAATTATTATTTACTAGCGACCCGCCCGCGGCTTCGCCCGCGTGGAATGTATTATACATATAAACCTTCCTTAAGAATCACTCTATCTATTAAAAAAAACCGCATCAAAATCCGTTGCGTAGTTTTAAAGATTTAAGCATACATAGGGACAGACCAAAAAAAAGGAAATCATGAGTCTGCACGGTTCGAATCCCGCTGCGTCGCAGCCCGGCTTGGTGGCACCACCGTCAGTATCGCCCGGGGACGCAGCACAAAGGGAATTGGCAGCAGTAACGGTCGTCTCAAGGATCGCGCCGTTCTGGAGAGACATGACGAAATTATGGTTCTCTCAGCTCGAAGCAATTCTGGCGCCACAAAAACTGGGCCAGGAAGCGAAGTTCGACATAGTGATTGCCAAGTTGAGCAAGGAGGAGCTCAACGTAGTACGAGACCTACTGGAGGATGCACAAGATCGCAAATACGACGTACTGAAGGCCCGGTTAATCGCGGAATACCAGGAAAGTGCCGACTCGCAGTTCAATCGACTGGTGAAGGAGCTCGAGTTGGGCGATCAAAAGCCGACGCAATTGTTCAGGAGCATGGCGGAGGCTGCCCGCAATTCAGGGGTGACAGACGAACGGCTCAGAAATCTATGGCTTCAGAGGCTTCCGTTAGCGGTGAGGACAGTCCTAATGATAAGCGAGGACACCAAACTGGAGAACTTAGCGAAAATGGCGGACAAGTTGATGGAATCGGTTAAGCACGGGGTGGTAGCGGAAATAGCGCCACCACCGACAACACCAGCAGCGGCGCAGGCAGCGGGCAACGTAGAGCTGATCAATAGCTTTAGAAATATGGCTATAGAGCTGGAGCATCTGAGAGGTGAGATTAATGAGTTGAGATCCAGGCCATCGGCAAGATGGGACCGGCAGAGGAGACCGCCGGTTCCGGAAGACCACCAACGAACAATGCCTGGCTATGTAGATACCACTTCAAGTTCCGAGAAAGGGCCCAGAGATGCTTACAGCCATGCGCGTGGGGGCAGACACCGCAAGCGGCTGCAGGCCCGGCACCGTCATCGTCGTCGAGCGGGTGGCAACAGAACCAGGGAAAATAAGTGAGGTACTTCCTGAAGCGGCTGGAGGAGGTACCGTAGCAGCAGACAGCCATCGCCTCAGCGTTATCGACTACCATAGCGGTATGAGCTTTTTAGTCGATACGGGGGCCAACGTCTCAGTTGTACCGGTGAGTAAATTCAGTGCTAATCGTCGCGAGTGTAGCTACAAACTGTTCGCAGCTAATAATTCGGAAATTAAGACATTTGGAACAACCGTATTAGAATTAAATTTAGGATTAAGACGAGCTTTCAAGTGGACATTCATCGTTTGCGATGTAAGGCAACCAATTTTAGGAGCAGACTTTCTTAAAGCACATAAGTTAATAGTAGATTTGTACAATAGGAAATTGAGGGATAGTGTTACAGAATTGTGTTCATATGGAGCCATTGTCCCCTGGGGTCAGCAGTCCGTAAAAAGTATCCAGGATGATAACCCGTACCGTGACATCCTGGAACAGTTTGCGGACATTACCAAACCCATGTCTTTCAAGGAGCCTGCTAAGCACGGCGTGACGCATCATATAGAAACCACTGGACCCCCGGTTTACGCGCGAGCTAGGCAGTTACCGCGGGATCGTTATGAGTTAGTAAAGAATGAATTTAGACATATGCAAGAATTAGGTATTTGCAGGCCTAGCAAGAGTCCGTGGGCCAGTCCATTACACGTGGTTCCCAAGAAGGATGGTCAGATCCGACCTTGCGGAGACTACAGGAGGTTGAATGCGGTCACGAAGCCTGACCGGTATCCAATCCCTAGGCTGCAAGACTTCACGTATGTACTAGCAGGTAAGAAAGTGTTTTCTACGCTTGATATAAACCGCGCGTATCATGTCATAGAAGTAGCGCCCGAGGATATTGAGAAAACCGCCATCATAACACCATTTGGCCTATTCGAATTTCCTAGGATGTGTTTCGGTCTCAGGAATGCGGCTCAGACCTTTCAGAGGTTCATGAACGCCACGCTTCGGGAATTAGAATCTTTCACAGACGAGCAAGGAGCCAATTCTAATTTGTTTTGCTATTTAGATGATATTATTATAGCTTCAGAGAGTGAGGAAGCTCATAGGGAACATTTAAGACAAATATTTAGGAAATTTAGTGAAAGCGGTTTAACAATCAATCTCGGCAAGTGTCAATTAGGTCAAAATAAGGTAGAATTTTTAGGTTACGCCGTCTCAACGGAAGGATTGCAACCACGCCATGAGAAAGTTAAAGCCATCACAGATTACCCACGCCCGGAGACAGTCGAACAATTAAGACGTTTTCTGGGCATGGTAAACTTTTATAGGACTCACTTAGACAAAGCTGCCAGCCAGCAGATACATTTGAATAAGTTCTTGCATAATTCCAAGAAAAAAGATCAAACGAAAATAGTTTGGGACGCGGAAGCCGACGCGGCGTATAACCACTGTAAAGAGAGCCTTAAAAGCGCTATTACATTGTCATACCCGCTCGCAGACGTTCCGCTTGCGCTTATGACGGACGCGACGGGGACCTCCGTCGGTAGTGTATTAATCCGAATTTAAATAAAGACGTCGGCAATTGGGCCAGATCTTGTATACAGTGTCAACGAGTAAAAATCACACGACATACAGTATCGAAATTAGGGCAATTCGAAAATGTAGAAAGGTTACAACACGTGCACATCGATATAGTAGGACCGTTACCGACCACTGCCGATGGGTATAGGTACTTGGTAACAATGATAGATCGCGCCACGCGGTGGCCGGAGGCGGTACCTACAGTAGATATAACGGCAAACACGGTAGCTAGGGTCGTATACGAAAACTGGGTTTGTAGATTTGGATGCATGGAAGTAATTACAACTGACCAAGGTACACAATTTGAAAGCGATCTCTTTAGTAAGCTTATGAAAATTTTAGGTGTGCATAGAATTCGTACTACAGCTTATCATCCGCAAAGCAACGGCCTCGTAGAAAGATGGCACAGGTCATTGAAAGCTGCATTGACAGCCAGGTTAGCTGATAACGCTTCCTGGGTTGATGAGCTTTCAACAGTACTATTAGGTCTTAGAACAGTTTGCAAGGCAGATAACAGCGTAAGTTCGGCAGAAATGTTATACGGGCAAGTTATGCGTTTGCCAGGTGATTTTTATGTCAGCTCGGCGGTAAACAACAACGATCCATTTACGTACGTAGAAAATCTAAGGCGAATAATTAGTAACTTGAAGCCCATGTCAACGGCGGTTAGCGACTCGCGTAAAATTTTTGTTCATAAAGAACTGGCTACTTGCTCGCACGTGTTTATAAGAAACGACATGGTTAGGAAACCGCTGACCCCAAATTACAACGGCCCATATCAGGTTTTAAGTAGGAAAGACAAAACCTTTAAGATTCAATTACCAAATAGGAAAGTAGAAATTTCAATCGATAGGCTTAAACCCGCATTTGTGACGCAACAGCATGTGAGCGACGACTCTAGAAATATAATTGTAGATGAAACATCAAGGATAAAAGACACTGTGGTGCCTATACAGCCTACAGTGTCACAACCACAACAGTCTATGCCTCGGACCACGCGTAGTGGCCGGGTTATTAGGACGCCAGTCAGATTTTTATTAGATGAGTAAGTAAAAAGGCACACAGTAAATCAGTTTAGAACAGTAATTAAGTACCGAGTGGTGCCGACGGGCATTAGGGTTCAAAATGTGCCTCAACAACAACCACCATATTAGTTGTATGTAGCAACCAGTGTTCTTAGAATTAGAAGTAAGTGTAACTTGAAACCTGTACTTTGTAATAACATAATGTATTGTGTCGCAACACATTCCGCAAAGTCAGCAGCGGACTCGGCTCCAGTTCTGAGTATTGTTTTGTATAAGTTCGCGGCTTAACCGACCATTATATAAAAAGGGTTATGCTAATTGATATTTTATTTTATTTCATTGTTATTAATTTTTCTAAAAATTTAAGAGGGGGAGTATTGTGGCGACACCCCTAGTGTATTTCGCTTATGCAGCGCATTAGACGCGGCACAGGCAAGTCGCGGTAGAACGGACTAGTAACGATTGGACCTCCACGCGAGTAGCGCACTTTTACCATAAGTTCGCCTGTGCCCCGCCTGGCCTGCATTCCTCAGTGTAACTAATAACTAGAGTGTCTGAATAATAAACATTTCATAAGTGCAACCGTATTTAATTCTATACCAAAGGAACTCCCACACTATGTAGTGATTTAAACTATTGCCTATACTATACTAAACCTACGTACCTACTTATTATAGGAATTGTAATAATAATAAGTATATACACCTCCCTACTTATAACTATAAAATTATTATTTATTTAAACTATTGCCTATACTATAATACTATACGTACGTACCTACTTATTAAAGAAATTGTAATAATAATATTACTACAAACAAATTATAAGTTTTCCTTAAGAAAACTTAGCAATTTCGCAGCATAAATCGCAACCTTATAGGTCAGATATCGAGAGACAACCGGACGGACAGCAAGCCGGCGCTCGCGCTTGTGGCGCGGCTGCCGCTCGCTCGGCCACGTTCGCGTCAACGGTTCGATTCGGTTGTCACAGCGCCCGCGCCGCTCCGGCGTCACTCGGCGCGCGCGCGTCGTGTATATACCGAAAATCTAAATGCCTATTATTTTATCATTATTTATGAGTAGGTAATGATTTTACACTATTGATGTGCGCTAAATATAAAAATAATAATTAACCCCAGTTAATAACGTAGGTACCCTAAGTAATATTAGGTATTTATGTTAAGCGTTCATAATAGAATCTAATTATTTAAAAATTGCCAGTTTTTTATTTATTCCTTTGTATTCATCTAATTACCTATCTGCATACCAAATTTTAACTCTCTAGGTCATCTGGAACTGGGTTAGAGTTTTGGTCTATAGGTCAGTCAATGATAAAAATAAGGAATTTTGGACATTACTATCTAAATAACCGTTTGAGATAAGCTTATGAAATTTAGCACACATATGTATCTCGCAAGTCTCAATATATGAGCAAAATTTGATACGTTTATGTAAAATAGTTTTCATCACACTTGCACGTAAACAGTATCTAAACATACAGGTTAACTTGGCCGCAATGCCCGGTATAAAACCCTCGACCTTTTTATTTACCATGAAACCCAAGGTCGGTAAGTAATTTTTTTTTAATTTATAGCACAGCACACATGTCATGCAAGTTCAAGCAAAGAGTATACACGCAATTGAAAAAATGTCTTAAAATGTTATTTAAACAGGAATTTCATTGCAATCTCGCTACATGTTACTTAAATACTCAATTAATGTTCTTAATAATCGATTTCAATAGTTTTCTGTATCAAAACGTCGTTTTTTTTTACACTCCTTCAGGGCTGTATGTATAACCACGTAAGTATTTGCCCTTAACGTTTCTGAACGAAACATTTGTATAATCTGTGGAGTCCGCCCGTCATCCGCTTAAAGTTCAAGTAATTCGTAATAATAGTTGTGCTGACTTGTGTATTATAAGTTTTTTCTGTCTTATAATTTTATTTATTTACTCGCAAATGTGATGAAAAACATTGTATGTTTCACGGTCGGTACAGGAATTACGTACCTCGACTCAGAAAGCCCTCAGTCTTCGACTTCGGGCTTCTACTAGAGCCTCGATCGTAATTCCTTACTTACCGACCTTAATACACAATGTACTATTTTGATTTATGAGGGGGTCAAAAGTGGCTCCAAATGGTTCGTGTAATATTACACACGGTGCGGCTCGCCAGTCCTGCTTCTTGAACTTGGCTTGCCGCGCTCCCGCGTGTCTAGATCTTTAGTTAAAACTGTCGAACAAAACTAAAGATTTCTGTCATAAATACATGTATATGAAGTATTATTGCTAGTTAAAAATGTTTGTGTAACTTTTTTCCTGTACCTGTCAACTAAATGACCAAAAAAAATATAAAAACAAAACACGGTTTTCCAAGAAAACCCCATACATAGGGCGATCGTCGTCATAATAAAAAATCATCAGGTTGCCGAGATCTATTAAATGAGATATGCTTCGTTTCTGTAGGTGGGTGGGGACAGTGCCCATACAAATTTGCCCATTGTCCTTTAAAATTTCTGACTTAGGTCACTATTGCTCTGAAGGTGCGAATGTGCTTTCATTTCAGACATTTTTAGATTTACATACAGGGTGTCCCAGAAATCGACGTCAACCCGCCTAGGGCTGATAGAACAGCTTATAAGCTATCGATTTAACCCCCATGTATGTTCAGCGATTGTTATTAGTTGTCCGTGGTACAAAAAAACCCTAAATTCATGTATTAATTCATATTTTTTTTAGTGTTTTCTTGCATGATTAGAATCACTGTAAAATAAGGAAGTTTTTAAAGCTACATGCCAATTTCTTTTTTATTACAAATGTTTGAGTAAACGCACAGAGTTACTTTTTCCATATAAGAGAAGCCCGCGTTTGTTTTGCACCTAGTATGGAAAAACCAACTTCGAGTGTTTTCTCAAAAAGTTGTAATGAAAAAAAAATTGGCATGTAGCTTTAAAAACTTCTTTATTGTACAGTGATTCTAATCATGCAAGAAAACACTGAAAAACATGTGAATTAATACATGAATTTAGGGATTTTTCGTAGCACGGGCCTAAGGAAAAATGACCAAAATTCCGATTAAAATGATCAATATCTCGGAAACTAATAACAATTGCTGAACATACATGGGGGTTAAATCGATAGCTTATGAGCTGCTCTATCAGCCCTAGGCGGGCTGACGTCGGTTTCTGGGACACCCTGTATGTTATAGTTTTGACTGTAGGGGTGTGTGGGGGGTGCTCGATAATTACACTTTTCGAGTTCAATAATTTCTAAACGGTTCCCCACATCTAACAATTGATAATAACATACATACATACATACCTTCACGCCTTCATTCCCAGAGTGGGGTAGGCAGAGCTACAGAATTGCCAACCACTCTAAAAACTTGTTGATAACTCTGTAACCACAATTTGCACAATTAGGCTAAGATGTTTAATAGTGTATAATAGTGACAGGTAGCAAGCCCATCGCCTAACAGTACTACAAGCCTTTATTCCCTTTAGTCGCCTCTTACGACTTCTACGGGAAGACATGGAGTGGCACAATTCTAAGCCGGCAACCACACGGCAAATTGATAATAACATGCGTATAATGTTTTTTCAGAGCCATCCAATGATACCTCATTACATTACGATACGGAGCTATAATGTAAAGTAAAACCCTTGTTTTTACATGTTTACCCGTAAAAAAAATACCTTTCAATATTTTATTTAATATTTTTTTGGCGTAATTTATACGCATAATTATGCCAGATTACAGTTATGTACGGCAGACGGACGTGTCGAAACTATATAAAGGTGCCTAGAAAAATATCAAACTCCTAAAGAGGGAAATAGCGCATCTCTAAAACTTCATTTCACTGTCATAGGTGCACGGGAAAGACGGCCTGCATATTTAAGAGGCAATTAAACCATACCTTCTACCACTGCAGGTGCACAAGAGCATAGACGACATTACGAAGCTACACCAAACTAAGACTTGGCCTTTTGCATTAAGTTTGAAATCTGTAGATCACTTTATACTATGAACTTTTTGAAACTCATGTCTTAATAGCGTAAAAGACACTTTTTCCCGTTTTGAAAAAAGCCTACATAAGTTGTGATACGACTGAAATTAGAGTGACAGAAAGACGGTACTTGGTTAAGCGTAGGTGGTGAATGTGATATGTAATGTATGTCAAGACGAGCTTGGATGTTTTAATTTTGAATTCAATTTGGCTTTCAAAGTGAACTATCTGTCGAATTCGAGCTAGCGGTAAAGTTGGTCGCTGTTCGTTTAAGTTCAGTCGGTAGGTTTAAAGTTATTTATGCTAGCGCCATCTTTAGAGGTACTTTGAAACTGTTCTTATAATTTTGAAACTATGCTTTGAGTCGCAGTTCAAGTTTCAATTTACCTGTACCTGTTTAAACTTTTCGACTCTATGCAGTTGAAATTGGCAATGCTCTACATATTGTTGAACTTAAAGTAGCTCTTACTGTTAAATAAATATATGAGTTACTATCATGCCAATAGCTAAGTAATACAATTACAGTTTTTGCGTCGTAGTCATATTGATGTTATAATGATAGATTTTTGCAACATGGGCAAGAATGTAGCGAAATATAACGACTGGAACATTTATGCACTTGTTAAGATATTTCGAAAAAGCATTGCCAAATTCTGATACTGTTTACAGCCATTCTTTTGATGAAGCGGCACCAATTATTTCGATGAAAATTGCGGAGAAGAAATCGATCTGTAGAGTTGTCACCTTCGAGAAAACTATAAATAAAACAAACTTTTGTATATCTATAAATACTATTCAATAACTAGCCGCATGTATCATCACTTGAGAACGGGTTACGTAGTCAACAAGGAACCCGATGTCCCCATTTTACCCGACTGCCGAAGGAGGAAGGTAATGTGTTTATCAGTCTATATATGATGTCTATATATATATATTTGATCCCTTGTGGCGTGGACCGATTTTGATGATTCTTATGGCAATCGATTTGTCATATTTTTGCGAGTGTCACTAAAGATAAAACAGTAATTAAAATTCAATATGGAGGCAACTAGATGCAATATTGTAAAAAATAAAAATAAAAAAGTCAACGAACTATGACAAAAGGGGTATCATTGAATAAGTATTTAAATATCATCTTTAGGTTTGTTTCATCATTTTTCATTTTGAACTATCATTTAGGATTTATTTAAAGATGGTTAGCAACAACAGTCGGGTTGTTTAAAACTTGCTTTTTGTCGTATCATTTCACAGAACGTATCACTTCGCAGAATTCACGATTCATAGAAAGCTATTTTCTGCTGAACCCGTGTTAATTTCATTAAGGCCGTAGCAGGATATGGGAAGGGGAAATGCCCTTTTATGATAATAAGCTGTTTTTTTTTCAATAGTTACTTACATCTAGCAGTAGTAGTTGCCAAGATTGGTTGAAAAATTCTCAGTGGTTCCGCAGAATGAAAGACCCAATTTTCTTTTAAAACATATATTTAATTTTAAATAAACTTACCCAAATGATAAAAGAATGGTACATGTAAGTATAATAAAAAATAATAGTTTTCGAGAAAATGACATATTTAATCAATCCGCATATTTTTTTTCCTGCAGAACCACTTGGTATTTTTCAACCAAACTTGGCACAATTACACTGCTCGATGAGGGAAACAGTAGGAAAAAAATGATAATATCAAAGGGCATTGTTCCTTCCCTTACCCTGCTACGGCCTTTTCGATTAATTCCGTTCGTAACATAGGGTAAAGTCACCAGTACTCAGCCAGAGACCAGTAGTCGTCCTTATGTGAGTGCAAAGAGTGGAAAATATATCTTTCGTACTCTTCCCCCTCATACAAAGTATAGGCAGAGGCCGACTACAGGTCTCTGGCTGTCCACTGGTGACTTTACCCTATTAAGATTTAAAGTGGTAAATTTTGTTAGAGTCAAGTGACCCCTTACATCCTAAACTACAAATCGTCGGTGAAACTGCAAAACCGCGTAAGTAACATTTTAAATTAGGAGCAAAATACACCTTTTTAATAAGGCCGTAAGGTTTATTTTGCTCTACCATAAATTTGTTAGTTACGCGGTTTTGCACTATCACCGACGAAATACTAAAAATCTGAAAAATATCTTAAATGAAAGCACATAATAACCATCACGAGATCACGACTAAGTAGACTTGATTGGTTCCTGAGAGACTAGAGAGCAACTAAACTGTTTATACCTATTAAAATCATCTAAGAATTCCGGCCATTTGTACAAGTATGGCAACCCTTGAGGGGTCTAATTCGTAATGACGAAGAAAAAAATTATGGCAATAATGCTGGTACCGGCCGGCGGCCAAATCACGTGGGCGTTAATCGAACGTGTCGGATAAAACATGAGTGTCGAACGATTTGTTACACAAAAAATCTTGTATTTTCCGATAGTCGGTGGGTGAGAAGTAGGCGGTAGCGTAATGCCATACTTTTCCGGTGCCCCCGGGGGAGGCGCCTTATCTCCAAAGTTTATGTACTTACCAAACATTTCTGCAAAAATCCTGACTTAAATATAATTACTTATACTTTATGGAAAAATAAAACGAAGTTGTCAAACTTTACAGTTTTGGAAAAAATATTGAAAATCTGTATTAAAATTTAGGCTACTCAAAATTTACCTTATTATGCAAAATAAAGTTCATAACAAAATAAATAAATATTATTGGACAATGTCACACCAATTGACCTAGTCCCTAACTAGGCTTGTACTACGAGTACTAGTCAACGATATAAATACTTGTATAGAGAAATATATAGTAAAATAAAGAGAAAATATCGATGACTCGGGACATATATTTGCGCTCATCACACAAATATCTGCCCTTATCGGGATTTGAACCCAGGACCGCTAGCTTCGTAGGCAGGGTCACTACTAACTAGGCCAACACGTCGTCAAAATACGTAAAAAAATTAGTATTTTCTTTCGCGTTTTCCAACCATATCTTAAATAGGGAGCCCTCGGTGTGTGACTCCGACTCGTGCTTCACCGATTTATTGTCAAACAGCCTATTGTCAGGTCAAGGTTTGTATTAAAGTAGAAATAGGTACACCCGGGCAAGGCCGGGTACAAAAAAATGTTTAAATAATGATTTAATCAAATAATTAATCTAGATAGCCTGTTTAAACTAGGATTTGATGTACAGATTACATACCGAACGCAATTTTCCACCGGGTGGACCTGCTACTGCCCGGTTCAGTACTGATGCGGCTGCGCATAGTTTTTACACTCCTCGCCGAGATGGGGCTAAGTCCTGCAATCGCCAAAAAATATATGCAAAGAACCCACCAACACCACAGATCTTAAAAGTATGGGCGCAGCAGGTACGAGTATGTCGTCTACAAATAATGGTAAGAGTTGTGGGAGGACCTTGTGCAGGGTCCATCCGGGTTGGTACCACCATCTTATCCATTAACCTACCGCCAAGCAGCAGTGTTCGCATTGTTGTGTTCCGGTTTGGGGATTAGACAGCCTGTGAAATGACTAGCATAGAGGCATTCCATCTTAGTCCTCAGGGTTGGCAGTGCATTTGCAGTCTTGTGAATGCGAATGTCTATGGGTCACAGTTTCCACTTCCCATCATCAGCCTTCCTATGCCATAAAAAAAAGGTGCGTAACAAAGGTACCATGAGGAAACTCAACAGGTCGGACCGAGCCAGATTAATAGGAGACACTCCGTCACCGCGTATCTTTATATTTATCTTTAACGACGCCATTTGTGGGGACCAGCTGGAACTAAAACACCAGTCCACCGTCTTCAAACGGTCAACGAGACGATAGCGCCACCTAGCGTCTAGTTGGAAGACTTTCATGACGTATAGCAGCAGAGGAAAGGGACAATCAGAAGTCAATAAAAGGATCGACAGAAGACGGCTCAAGTTTCATTGCATTTTATGGGTGAAGCAAAGGAGGGATCTCGTCTTAATTAATGCCATGATACACCCTCGGTTAAATAATACGGGTCATTGTGCGTTTTTTTTACTAAAGAGGCTATTTCGAAGGATGGATACCCCGAGCATCGATACAGGACTACCAGAGTGCCTAGGATACCAAACTGATTGAGGTCGCTGTTCTGCGGGCATGTTCAGAAAAACATCTAAAATGCCAATAAAATGTAAGGAAATTCAAATGCTGACTCAAACTCTCTCGCGATTGCGCAATCAGTTAGGTATCTTAAGCACTTTTGATTTCCTCTATTGAACCTCGGAGTATCCACCATTAAACCTCACTCAAAACAAACCCTGGCCAGGTAACAAGGCTTCGAAATAGCCTCGTTTGTATGAAAAACGCACTCTGACCCGTATTATTTGACCGAGAGTGTATGTTGTTATTTCTTTGATTAATTTTAATACACGTATTATTATTGGGAAACGATACATTCGGCCAAACATATTTCTGCCGAAAGGCAGAGAACCGTAACTACTTATCCCCGAGGATTTAATTTTCCTCACATATTACAGCTCTTTTTAACAATTGTCTGTAAGGACACTTTAATTTCTGTTTCCGTTTGCGTCCGTTTGATTTTAATCTTAAAGGTAACATTTGAGTATGTTAAAGGGTTTACCTTGTTTTATAGACAATAATTCCATAAAACGTACCACTTCGCAGAATGCTTGTTTCATAGAACCTGAAATCAACACGAGTTCAGCAGAAAATAGCTTTCTATGAAATGAAAATTCTGCGAAGTGATACGTTCTATGAAATGAGTGTATTCACGCCTTCATTCCCAGAGTGGGGTAGGCAGAGCTAAAGAATTACCAACAACTTTTAAAACTTCTTGATAATTCTGTAACCGCATCGATCTTAAAAATACTTAAATAGGGCAATTAAGGCGTCCTTACAGACAATCGTTATAAACAACAGTAATCTGTGAAGAAAATAAAATCCTCGGAGATAGCCAATTATACTGGAGTAAAAAACATCTTCACAGATAACCCGTTGTCTGGCCACGGTTACCTCCAAGGATACAAGGATGTAGCGCCAGGCGCGGACAGCTACTAATATATGAATATCTGGGGACAATCTCACACCCATTAACCTAGTCCCAAAAAGGGAAAGAAATACACACTTAAATACATAGAAACACCCAAGACTGAGTAACAAACACTCAATACTAATAATAAACTTTCAATAATAATAATAAATATTTTATTTCAGACATGTCAATATTATGTTAGTAACAATAAAACTTAAATCTATGTTAGAGTCAATACATAATTTTGTACAATATTCATTACATAATACGACGACCTATTAACAACATAACAGAGAGATATGTTGCGCTCCCTCTTCGCCCGTGGTGCGGTTGTCTGTGTCCGGTTGACTAAAATTTCTATTTCAAAATCAAATTTAACAGAGTCGACGGAGCTCCGCTCCCGCGGAGCTCCTACTTCTGAGTGTTTTGGCCCTTCGGGCCGGCTGAAGAACTGACATAACCTAAACCTACCTCATATTTATTGGTCAACCGGACATAGCCAACCGTACCACGGGTGAAGATGCGTTGCGCTGACCCCAACAAGTTAACATCAGATGAGACTGAGGTCAAACACAAACACAATACGGATAAAAAAAAAGTTGGGAAAAGGCCAGGATAATCATATTACATGACAAACACGACGTCTTTTAAATTGAAACTTATTGTAGTACGTAGTAAGCATTAATTACTAACCGTGCGCTAGTTGGATCGACTTGGATCCCCCAGATCCAAGTTTTTGTAATTTGAACGTCGACTTGCTCTTTCTGGCACCTGTGATGGCTGCAATAGGAATTATACGAGGTGTTAGGAACGGACGATTGAAAACAGAAACAGTAGCCACTTACCGTACGGTCTGGTGAGAACTTAAAAGGTGCTTCTGGTATTAATAATTGCGTATTCTCTAATACAATAATGAGAGACAATTACAAACCCCAAGCACTTTCTAAGAGCTATCGCACCGTCGTTTCAGGCCAAGGCCTCTATTCAACGACGTTAAACAATATCGTTTTCATTTCACTAGCTCGGAAAGCCCTTTTTGCTTCTTTGATATCTATTGAGGAAATCGCTTTTTATCCACAAGTGAGGGAAGAGTTTTGACATTTGAAGGCAGCTTAAGTGATATTTGACAGCTAACCAAACGTAAAATCTTACAAGTGCTGAATTTTTAACATCACAATTAATGAATTGCATCGAGTAAAAAACACTAAATACAGTCTTACTACTTTATTTTAATTCATAAATATCAGCATTCAAAATTAACCTTCATTCTTGTTTTAAAAACGGATAAAATGTTCTGACAGTCCAAATAAGTCGATGTGCAAACAAAACGCCTCCGAAATAATAAAAAAAAAACTTTTCTATTAAGCCGTTAAAATATTCGCATGTTTTTCTAGTTTGTTTTGTTATTAAAAATGAGTGATTCGAGTGATAAAGACGTATTAACACCCGTGGAATTACAGGAAACCGTGCAAAATGCGGGATTGAGCTTACAGTACAAACCATTTTCTTAGTTTCCTCGCTGTAGTCAACGTTAAATATTCGCATGTTTTTCTAGTTTGTTTTGTTATTAAAAATGAGTGATTCGAGTGATAAAGACGTATTAACACCTGTGGAATTACAGAAAACCGTGCAAAATGCGGAACTGAGCTTACAGTATAAACCCTTTTCTTAGTTTCCTCGCTGTAGTGAGGTGAAAAGTTTTATGTTATACACGGGTGAAAAGTTATTTTACGTCTCGTGTCTTGAAACACTTGCTACGCTCAGGATTCTATTTTTGAACCACTCGCTTCGCTCGTGGTCAATAATAGAATCCTTTCGCTAGCTCGTGTTTCAAATGAACACTCGCTGGTAAAATACAACTTTCCCCACTTGTATAACAAATAACTATTTTAACGTGTTATGGTATTGTTTTTAACACTGCTGCACCGACTTCTGCCTCACGCGAACTTATCAAACAGGTATTCGTATTCAGGTTTCATCATCATCATGTCAGCTGGAAGACGTCCACTGCTGGACATAGGCCTCCCCCAAGGCTCTCCACTCACACCGGTCTTGTGCTTTTTGCACCCACCGCATTCCGAATTCAGGTTTACCGCTATTATATTATTTCTTGGCTGATTTTAGTTTTAATTTCACTTTTGGCGATCTCTTTTACTGTATTTTCATATATTGTGGACAAATGCGATTTATACAATCCACGCATATTCCCTATTATATATGACTGTCCTTATTTACTTCCGTCCGTCCTTACTTATGAGAGTAAAAAAGTTGAAATCAATTTCTGACTTTCAAAGTTCATAGCGAAGCCTAGACGTAAATACAATAAATACTTTGGTCCATCAAGCGTCAATATAATAAAAACGGATGAACATAATTCTGCGCCACGCAATACATAGGGAAGGCTACACGTTCATTAATTATCACGTCAGTAATTTATCGTGTTTCGTAGCTTAGACGTGTAATGGATTTTGGGGGCAAAAACTATACAAATAAAACGGTACAAATCGTTTTGCAAAAAAAAAACTGCCTTTACGGCGGCCATTTCGAACCGTCGAAAAAGTATGGCATGGTGATTTTTATAAGTGGCTACTCCACTTTGATTAGCTGTGCAAACATTTACCTGGTACAATATTGTATGTTCTTATATTTTTTTTATTTATTTCAACACAACATATGTACATCATAACATATTTTATCATAAAATACAAATATTAACTAAAATAAAAATAAATTAAAACAAATCGAACCCCTCCAACGAACAATTGGTTGAATTGTTTTATTTTAATTAATGTGTTCTCGTCGGTATGGCCGTAAGTCACACTGGAGAAGTATGGCATTACGCTACTGCCTACATCTTTTTTCATTGACTATCAGAAAATACAAGAATTTTTGAGTTACTAATCGTTCGACACTCGTAATTTATCCGACACGTTCGATTAACGCCAACACGATTGGGCCGCCGGTACCAGCGCTATGACCATCATTTTCATTTTCGTCATTACGTCCTAAAGAGTCGCCTTACTTGGTACAAATGACCGGAAATTTTGTGTCACTATTAGGGTTAGGACTTTTGGTGGCATATCGTGGTTCTAGAATCCATGGAGTCGTTATTTCCTAAGTATTATAACACGTGACACTTTGATTTTGACCTTCAGCATGATAATATTTCAAAATGAACTAAATATATTTTTAGTTCAGTTTGTCCATACCTACTAATATTTGCTTGTTTGTAAGGCTTTCACAGAGCAAAGATATCCTCCGTACCAAAATTAATTTCAATTGGCTTAGCGGTTCAATAAAAAATGAATTTTGAAATATTAAAAACCGAAGGCCAAAATCAAAGTGGTATGTATTTTAATAATTAGGAAATAGCGACTCCATGGATTCTAGAATCACGATATGCCACCAAAAGTCCTAACCCTAGTCACTATCTCCCGGGCTAATAGTCCAAAGTGGTCAAGGAGTCAATCCTATGGGTGATAAAGGGATCCCATGCTATTCACCTGTTTCACTCTTGGCTGCGTCTCTGAACCCTGGGTAGGAGCCGTAGGAGTTGCAGTACTTCTGGCAGCGCTTCACGGTTGGGAACGTATGCTCCGTCATTATTGGATTTTCTCCTATAGGGTTGTTATATTAGTTTCAGAGCTGATATATCGTCGGTGAAACTGCAAAACCGCGTAACTAACAAATTTATGATAGAGGAAAAGAAACCTTACTATCTTATTAAAAAGGTGCATTTTGCTCCTTATTTAAAATGTTACTTACGCGGTTTTGCAGTTGCAGGGCTTCTGTCGACAAGATCGAACGCTGCCGTCCTACTAAAGAAGACGGTTATCTGCAATGTAGTAGTCAAATCAATGTATACTCTATTGGTAACCAGATTAAATTTAAAATGCTGGTACTATTACTATGCAGTTAGCCTCCTTCTTTGGTAGGACGGCAGAACGTATGTTTTGTACGCTCCAACGGCTACTTAAAATTGCCGCTGCGTCGCGGCCGTTCGACCGATCAAAGACATTTTTAAGAGACTAACACCCCTAAGGAACAACTCACACAAATTGCCCTAATCACAAACTAAGCTCTAGGCTTGTACAGTCACCACACGGGATTGTTGAGCCACTTGCCACTGTTCATAATTTAGCCGTGTAATGCAAATCAGGAATACTCGTGTGACATCGTCGTGAACGACTGAAAACGAATGATAACATGTCTATATTCGTGTAAATCTATGTCGTTCGGTATTTCCATCAAATCAGCTGGGAAAACAAAACTGACAGATCATTGGTAATTTATTAAATTATTAGACTCGTAAACAACGTTCGGATAAAGTCATTGATTCCGAGTTTTCCCGATGTCGTATAACCAATCATGATTTGTCGCTAGGTTACTGTTTATAGACCTGTAATTGGTTCGCTTTGGGTGTAATAATTCTATTGTCAGGTTGGCAGGCTTGGTCTTCGGGTTAGCCAACAGTTAAATAGCTTGAAAATATAACATTAATCAAGTGTTTCTAACTTTACCGGTTCCACTGAGACTGAGATGAGCGCAGTGGAGCGGAGCTGTGCCAATATCAACTCATAATGTCAGCCGAAAGACGTCCACTGCTGGACATAGGCCTCCCCAAGGCTCTCTACTCAGACCGGTCTTGTGCTTTTCGCATCCACCGCTTTCCCGCGATCCTTACAAGGTCGTCACTCCATCTTGTTGGAGGCCTACCCACAGCTCGTGTCCTGGTCCGCGGACCACTGTAACTAATAGAATCTAAACTAACGTGCGCAAGGCGCGCTCGACGCGACCGCATGCACCTTCTATTGGTTAATATTGGCACAGCTCCGCTCGTCTCCGCCTTAGTGGAATCGCAGCCTAAATGGCAATTCTTGCCTTTCAAATACTATGACAAAGATGGAATACTTTCCTGCGACATTCCTTGTCTGGATATAAAATACGTAGAGTGGCAAGTGGCTCAACAATCCTGTGTTGTGACTATGCTATGGGTATAGAGTATATGTATAGAGAAATACATACTTAAATATTCCCATTCTGTCTGTCATTTCATTCAATTAAAAATGATCATGGAGAGTGTGCCCAAGAACTGCACGACCTCATCCCACCCTCCACTTTCTCACATCGGTCTTCAAGACGCCGGGAGGGCTTCCATCCACATGTAGTAGAATACCCAATGGTTCGCACGCAGCGGTTTGCTGCGTCGTTTCTTATTCGCACTGCTAGGGAGTGGAATGCTCTCCCTGCGTCTGTATTCCCGGAATCATATTACCTTGGTGTTTTCAAGGCAAGAGTGAATAGGCATTTTCTGGGTAAGCGTGTACCACCTTCGACCTAGTCGTCACCTAACATCAGGTGAGACTGAGTTCAAACGTAAACCCATTACGGATAAATAAAAAAAAAAGAGTGATGACAAATAATGAACGGTATGTGACTACTCCCTGAAAATCACTTCCGCACTCCATCCCGCTTGCACACTCGCTCTGTCAATTACAAGTCAACACACGACCTACCTGCGCAGTGAGCAAATTACGGACCAAATTGGTGGGGGGCAATGGCAGGAGTGTAAACCGCTCCACTTTGCTGTCACAATATTGGATTGTCAGTAGACAACATGCGCAAACATATCCCCACTTGGAGCTCTTTTTACGTGTGTTGACCTGTACGCTAATAACACCGTGTTTTTTTGATTTACGATAACTTTAAGGGAACGTTCTTTAGGTCAAATAAAGTTAATTTCCCGAAGACAGACAAATGATAACTGTAACGGTTTTAAAGATATTTAATTTTTAAATTTAGTCAGTTAATCACGTTGAACTGGTCTAAAAGACTCTTAACTGTCTGTGTATGTCACGCCAACAGTGACGTATTTGACACTGACTATGAGTTAACTCTAAAGGCCGTTTTAGAATGACCAAAGATACAAAATTTAATTACTTTTTTTTTTGCAATATTTAAACATCGAATCTACCACTTAGTTTCTATGGATGTATCTAGTAATATGCCGAAGTTATCGTAAATCAAAAAAAAAACACGGTGTATATATTAATGTCTATGGTCAAGGGCTTTATTAAAAACTCATCTGACTATAATGCCCATCTCAAGATGCGACCAAAATCACAGTTTTCTATGGATTAATGTTTACTTTGACGTATCTTATAACGGGAATCTCCGTTAAGATCAGTTTATTAATAAAACAGTTGACCCTTAAAACCTTATTACATCAAACCTTTATTACCCTGTTCTAGCCATTTAATTGCTTCAATGTCGACTCGTTTGCGTGGTTTGATGGTATTCTGGTCTTCATTTTCTTTGGAATTTAATTCTTCTTCTTTAGTCTGTTGAATGACATTGAATAACTAAAGTGAACTTCAAAAACAATACTGTATGTTTTGATATCAGGATTGGGTTCTGTGCCCAAAGGGAACCAAAAGGGCCCTTATTATTATTATTATTATGTATTGAACACCACATACAATAAGAGCAAAGGAAGATTAAAAATTAAAAAGAACCAGACAATCGTATAACTGTTGTTATATATTTATTATTTACATACATACATACATACATACATACCTTCACGCCTGTAATCCCAGAGTGGGCTAGGCAGAGCTACAGAATTATCAACAACTTTAAAACTTGTTGATAAGTCAGTAACCACATTTAACACTTGACAAATAGGCTAAGATGTTTACCAGCGTATTAGTGACAGGTTGCAATTATTATTTATGATTTGTTTATTTATTAAACATTTATTGCACAAAAAATAATACAAATGGAGGACTTAATGACTAATGGTATTCTCTAACAGTCAACCAAATAATCACACAGACACTAACAAAAGTATATCTTATATTTAGGGTTAGGATTTTGGTGGCATTTCGTGGTTTTAGAATCCATGGAGCCGCTATTTCCTAATTATTATAAAACATACATACATACATACATTAAATCACGCCTGTTTCCCAGAGGGGTAGGCAGAGACCACTTCTTTCCACTTGCTACGATCTTGACAAATTTCTTTCGCTTCTTCAACATTCATACATCGAGTCATGCACGCACGTCGGTTTCGGGTACTTAAGATTCGGCCCTTTTCCAGTATTTCTCCGATTTGATTCGAAAAAGTACGCCTAGGGCGGCCCCTTTCGACCCTTCCACTCACTTTCGATCTGTATATCTCTTTCGTCAATCTTCTTTCATCCATCCTTTCCAAATGACCGAAGCATCGAAGCATGCCCTTTTCAATCTTAGTCACTACATCTTCTTTTATTCCACATTTCTCTCTGTTTTTTTCATTTCTTACTCTATCAATCAGTTTCACACCATACATACTACGCAAAGAGCGCATTTCAACTGCATTTACACGACTTACATGCTTGTCCTGCCACACCCAACATTCACTACCATATATCAGGGTAGGTGCCAGCACTCCATTGTGAACAGCCAGCCGGGCTTTTTGTGAAACGCCCTGTCTGCTCACAAAGGAGTACAGGGCCCCATTAATTTGATTCCCTGCATTCACCCTTCTCTCGATATCCTTCTCACACTTACCATCTCTTGTAAACATACTTCCCAGGTACACAAATTCGCTCACTTGTTCTACTAATTCACCATTTATATTTATCACGCACTCAGTCATCTCCTCATCCTTCTCTATCACCATGACCTTGGTCTTGGTAACATTTACTTTCATCCCCTTTTGCTTAAATCCCTCATTCATCACTGTCACCATCTCCTACAACTCAAGTACCGATGGGGCAAGTATAACTTGATCATCGGCATATAAGAGGCATTTGATTAGCAACTCTTGCACACGCAAACCCTTATCATACTCTTTCAAATCCCACATACAACTGTCCATGAATAGATTGAACAGCCATGGTGAGGCAACACAGCCCTGTCTAACACCTTTAGAGATGTTAAACCAGGCCGAGTATGCGCCATTGATTCTGACACAGGCTTTGGAACCCTCATAAAGGGACCTCAAAGCCTGGACCAGGTTGCTGCTCACTCCATACTTAGACAGTACCGTCCACAACTCCTTTCTATCTACACACTATTAGGTCCACAAAAGCACAGAAAACCTTTTGGTTCACCGCCAAGAACTTTTCTGTGATGGACCGTAGTGAAAAGACCTGATCCGTACATCCCATTCCCTTTCGAAATCCTGCTTGTACATCCCAGATTTTGTCATTCGTAACATTCAATACCCTTTCAATTAAAATCTTCGCATATACTTTGCCGACAACACTAAGGAGGCTGATACCGCGGTAGTTTTTGCAGTCTTGCTGTGACCCCTTTCCTTTATACAGAGGGACGATAACGGCCTTGACCCAATCTTCCGGGACTCGGCCGCTACTCCAACATGCATTGAAAATACGGTACAACAGACTACCCACCACGCCATCTCCTCTCCTCAGCATTTCTATCGACACTCTATCACAACCTGCTGACTTTCCCGCTTTCATACTTTTTTTAATTATATGTGTGTAGTGTCATGTATTATAATTATTATTATAATACACTAGCGACCCGCCCGCGGCTTCGCCCGCGTGGAATGTATTATACATATAAACCTTCCTTAAGAATCACTCTATCTATTTAAAAAAACCGCATCAAAATCCGTTGCGTAGTTTTAAAGATTTAAGCATACATAGGGACAGACAGCGCAAGCGACTTTGTTTTATACTATGTAGTGATGACACTTTGATTTTGACCTTCAGTATGATCATATTTCAAAATGAACTTATTACATTTTTAATTCGGTTTGTCCGTCCCTACTAATATTTGCTTGTTTGTAACGCTTTCACAGCAGACGAGTAGCCTGTAAAGTGAACGAGTAAGCGTAACATTTGGAAGAAGAAAAAGGAACAGAAGTTAAGTAGGTAACTGAAACGCTTTTCGAAATAGCGGAGTTGCTGCATTTTTCATATAAACGAGGCTATTTGGAAGCCTTAGTTCCTTGCCAGGGGTTGTTATGAGTGAGATTTAATGGTGAATACTCCGGGATTCCATAGATGAGGTCAAATGTTCTTAAGATACCTAAATCATCGCACAATCAGTTAACACCGCAGCGAGAGAGTTAGGGTCAGCATTTGGATTTCCTTACATTTTATTGCCATTGTGAGTTAGCCACAGATTCAATCAGTTGGGTATCCTAGGCACTCTGGTAGTCCTGTATCGATGCTCAGGGTATCCACTAAAATCCCCTGGTAAGGAACCAAGGCTTCCAAATAGCCTAGTTTGTCTCTTTAGTATGAAAAACGCACTCTGACCCGTTTTTTTGCTTCTGAGTGTAGTAGGATCTCGGAATAGGCACAGATAGGTGCGAAACACACAAACAAACTCAACAGGACGCATCAAGCCGGTTTAGTCAGGGCTGCTAAATGTTAAGTATCGAGCGACGCGCATCGACAACGCCACCCTAGCGCCCGAGTAAGAGAAACTGCCTAAAGTGAGACTGAGACGAAATACTGTTCTATTTAAAGTATGGTATAGTCGACTGCAAAAAGATGTATCCACTTTTTCAAAATTTAATACATCTCTTTGTAGTCAACTGTACAGACGAGATGAGAAATTTGAAATTGTGATGTGATGAAAATTGATTCGTACTTTTTAAATAATACTGACCGAGGACGAGGTATCCGTATCTTCTGCTGTTATAGGTGCTGATGGGTACACCTTATATTTCCTCAGCTCCGGTCTACTGTACACGTAGTTCCAGAACTGAGAGCACTTCAGAGTCACCGCCCTGTCCTGAAGACTTGGAGTGAAGTCGTACACCAGACACTGCGGCACGAAGGGTTCCCCACAATCCACTTCGTTGAAGTCGCTCTGAGCACTGCCGTCACTCTTATCATGCGAGTTGTAAGTTTCCGCTGAAAGGTACAGATATTTATTAAACCGGTCCTTTGCTGAGTGTGTATTAGATGATTATGATCATGATGATGATGATGATTAAGATAAGAGAGAAGAGATTTACTAACTTTTCATGAGCAAAACATGCATGCATGTTTCATGATGCATGCTGGCCTAGTTGGTAGTGAGCCTGCCTACGAAGCTAGCGGTCCTGGGTTCAAATCCCGGTACGGGCAGATATTTGTGTGATGAGCGCGAATATTTGTTTCTGAGTCATGGATGTTTTCTATGTATTTAAGTACCTATATATTTCTCTATTTAAGTATTTATATCGTTGTCTAGTAACCATAGTACAAGCCTAGAGCTTAGTTTGGGACTAGGTTAATTTTAATGCCAAACAAGGGTAAATCATTTGTTCTCTTGCCACGAGCTGCTTTGGAAGACTGGGTTTCGTAATCCGAAACCTTAGCCATTTTCATGACCCAGTGGCCATAGAAATGGTTTATAATGCTTAAGTGAGGAGTTAGAGACTTCGTCGATCGTATGGGACCCCTACGAATCGACGTATTTGTACCCAACAAAATATCTTCTTGATTCCTTTGGGTATAACTCCTTGGAGATTAGGTGGAATTGTCGACTTATGATGACGGCATGTCGAGCCTTGCGTGGTGAATCGGACTGTCCTGAACTTGTACAGCGTCTTTAGTGACTGCTTGTCCCGGACGTCCCAAGGATCGCCCTAAGATCACGAAGACGCGATCTGTTGGCCGTGCCGTGGCCCGCACCGTGTCCGCTGCCCCGCGCGTGCGCAAAGCTCAATGCACTCCTGGCATCGACACCCGAGTGCGACTGGTTTGCGTGGCGATGTGAAGTTAAATCTTTAACTGTTCATTTAAGTTTAGTGACGCATTGGTTATTACTGTAATGTCATCTGAACGATTTTTTTATCAATAAATAAATAAATAATAAATACGACTCCACATGCGTTGCCGAACCTAAGGACTATGGTAACAACACCGAGTTCTTTAGTGATTCAACTAATACCTTCGTTTCATTTACAGTTTTGTTAGGCTCGAATGGAATTAGGGTGGTGGAACCAGTAATGGACAAGGCACCTATAATGGACACTTGATTCTTATTTTACAGAAGATAAGGGTTATTCATTTGTTTTGCAACAATCATTTAAATTTAGTGACATTTATAGGCATTCCATCTTCGGCCTCAGGGTTGGCAACGCATTTGCAGTCTTAGGATTGCGGTCTTGTGAATGCGAATGTCTATGGGTCACAGTTTCCACTTACCATCAGGTGGCCTGTGTGCTCGTTTGCCTTCATATTATATAAAAAAAAAAAAAAAAAAAAAAAAAAAACAATTTAGGCCCTGCGCGCACTAGGCAGCCTGGCTGCGCAGCCAGTAAAACATATGAACAGGCGCGTCGTATTGGCTGCCGCAGGAATTCGTGGCTGCCTAGTACGCGGGCTCCCATACAACTTCATATGCTTTACTGGCTGCCCGCAGCCTGGCTGCGCAGCCAGGCTGCCTAGTGCGCGGAGAGCCTTAGGACCGTATGAAATTTTAATTAAGAGTGAAGTGTCCATTACTGGTGCCTGTCAGCTAAAAGTGTCCATAATTGGTGCCGTCACCCTATGACGACGGTCCCAACAATTACTATATTGTTAGAAGCAACCACATTTTTTTAAAGTGGGTGCGAGTAGTATGCTCTTTTTCAATCATCCATCAGATTGTCATGGTGAATATCTTTGGGTAAGTATGGCCTATGTTGGTATGATGATGAGGGAGACGATAAAAACTAAATATAAATAAGTAAATAGTGATAACGTACTTCATGGGTTTAATATTTATATCTTTAGAGGATTGCGCCGCTAAAATCGCTTAGCTGTCAAAAAATATCTATACTAATTTAGCTCCCAGGCGATCACGTCTCTCATCCCCTAAATCAAGTCCGATTTCCACGATTTTTGAATAGGCACATACATACATACCTTCACGTCTGTAATCCCAGATTGGACTAGGCAGAGCTACAGAATTACAACTTTAAAAAGTTGCTGATAATTCAGTAACCACAAATACGCTAAGATGTTTACCAGTACACCTATATTAGTGACAGGTTGCAAGCCCATCGCCTAACAGTACTAGAAGCCTATATTCCCTTAGTCGCCTCTTACGACATCCACGGGAAGACATGGAGTGGCACTTTTCTAACCCGGCAACCACACGGGGGAATAGGTATATTGTAGTTATTATAAAGAAGTAGGTCAGTACGTTACAGAATTATCAACAAGTTTTTAGAGTTGTAGGTAATTCTGTAGCTCTGCCTACCCCACTCTGGGAACGAAGGCGTGAGTTTATGTATGTAGGTCAGTACGTTTCTGTTTGTTTTTTTTTTTTTTTAATTTTAAGAATGAAAATACGGAACCCTTATAGGATAACTCGTGCGTCTGTCTGTATGTTCGTCTGTTACAGACATTTTTTTCCGAAACTACTGGAGCCAACACTCAAACACAGAAATGGAAAGTATATATTTTTTCAAATAACTGTCATTTTGTGGGCACAAATTAGGAATTAAAACAAATAGTTTTACAAACCTTACTGTGTCATACTCATATATCAAATGAGAGCACTTGTTATGATGATCTCAATTATATTTTTGTTATTATTGTAACATTAATAGTTTAGATTTTATTCATGACAGAAGATGAAAATTGACTATTCCCCCCTTCAGAAAAAATACAAAATATAGTTCATTGCTTAAAAAAAATGACAACGCACATGGCCGTTATTTTTGAACCAGTTAGAAATAGTCCACAAACCAAAGCACTAGGTACGCAACTGAAAAGCGCAAGTAAGGTGCACAGCAAAAAAAAAAAATATACCTGATGGTTCAATACTGTTGACGGAACTTCCACCAAATTTGCTCCTATTATCCAGCAAGACTTCGAAGCTTGATGCTTTGAAATCGGTCTCAGTTTCATCTTCTCTTAAACTGTGGCGTAAGTAGCTCGAGTCAGCGCTGCTTGAGTCGTAGGTTGTAAAACAGGACCCATTGTCAATCCTTTTTATTCGTTTCCAAACTTCAATAACTTCTTCACTCATTTTGCTTTAAACAAACTTAACCAGTGTTTTGATCTCTTTGGACTTAACGAGTTATGCACGTCGCTAAGCTATTTGTTTGCGATATTGTTATGGTTACCGTCACGTGTCATTTTTTTAAAAAGTTAGAACATTTATTGAATGTAGCCAGTGTTTTGCGCATTCATTCAATTTAATATAGTGGTGCGAAAGACGTACCCTTACAATTTGTGGGTGCGAACACCGATAGAACGGATTCAGCAGAAAATAACTTTAAATGAAACTAAAATTATGTGAAGTCATTAGTTTTATGAAATGAGTTTCGTTGAAAATAATAAAGGTAAACCATAGAGGACTTAATGCCTTGGTTTACCAACAGGCGGCCCGTCTGCTCGTTGGCCTTTTATTGCTATAAAAATATACCAATGGGCTTTCAGAGAAGTCGTTTAGTCAATCTACGATTGGTGCGTACCCCCCCCACGCAAAAAGAGGGGTGTTATAAGTTTGACCGCTGTGTGTGTGTGCGTGTCTATGACACTGTTACTTCTAAACAGTTTTTTTTGTCGCGAAGTTTTATGGAATCAGCTTATGACGCTGGTATTTCTGGACCGCTAAGACTTGTGGACTTTCAAAAGATACTCTTTTCTGGTAGACCCGCTGGCTCGTTTGCCTCCTTAAACATAAATATTAAATATGATTGAAAACATCCAAGAAAATATCTTCTGAACATGAAACTTCCTATATGTATGACTTCACTTCAAAACCCCCGCCCTTACTAATCCCAAAACCGTTTTCCGATTGAAAACCGGCAACGTCGTCGTTTCCTTTATCAAACTGTCACGTACATCACTAAAAGTCATTTTTCAATAAATCATTGACGTGTTTTTATCAAGTTTTTGTACTTTAATTATACTTGACGTTTTCTTCTATATATTCAAAGAATTGGATTGAATTGACGTTTTCTTCTTATTATTATTTATTTGATACTATTTATTTCACTCAAATGGAAGAAGGTTCAATTCATAGAGCAACTTCGTGCGAAACCGCGTCCTCGGGGGATCATCGTGACACCCTGAGTCAGTTCGGGGCCAGCACCAGCGGGGAGCCGCTGGTGGCCCAGCTCCTGGTAGTAGACTTTACCCCAAGAGAGGCGGACACTAACTATATCAAGTCAAAAATCATTGCTTTCTGGGACTACATTCATAGCAGGAAGGACTTGCGCAGTTTGAGGGCCAAACCGGTGGGCCATTGTCTATACTCACTTTATTTTTTACTAAATTTCATTTCCCTTGCCGTGTTAGTTATTTGTTTTGGGTCATACCTTACAAGTCAATTTTGAACTAGTTTCCGTCAATGGAATGGGCTGAAATTTCGAATACATATTACCCGACGACAATGCTATATTATGGTACCATCGAGCTGATCTCATAATGGTGTCGGAAGGTAGCGACGTGCTTTTTTGCTGCACCTACTTAATATGTCCCCGCCGAGTTAAGGCGCGATAGTTTCGTCTTGATTAGCAAATGATGTCTGAGTGGAAAAAAGTAGTTGGCAAAAAAAATAATTTTTGACGGAATCTTATTCGATTTTGACAAATTTCTTTCACTTCTTCCACATTATACATACCTCAATTTATGTTCCATCCGTCCACAAACATAGTGGAAAGAAGTGGTCTCAGCCTACCCCTCTGGGAAACAGGCGTGATTTAATATGAAATGAAATATGAAATATGAAATATATTTATTTAAACAGTGGCTTAAGTGGCTAGTTGTAACAGAAATAAGACCTTAGTACATATAAAATGTTGTCTATGAACTGCACTGTGCGATAATTTAACAATTTGTTTACCCAGCCATCTGCACTAAGCTAAGCCTGTCTCGCAGAATGACTAATTTTAGATTACCGTTTTTGATTAAGATTTTAGCGTTAAAGAATTATATAATTTTAAAATTTTATTTGCAAAACTATAAATAAATTGAAAAATAAAACAAACAAGATTAATAAGGAATTAGAATTATGGAATGATGCAAAGTAAAACAGGTGTGAAGTTTGTGTACGGGTGTGAGAAGGCGTGTGTTTACGTGTGCATGTGAGTGTGTGCGTGTGTGTGTGTGCGGGTGCAATAAAATGATTACCAGAATTAGGAAATAGAGAATAGTATTAATTTGATGTTTATGCGGTAATTAAATGTAATGTATGTATGTATGTAACTTATTTGAGGATTCGAACAAAATGGCAAAGACAGAACTGGCATATGTTAACTATATTAAAGGTAGCATATTGCCTGTGTCTTCCCAGCGCAATATAGGTGAAGCACGCCGAGACTATCTCAGTATGTGTCTAAACTGCAGAAAGCAATTTTTGTGCTAGTCTTAAGCTGGGTTCAAATTACGCGCGGCAAACCTTTGAACAATGGCTCGCGCGGCTACAGTGCGCTTTGGAGTCGGAGTCACCGCGTGCAGCAGCTGCAACATTGCCGCTTTCGAACGTGACGCGGACCGATGCATTTAGAGGCCGCATCAAACGGTCTTCATTTGCTGGCTCACCTGCAGTTACTGGTGGTACTGGTCTGGCTATCACTTGCTGCGCGCGACATGTTCTACAATAAGTGTTCAAAATAGACAAAAAATATTCAAAATATTTGTTCAATAAATTCGACCACATTGAGGGCTCTTTTACACGTCGGTAACATGGAGTGAATCTACTAGCGCTCAGGACAAGACCATCATTGCGGAGAAGAAGCGTCACAAGAAACTCCAGCAGAAGGTTATTTTATCGATCGTAAAATACAATAGTACCTACTTAAAACTAAATTATATTACAATATAATAAAAATAAATAAATAAATAAATATCAGGGGACAATGTCACACCAATTGACCTAGTCCCAAACTAAGCTTTTCGCTTCGAGCCCTAATCTTTCAAACTAAGGCCATTGTCTCTATTATCCCAAAGCCGCTAGCTACCGAGTTAGCTCGTGCCACTACAACATTCATATTGAAAAACAAACGGTATCGTCATAGCATTAAGGTTCAAATTTAATGTCACTTATATTCTAGATATTACGTTTTGGCAGTGTAGGACGATAGACATGAGTGCCGTATTGCCTCCGGGCGGTCTGTCGGTAGAGGAGTAAAATTCACCTGGGAAGATTCATACTACTTATACACGAGGGTATAACGCCACCTATTTCAGGATAACATCGGCAAGGAGGTAGAAGAGCACGCAGCCGCCGATGTAGACCTTCTGAGCAGCGAAACTGATTCGAAGCCAGATCTCACCAGGAAACAGTCGACTGCTGTGTCTATGCTTGAGTTCGTTGAGGAGAAAGGTAAAGTAGCTAGCACCTAGGTAATCTTGGTATGCCTAGATATTCCATTCCAAAGCCTTTTAATAACTAAGAGTATAAATCATGTTAACTCCTACCACTGATGACGATGACGATGATGATAATGATGATGATGATGATGATGATGACGATAAAGATGGTGATGATGATGATGATGGTGATGGCACGAGATGATATAGCGCATTTGTGTGAGTTTAGAGGGAGCAAACTTTCGATAGGGACGAAAAAGACAGAGGGGAGGCCTTTGCTCAGCTGACACAAGCTAAGGCTAAGAAAAATAAAAATCTCGCTGTTCTCTCAGGATCTCTTGTAAGGATCGCAGGAACGCGGTGGATGCGAAAAGCACAAGACCGATCTGAGTGGAGAGCCTTGGGGGAGGCCTATGTCCAGCAGTGGACGTCTTTCGGCTGACATGACGATGATGTTCTCTCAGGAACTGTTGTATTTATTCGACATTAAAAGTATCCTGTGCCTTGGACATAATCAGAGGCCAGAATTCTCTTAGCACTTTTGGGCTGTCATAGGGACTTTTCGACTATCGACTATAAACATATGTATATCGATAAATACAGAGTACAAAATTTTAAATATGATTACGAGTACAAGTAAACAACAGGCAGTCTTATCGCAAACGAGCGATCTCTTATAGTTTCATCATCATCATGTCAGCCGAAAGACTTCCACTGCTGGACATATGCCTCCCCCAAGGCTCTGCACTCAGACCGGTCTTGTGCTTTTCGCTCTTATAGTTTAAAATAATAATATCTTACTGTTTCTTATAAATATTGGTGGATTTCTTATGCCTTTTAAACATTTTTCGAAAGAAATTGCAATTAGAATAGCTATCGATTGTTTTCATCGCAAATTTCTATGTCACATTTTCAACTAGGAAAAGTTATCTCAAAGAGATCTCTCTTTAGCGCAAAGACCGCCTGTTGTTTAACTCTACTTTAAATCTTCTTTAACATGTTTTGTTCTTAAATGGATCGATAAAATATGTTTATCGGATGTCGATAAACGAGAGGTCCCCATGACAGCACAAAAGTGCTACGAGAAATCGGGCCTCTGGATATAAGGTGATAACCTTGCCAAAATGTAAATAAGATCCATTCTCCTGTCTTGTCGTGGAAAGGTGACACACAAAGTTACCGCGTTTTTAATATGAGTTTGGATATAGATAAGGATTTATGTCGCAGGACTGATAAACCGCATATTCGAGGCGAAACTGCAGCAGACCATGTGCTCCCTCGGCTCGCGGGAGTACCACGAGGCAGACCCCATCAGCAAACCAGTCCATAAACAAGGAATGTATTCATTTAAAGTCCATAACAACTGACTTGTCTTATTTAGTAAACGCTTATAACCTCAAAATGCATGGTTTTCTGGTGAATAAAGCAAATAGAAAAATAAATTAAGTCAGATGGTATGGAGTATACATAATAACTTCGTTTCCAATTGTACTTCAAAAAGTGTTGTTGTCAGCAGTGGTTGTAAATGTAGTCGGTTGTTAGAGTTGTTGTTGTTGTTGTTGTTGTTGTCGTCGGTGTCGTAATTGTTGTTGATTTAGTTGTTGTTGGTGTTGTTGTTGTCTGTTATTTTAATTATTTTATCTACATCCATAACATAACTTCCCTGCAATATGTTCGGAAACGATAAGCAAATCTATATTAAGAAATCTGTATCCGTGGCTGTATTTTAATGTTCACATTAAAGTATCGGTGACCGATACTTTAATGTTAACATGAAGATACAGGGCAACCACGGATACAGGTTTCTCCCATATTGTAGAAAACGTATGATATGCCTGTAGATAAAGTTATGCATGCACTTGTATACAATATAATTAGTCATTAAAACATTCGTGTGATCTTATTATGAAACTATAAAGGAATTATTTGAATTGGACCCTGCAAGCAAAACGCGCTTAAACTATCTCTCTCTCACGTTAAATAGAACCTTTTTTATTCTTGCGTGGCCGCAATCACAATTATGTGACCTCTGAAGAAATATAACCAAGCTGTTTTTGAGAAAGGGATTACAAACAAAATCTAGTATAAGATTTAGTTGGTCGGTTTATCTCATAATAAAACGGGACTTAACGTTCACTGTCCCCATACAAAACTATCTGACAATGTCACAAGTCCAGCTGAGCATTTGGTATGGGGATGTGACCCCATAGTGGAAGCACGGACTCCTGAAAAAATGCCACATTAGGGGCACCCGGGAGCGCACTGTCGCTGCAAGAGACAAGGAGCATATTGCAGCTGTTAAGAACCGCCAGGTTGGCAAGTCTGCTCTAGCGGAACACGTGTTGGAGTCAGGACCAAACCATTTCCAGACCAGACCAAAATCGTAGTAAGTAGAATAGTACGCCAAGCGGTGTAGCGAGTACCTACAGTAGAATGGTTGAAAATGTACATGTAGACAGTAGATTAAACATGCGTTAAAAGTATAATAGTGTTAGCCCATGGTTTGGGAATAAGACAGCCGGTGAAATGACTAGCATAGAGGCATTCCATCTTAGTCCTCAGAGTTGGCAGTGCATTTGCCATCAGGTGGCCTGAGCGCTCGTTTGCCTTTCTATGCCATAAAAAAAAGTAAATTCACTGGTCATCTTATCTCTACACCACCGGAAAGGGAACCCTGCTTCTTGGCGGGCCGTTTCTCAATGGTGTCTACTGTCTATAATATAGACCTGGTAGACCATATAGACTCTATATGGTCTACCAGGGGGCCTATATGGGTGCGTTTATTGCGTGACAACATGTGTTTTTGACACGTACACAGTACGAAAGTAACAGATCCTTTATCCACCTTTTGTCACGTGATTAACGCAACCATACTAAGCACGCAGCGTGACGCAGCACTAACTCTACTTTTTTTAGTTTTCATCTGTTTTGCCAAGTACTTTAAATTAATAAACTATCCCGCAGATGGTATGTGTTCCACCTCTCAAACGTCGTATCGCTCCAACAAGAAGGCGAGGCCCCTGCAGCCCAGGAGGGACTCCCATCAGGCTTACAACTTGTGTAAAGCGCTGGAGAGCTGGGACCAAGACCATCCCAAGTAAGATAAACAACCATTGGTAACTTTGGTGCGATTCGCCGTCTAATGGCACCAGTGTTGGACACTGTAAGCTGACAGGCACCAATAATGGACACTGAACTCTTAATTCAAACATCATACAGTCCTTAATTGATTGCTGCAAAACAAATGAATAACCTTTATCTTCTGCAAAATAAGAATCAAGTGTCCTTGTCCATTACTGGTTCCATCGCCAATGAGTTATTTTTATTCAGTTTTCAGCAATAGATAAAGACAAGTAATTCAAGAGGAAGGGTTTTTGTTGAATCTATCCACTATGCTCTACTATTGTATCTACTAATAGAACAAATTGTTTTTTTTTTCTCCAATTTGCTCGACTAGTACCTACTGGTTTATTCGTTTAGTATTTTTTTAATTGTTAGTATTATCATCTGTTTGTCCTAACTCATTAACTTCAGGGTTAGCTGGAAGAGATCCCATTTAGGGATAAGTTTGCCTTTGTACATTGCTTTAATATTTATATTGTAATATTTATATTTTTGTGCAATAAAGAGTTTACATACATACATACTAGTTTTAACGATAGGGGAAATTGGACATTTTTCTCCAATTTGCTATACTAGTTGGAAAGGTAGAGCAAATTGGAGAAAATCAGTTTGATTTGTTCTATTAGTTGAATACATCAGTAGAGCATAGTGGATAGATTCGTTTTTGTTTATGGTCTATTCTGGATTGTGTATGAGTTTTAAAGAAAATCACATAATATACCGAAGCAAAGCGAGGACCCATAATTTTATCGATCTTCACTTCATCGATTGTATCATTTCATCGAATTTTATTTCATAGAACGCCATTTTCTGCTAATACCATGGTGTTTGAAGATATCTTAAATATTAATATAATACATAGGCTAGGCTGGGTTAGACGCGTGGCTATCTTAAAAAAAAAAGCTCATGCGGCGAGAAATGCCTTTCGGTGAAATGAAAATACTGCGTTCGTTCGTTGTAAGGTGTTTCGATAAAATAATAGATAGGTTTTAATTTATACCTACTACAGCATACAAATTATTCCACAGGTCAATGGCCGAGCCTGGCCACCCCTCCACCCTCAGCTACCTACCCGCTGTGCTAAGAAAAATAGACATGTAATTTTTTATAAAATAAACTTTTGTCTAGTTATATGCTTGCAGTATAAGTTTATGTATATCACTTACATGTATGTACCGAACTCCGAATAATGGCATAACGTCGCCGATACTACAAAATCGCGTAAGTAACAAATTTATGATGTAGCAAAATAAACCTTACGGCCTTATTAAAAAGGTGCATTTTGCTCCTTATTTAAAATGTTACTTACGCGGTTTTGCAGTTTCACCGACGATAAGGTTCCAACAGTTGGACTTTCAGGGCTAGAGGGATCGTGTATTTGTTGGAATGAGATAGTTATGTCTCGTATTCTAACAGGTAGCAGCGTCCTTCTCCGTCTGACGTTGGTCTGTTGGTCTAGTAATTGACAAAACTAAAGAACGATTGAGCGATTAAATTTCTAACAGCTGGGGGCCATGATGGGCCCTCATGCTTGTAGCAATCCATTGACGGGTTGTGTTAACATTTTTGAGCCGAAAGCTATTGCAGCGACGCAATGTATCACAAAAAGCATGCGGGTGTAAGTGCGACAAACCATATATTTTTGAGGAGATATTGTTGGCTTGACGGACTTGCCTGTAGACGCAACCCAACACGTCGTATAGTACTGCACCACGATAATGCTAGCTTGCACACCGCCCGGCAGACAATTGCGTTTTTTAAAAAACAAAACGTCGAAAATCTGGATCACCCGCCGCCGTAAAGCCCAGACTTAAGCCCTAATGACTTCACTTTTCCAAAAATCAAGCAACGACTTCGTGGTCAACGGCCATTTTGAAGACCCCGACTTTGGAATGGAATAAGTGTTTCGAAAACTGGTTCACATAATAACGGTGATTAATTTGAAAAACAATAAATACCATTTAACACTTAAAACGACAGAACTCGTATTCAAAGTAAGGAAAAAAGTTTTTGGGAATTACCCCGGGGTTTTTTTTTTATCTATTTTATCGTGAGGGAAGACAAATACACTATCGTATTGATTTAAAAAATTAAAATATTTAGTCACAGCATATAAAAAATAATCAAATTATATAATGTTGGTTGCATTTTTTAAGGCGTGCTAATTAAAATTTTACCTTCCAATTATCCATGGATAATTGCATTCTATGGATGGAGTTCCGTTGGTTTTAGTTGAAATGTGCGAGAAACTTTGAAGAAATAAATCCAGATTTTTTATGACAGGAATTTTATCAAGGTAATAAGGTACACGGCACACCTGGGGACACCACCATATCTGATAGTTGCTAGGCTAGCGGCTCCAAGGGTTGATTCCGGGTAAGGGTCTCCCCAGACCTATCGACGCCGAATCGGCTTGAGCCGGTAAGAAAGTTGTATGTCCATGCAATAAGAGCGAAAACGACGTCGTTCCGTTCGCAACGCCGAATCGAGCCGAGCCGAGCCGAGCGACGTCGTTTTCGCTCTTATTACATGGACATACAGCTTTTTCTTACCGGCTCAAGCCGATTCGCAGTCGATAGGTCTGGAGAGACCCTAAGGGTATACTTATTCGTGTAATGCCCTCGAATATTTGTTCCTGACCCTTGGGTGTTTTGCATTTGGGTCAAACACACTCGCAAAAACGAAAGTTGTCTCTCCTGTGGTCAATAGTTAAAGGCTTGTGTGCATATACAGGGTTATTGGTAAGTCGACCTATTCCCGTTAGGAGGTGATAGGGGTGACTATTTGCGATAATTTTGACCCTCATATGCATTATGCAAAAGTGAACCATTTTTGAGTTATCGCGTTTTTTAGTTTTTTTTTAAATTAGTCAGAAATTCAACTTGAAAAATTTATTACAAAAAAAGTATCAATTTAAATCGTATTTTTTTTCTGATTTACAAAAACGATTGAACACTGGTTATTTCTCAATATTAAAACAGTAATTACCGGTCCAAATTTAACACGTTCACTGCGGGTTGAGGCAAAACCGCCTCAAGCTCGACGATACGTCGGTGCGGGGCTAAAAGTTGTGATATCTCTCTCGTGCGGGAGCTGTTGCCGTTTACTTACAAGGCGTATGATAAAGACAAATATACATTTATTTATGTTTCTCAAACTCTGACTCTTTTATACAGAAAAAAGGTTAGAGGTCTAAATAAGCCTCGAACGCACTGGGTATATAATTTTTTCACACAGTGCGGGTTGAGGTTAATTTAGCCTCAAGAAAGTTGACCTCAAGGCCGCACGGAGCGGGGCGCGGGCGACGCGGGAGTTGACCGCTTGACGTCAGTGCGGTGATAGTTATCGATGCTGAACCACGCGTGTTTTACGTAAATAATAGGTATTGAATACGTAAGTGATCGTAACCGATCGATAGTGTTTGCTAGATAGTTATTGTTTATAAATGTGAATAATTATTGTGTTGTTATTTTATGTGTAGTGTGTTTTATAAAGTAGGCATAAGTGTACACACATTTTATAATTGACAATTATATACATTTAAATAGAAATAGAAACATTTTCCCATTATTATAAGGAACAAAATTTACTCTACACAAGTAAATCTGGAGACAAGCTTTTTTATCATACATATGTATAAGTACCTGCACTGTATAATGTTATAAATGAATGGGTTTCATTTACATAAACCAAAATTTATTTTCTTCCTGTTAGAGCATTTATACAAACCTACCTCTAAACTAAGCAAAGCTTGTACTATTGCTACTAAGCGGCAATTAACAAATGTATGTATAGATAAATAAATACTTATATAGATAAGCAACCATGACCCAGGAACAAATATTTGTGATAACACACAATTAAACGTCTTTAAAGATGCTCGATAAGATGATCATTCTTTCATCGATAATTTAGCTATAAGTGCCATTCCCTGCTCTAGTCTCAGATAAAATTTAGTGCGTTTTGAGGGCTAAAAGACCTCATAAATTCTTTAGGTATTTTTTCTTAAGCCAGAGGTCAGAACCAAGGGCGAAGCTAAGTGTATATTAAAACATTTACTGAGCAATGACTACAACACAAAAAAAACCCCTGGTCCTATTCTTGGCAAAGTTATGAAGTATTTAAGTAACTACTGAAATTTGAGAGCGATTCGGCCTCACCCGCACTGTAAAAGAGTTCCGGTTTGGGCTGATTCGATCTCAACCGCACCATCCAAAAGTCCTTCAAGTTGAGCCCCGCAGCGAACGTGTTAAAAAAGCGAGACGGAATACGAATTTTTTTCAATATTTTTTCGCGATCGCTTTCCACTAAAATGCCTTAAAAACAAAAAAAAAACGTTATAAAACTTGGCTTGCAGATTATTTTAAAAACTTAACTGTTTTCTTAGCTCTCCAAAAATGCATAACAACTAGGAACTTATTTAAAAATAAACTGAAAAAAAATGATCACAAAGGAAGCGGGCGGAAATTCGTATTCGAACTAAAGTAAAGTCAAAAATGCAACTTCAAAAATTAAAATTAAAAAAAATACCAAATTTAAATCAACTGTTTTATTTGCTTTTGTACAAGATGAAATTGTTCTTCTTATGCAATATTAAAAAAAATATTATCTGTACACGTTTGAGAATGCGAGGCCGAAAACTAAAAAATACATGTTTTTTTATCAAACTCCTAAATTTGTTACTTTTTACATAAGTTATTGTTGTTCTTTGTGTTTACGAGTATAAAAGTTATTTTTGATAAATTTAGTAAGTTAATTTTAAGTTATTATCTGTACACGTTTGAGAATGCGAGGCCGAAAACTAAAAAATACATGTTTTTTATCAAACTCCAACATAAATTATAAGAAATCAGAAAAATTTACCAATACATTTGGCGTGCAGATTACACATAAAACTTTGACGTTTTTCCAGCTTTCTAACGAGCTATTAAAACTAATATGAATTTTGTTAAAGATTGCTTGAAAAAATTGATCACAAAGGAAGCAACAAGGAAGTCACGTCCGAACATAACTTAAAATCAACTTAGTAAATTTATCAAAAATAACTGTTATACTCGTAAACACAAAGAACAACAATAACTTATGTAAAAAGTAACAAATTTAGGAGTTTGATAAAAAAACATGTATTTTTTAGTTTTCGGCCTCGCATTCTCAAAAGTGTACAGATAATATTTTTTTTAATATTGCATAAGAACAACAATTTCATCTTGTACAAAAGCAAATAAAAACAGTTGATTTAAATTTTGTATTTTTTTTAATTTTAATTTTTGAAGTTGCATTTCTGACTTTAGTTTAGTTCGAATACGAATTTCCGCCCGCTTCCTTTGTGATCATTTTTTTTTTAAATAAGTTCCTAGTTGTTATGCATTTTTGGAGAGCTAAGAAAACAGTTAAGTTTTTAAAATAATCTGCAAGCCAAGTTTTATAACGTTTTTTTTTGTTTTTAAGGCATTTTAGTGGAAAGCGATCGCGAAAAAATATTGAAAAAAATTCGTATTCCGTCTCGCTTTTTTAAATTTGGACCGGTAATTACTGTTTTAATATTGAGAAATAACCAGTGTTCAATCGTTTTTGTAAATCAGAAAAAAAATACGATTTAAATTGATACTTTTTTATAATAAATTTTTCAAGTTAAATTTCTGACTAATTTAAAAAAACCTAAAAAATGCGATAACTCAAAAATTGTTCACTTTGGCATAATGCTTATGAGGGTCAATATTATCGCAAATAGTCACCCCTATCACCTCCTAACGGGAATAGGTCGACTTACCAATAACCCTGTAGATAAGTAATGTTTGTATTTGCTAGGACTATATAGAAGACCCTTTTGCCGTTTATGAAAATGTGGGTTCAGCCAGAAAATTAGGCCTTAAAACGTTAAGTTCGTGTATATCCACAGGAAAGACGGTAACCTAAATCTGTGTATGACCCATTTAAAAATGTTTTCCTCTAACTTAGTAACATTTTTTTTTGAAGGTTTACGGTTTAATTCCAAAAGTATCATTTTCGCCAGAGTTACGAAATTCAAGAGGAAAACGACATCGTGTTAGGGTCTCCCCTAACCAGTCGACGCCGTTTCGGCAAATCGCGTACGGAAAAAGCTTTATGTCAACGCAATAAGAACGAATAAGACGTCAATCGGCTCGAACGACGCGAAACGACGTCTTTCGACGGGAAAACGGCGTTTTGCCGTAAAGCTGTTCGCATCTGTACGACGCTGTTAGCAGCCTACCGCACACGTTCGCATTCATAAATCTCGGAGTACCGCCGTTCGGTGCCGGCAAGAGTTGAACAGTTCCAATCACGGCCGAGTACCTACGATAAGGACCGGTCAGAGCTGGCGGAAGCCGTTCAGCGTCTTCGACGGCCGAACATAGCCGGCGACGGCCGAACAGAGCCGATGACGGCTGAACGCAGGTGTCCAACCGCGGAGACGGCCGATCGGCTAAGTGCGAATAGTGTGGTGTAAAACACTCGGCGAAAGCCGACTCCGCGTCGACTGGTTTGGGGAGGCCCTTAGTCGCCCTCATTGGTTTTTGAATCATCTGAGAAAGTGAATGCCAACAACGAGCTCAAATAACTTAAAATAGAAAATTAGCTCATATTCATTGATTTTAGCGATGTGTTTGTATTACCGGCTACGGAACCCTACACAGATTATTATCCGACATGCTCTTGTCCGTTTGGTTTAATAAAATTAATCTTCCGCAGTAGACTAGAGTCATTTTTGGTAAGATGCTGAGCTTCGTGCTATGTCTGGCGATCATGGCGGCGCTGGTGGCATCGAATTCAGGGGAAATCTCCAAAAGTGCTGGTAATAAACCGCTTATCAACAATATCAGCAAGTAGTACGTTAATTTCAAACCCATTTTAAGAAAAATAGACGTGAAGTCGTCAATGTCAATAGAGATGTCAAGTAATTTGAAACTCTAGGGGAGGGACGATGGCCGATTGAAGAATGCCCGGCTTTTACTTTAGTTAATTTTGATTTACTAGGGGGCTATTATGACGTAGGTCCGCAGTTCAGTGTACGCTGAGAGAAAGATATAGAGAGCTATATAACTGCCATAGCTTTGTCCTTTACGCTCGCCGTAAAATGAAGGAATGTGGCACCGAAGCTCTTAAACGTGTGAACCGATTTGGTGTGGTTTTTTTTATGGCATAAAGAAGGCAAATGAGCTCACAGGCCACCTGATGGTAAGTGAAAACTGTGATCCATAGACATTCGCATTCACAAGACTGTAATTCAAGGACTGCAATTGCACTGCCAACCCTGAGGACTAAGATGGAATGCCTCTATGCTAGTAATTTTCACCGGCTGTTTTGTCCTTATCTTATATGGATAAGATGGTGGTAGCGGACGGACCCTGCACAAGGTCCTTCCATCCGCAAGAAAGCCGGTTTCTTAGGGGTTGTTTTTAGCTAGATTTCATGAAAATTGGTTGGATCCTTTAAGAGAAATCAGCTGTGAAAGAAGGGATCGCCATAATTATATTACGGGTTTAAATCTATCTAATTAAAGTCCGTTAGTAATTTAAATTTCGTGAATTAAAAACCCCTGAAGTTGTTCAGTTAATAGAGCTCTTGTTTTATTTGATTCAAGGTTTAAGGTCTGTACGTCTGGAGAATGGAGTCAAAGTCTCTCCAGGTGTTGCCGAGGATAGTGGCCTCTTCAGGTATGATTACGAGTACCGAAAGGAGATCTGTGGCTGGGTAAAGCTGGAACAGGTCCCAGCTCCCTGGAAAGATGCCTATCTAAACTGCTATTATGAAGGTAAGCGTAAATTAAAATAGGGCAATAAATATCAAACAGAAAGTGACGGAAACAGTAAAAGAAACAGTGCAGGGCCACAATTCTACTGAGTAAAACCATTTTATTAGCCTTGACGGGTTATGGTGTTGTTCTTAACTTGGCCGCCATAATTGTTAAGTAAATAAAAGCTATCAAAACATTCGAAATACGATAAATACCTTCACACTCTGGTACTATGTGACTTTAACGTTATGTTGCTGCTGCTGCCCTAATCTGTCAATGGCGTTAAAGCGATAAGGTACCAAAGTGTGCTGCTACTTTTTGCCCTGATAGAATAACTTAAAATTTAACAAATCCCTGTGACGTTGTATAGTTGCGAAAGGAGCGGAAGATCTTAGATTGAAGAAATATAAATAATATGGCCTTCCCCAACTAATTCTAACGCGTTTGCCCTTTGTTTATGATATTTTTTTTGTCACTAAATGCACTGTTAAACATCTTAGCCTACTTGTGCAAAGTGTGGTTGCAAAATAATCAAAAAAAATTGGAGTTGTTGGTAATTCTGTGGCTCTGCCTACCCCGCTCTGGGAATGAAGGCGTGAGTGTTTATATACATGTATTTTTATTATGAACACAATAGTTAGCGCAGTATTTCTGAACGTCTTATTTCTAGCCAGTGTTCTTCATTCTTATTTTTCAATATGAGAGAGGTGGAAGAAGCTAAATAAATTTGTCAAGATCGTGTGTGGAAAGAAGTGGAAAGAAAGTGGTGTCTGCCAACCCCTCTGGGAAACAGGCGTGATTTAATGTATTTATGTATGTATGAGAGAGGTCAAACGAGCCCGCAAGTTATCACCACACCGTCCATAAACACCGGCAACTCGATGGGTTGTCGTTTCCTTGCTGGCATTTTAGGCAATTTGAAGTTAAATTCTTGAAGGCCCCTGTAGTAAAACTGGTTGATAACACCTCACAGAGTTGATTATACAGTTTCACCATATGACAGTTTTATGAATCACTTATTCAAATAGCGTTGACTTTAATGCCAGCATTACGCTGAGTTGAGACCATTTCATGGCTATATTTATTCTTCTTGTGCGTGTTAATATCCTTTATTATGTTGTCTCGACTAAAATGTTTTCCTTTTTTTCTTTGATTACTTTAAATATTATGAAATGTACTTCAATTCAATTCTTTGATTTATGGCTACTGTCCAGTGGGACAATTCTGCCAGTGTCAAGGTTGGAAGTTACACGTGAAATGTACTTTAATACCTTAATACACTACTTTCTGAATTGACAACATTAAAAAAAAAAGCATTATTGTTTTATCGCGGGTAGAATTATCAAGAAGTTTTAAGACTTGTTTGTAATTCTTTAGCTCTGCCTACCCCACTCTGGGAATGAAGGCGTGAGTTTATGTATGTATGTATGTATAATAGCTTGTTACAAATTAGACTACTCGTATTTCTTGGTTTTTCTTTATTTAACTTAATTTAGTAGTAGTAGTATAGTAATAGTCATTAAAAAGACAGTATATACAAAGTTAGGAATACTGATGTCGTGATCTTAGCCTGATATAAAATAAAAATAAAGTAACTTTAAACAGAAACAGAACTGACTGACTGTCATGTCATGTCACTCACTTGTCAATCATTCGCTGCCGTTCGTTCACAAATTTGTTATTTTGCGTAATTTAATTAATTACGTAATTTGTAGACGCCATAAAAATAAATAAACTATTTTGCGTAGAATCGAAAGCGTGTCGTTAGAATCAAGTAATCCGTCAGACAGATAAAAAATGAACATGACAGTTGTATATTTTTTTGAATTTCTTTGTTAATAAATGGACTAAGGGCACTATAAGTGTATTCCTAACATTCACAATCCAACTTTTTTTACTGTTTTTCCTAAATATAAAAAACCACTGCTTAAAAAAATACAAAGATATTTTTACTGTAATCAGCAGTGTAAAATCTAGAAACAGTATTTTATTTTACTTCCTTAGCACAAAATTAATTGTTGTCAATTGCTTGTCACCAGGAGCGGTTCTGCTTTCTCCAGAAACTGTATTGAAATGGCATGTGATGCAGTCACTCATCAACGGGGTGTTTAACAGAGCGGAGCCACGTAGCGTTCACACGGGCGTCCATACCACGTTTGGCAAGGGAGCGTATCACTCTGTCGAGGGTAAGTGACGTCTGGGTGAATCAATGCGTAACCCATCGTTTTAGCGAATTACCTCATCAAACGTTATTTTTTGCTGAAACCATGATGTTTCCAGGGTATATTAAACTACAAAAAACTTGACCCTGAAACTTCACTGAGAGATGCCTTTCGATGAAATGTAAATAAAATTCTGCCTAATAATATGTTAATTGAGAGGTATTTCGATAAAGTAATAGATACCGAATCAAAGACGTTATATTTACTTAGTACTAAGTAACATTGAACAAGCGAAAAACTAGCCCGACGCTAACGAAGTCACAACTCTTAAAACAAATCTTACAAACTTTTAGCGATAGTATATTAATATCTTAATATCGAATGGATACCCTATCACTGGTTTTTAATTTCAGCGCCACCTACCGCCCAATAGTTGAAATACGTGTTCCAATTAATTTAATGCTCATTTTGCTATTTAACGCTAGATGGCTCTTTGAGGTGAATCAAGTGTTTTTAGTAAACTTAAGAATGTCATATTTTTATGAAACGTTAAACTGAAGTCAGGTATAAACTATAAGTTTAAATAATTTATCTGAATCAGATCGTATTCGCGTAAAAGGGGGGGACCTCATCTCGACACCAGCAATTAATACTACGCTAAGTCGAATTTTCACGATTTTGCGTTTTTGATGCCAAAGTGTTCAATTTAGGTATACGTAGGTGCTCACCAAATTTCAGAACAAAATTTTGAAAAACAAAGAAGTTTTGAAAGTCATAAAACGCTAAGTTGATGTACTTTTTAACATGACCCAAACTGTACACCGCTAAGTACTACTTAGACGGGTACGCGCGGGGAGCGCGCGGGGGAATGTTTGTTTACATTACGCTAAGTATTAGTTGTCGTTGTGTAACCGGTCGGCGCGCGCTTTGTTGTTGTTAAAAGTTTATTATAACGTTCAAGTGATTCATAAGTTATTTTAGTGCAATAACTGTATATTACGCAACTGAGACATTAAAAAAACTTGAATATGTCACGGAAACGAGCTAAATATTTAGTGGAATTAACTAAAGAAAAGCACAGTGTCAGTGATAATTGTGACATAAACGGTAAACAACTGGATGAAACTTTTGAGAGAGGTAAGTCTGTTTTTTTACGGTGGATATTATGCCAAAAATGGCTTTATTTTAATTTAAAAAAGATTTCTGACGCTTTGTAACTTATTTGTTCATTCCCGGACAAAACTACGCTATTTACTAGTTAGCGTAGTATATTGCGATTGTAAACAGTTTATTTTGATTCCGAGTACGACTTAGCTTCAAGGAAATTAGGTTTTTGTTATTTTTATGATTTGAATCCGCTATTTAATAATAGTATTTCATTAAATAGGTAAAAATATGAACCCATTAGGTGTTCGCGATGGTTGTAAAGGACTCAAAACATTAGTTCTATAATTTATACAGTTTAATATTATTGGCATACGAAACATTTGTTTTATGTGATAATAATAATTATGTACGTTATTTAAAACAAAATAAAATGTTTTCTTGTGTAATTTTATTATTTTAAATCGTGATTACAAAACAGTTTCATTTGTTTTTGTTTTAGTTTCGTCACCACTTCGCGATGGAGAAAATAGTTCTATTGAGTTAATGGCAATGTTCGACCATGTTTTCGATGAACCTATTGAAGTAGACACTTCATTTAGTTCCCTTAAAAAAACGCGTACTACTTATAAGCGCAATTGTTCTTCAAATCAGAGTCCAATTGAAATAGATGCTTGTAATAACAGTATATTGATAGAAGATGTAAATCTAAATATGATGGCATCGGAATCTCCAGTGGCCGAGAGTAGCACGGTTTCTGGTACTGATCAAATTCAAATGGTTTCTCCCATGGCCATGACCCCAATGTCCATCGAACCTTTGTTTTCTGTGATCACAAATAATGAAGACCAAGATTCAAAAAACTCTACTCCGGTACCCTCGCCTTCTTGTGATTTTAATACTGCTGATGACACCCTAACACCATCAACTTCCAGAAACGTTGATATAACATTAACTACTGAAAATGCTCAAGAAATTTTGGGCATGGATCAACTTCCCTGCAACAATCATGAAAATTTTCAAATAAATTCTGTATCGGAGATCACTTCTGCGTGTAGTTCCGTTTGTTCGACTACAACATTTAATGAAAGCGACTATACTGAGCAATCTACACCCAAAAATAAACGAAAATCGAAGAAAAGAACCGATGCTGGAAGTAAACGTCTCAAGCATAAAGAAGACTGGATAGCTATAAAAAGAAAACATCTTTGTAATATAGGAAAATCTTATACTAGTACTAAGGGAATAACTAAAGGGGCAAGAAAAATTAAGTCAAGCTGTAAGAGTTGCCGTCTACATTGTGGTGCAAAAATTTCCGATACTATGCGGACCGAACTTTTTACAAATTTTTGGAGTACTGGCAGTCATATCAAACAGTGGAAACTAATAGCTCAATACGTAACGAAAAAACAAAAAAAAACTTCTTCCAACCCTGAAGGTGAAAATAACCGTCGTTTATACACTTTGCATTACCATCTTCCGTTAAATATGGCTGCCACAGACTCTTCATTACAAAAAGTATGCAAAACCATGTTTTTAAACACTTTTGATGTCAGCAAAGATTTTGTATATACTGCGCTGAGAAAACATGAGGAGTGCAGTCAGTTTTCTGAGATAACTGATGACAGAGGTCGCCATAAAAATCATAAACTCATAATCACTAACGATATAAAACAGAGCGTCATAGAGCACGTTAATTCTTTTACGCCGATCGAATCGCATTATGTTAGAAAACGTTCATCTAAAAAGTACTTAGACCCCTCACTCACTTTCTCAAAAATGTTCAAAATGTATCCAGATTGGTGTGCAGAAAATAACTATAGTACAATGGTTCAGACATTAAGGCAATACAGAGATATAATTAACGCCAACATGAAAATAGGATTTCATGTCCCAAAGAAAGATCAATGCGATCTCTGTCATCAGTTTAAAAATATAACAAATCCTTCAGAGGATCAGAAAACGAAATATGAAAAACATCAAGCAGAAAAAGAAATGTCAAGAAAATTAAAACTTGAAAATAAATTCTTAGCTATAACCAATAAAAAGACAGCTTGCATTGTATTCGACTTTCAAAAAGTCCTGAGTGCCCCTTGTGGAAACATAAGTGTTTACTACTATAAAAGGAAATTGAACGTGTATAATTTTACAGTTTATGACATGGCAAATAAAGAAGCATTTTGTTACATGTGGGACGAACAAACAGCTAGAAGAGGAGCCAATGAAGTGGCTAGCTGCCTGTACGATTTTTTCAAGAAATTAAATGAAAACGGGGTTAGTCAAGCATTTTTATGGTCCGATAATTGCGGAGGACAAAATCGAAATCGCATTGTTTACTACATGTATTTATTAGCTGCAGATAAATTTAACATGAGCATCAATCATCGTTTTATGGAAAAGGGCCATACTCAAAATGAAGGGGACTCCGTGCACGCCCTTATTGAAAGAACATTAAGGGGTAAAGAGGTATATTCGCCAGATGAGTGGTATTCTTTAGTACGTTGGGCGAAAGTGAATGAGAAACCTTATAATGTTGTCGAAGTGAAGCAGGACATGATTTATGATTTCAAAACTTGTATCGCTAAGAAAAATTGGACAAAAAATTTAAAAAACGAGAAGGTTGCTTGGAACAAAATGAAAGAAGTTCAAGTCTCTTCTGAAAATTATGGAGTGTTGGGCTACAGATATAGCTTAATTAATGATGATCTTGATCATATCCAGTGTTTTAAGAAGTCCACCAGATTATCACTCCTGGAACCTTTCCCCGGAAATGCTTATCAAGGTCTTTTAAAAATAAGTAAAGCCAAATACAATGACCTAAAATATTACTGTGATAATAATATTATACCAGAGAAGTATCATAGTCTTTATAAGAATTTATTAACTGAAGAACAAAGTATTAACAATGTAGAGACCGATGAAGAAGATGACTAAATTGGTAAAATAAAACAAAGTGATTTTTAATTTCAATCTCATTGATTTTGATCTCATATTCATAAAAGAGAGTTTAGAGTATTTTTTTCTGTATTGATAAATATTTTTAGTTAATTTCTAATTGTGTTGATTGTCTAATAGTCTTAAGAGTTGAAAAAAATGAAAAATTGTCTTAAACTGTCTTAAATGTCACTGATTTTGATCTCATATTATATTCATAAAAGAGAGTTTAGAGTAATTTTGTCTATTTTTGATAAATATTTTCTGTTAATTTATAGTTGTGTTGATTGTTTATTAGTGTTTAGATTTGAAAAAATAAAAAATAGCCTTACATCTCATTGATTTTGATCTCATATTATTAATAAAGGATAGTTTAGAGTAGTTTTATCTATTTTTGATAAATATTGTCTGTTGATTTCTAATCGTGTTGATTGTTTAATAGTTTTTAGATTTAAAATAATAAAAAATACTCGTAGACTGTTTGTTTTTTCTTTGCTTTATTCTGTTTCATAAAAATGATAAAATAAAATTACAGCTAAAGAAATGCATTTCAAAAATTAATTTATCTGTTCTACTACGTTACTACTAATGTTTTTGTTTATTTGTTGATATTTGTTACGACTTTCACTCCAGCTACACGTTTATGAACGCACTTAAGGGCATTTAGTAATAACAGAAGCACCGAGAAGCGTCCCGACTATACAACGCTAACTTTATAAAATTCATGAAAAAGGACACATTTGCTTTGTTATTTGTATTAGATTATTAAAAATAATTATATTACTCTATTTTATGTAACTTTTCTTTTACTGCTCCTGTGTAAATCGATTATACAAGCAATAATTTAAAAAAGTATGCTCCGTATAACAGAACGCTAAGTATGAGTTAGCGTTATTTAAGTCGGTATTGTATTTTATATTTTTGAGACAAACTCCGCTAAGTTCAACTAAATTCCAAATTAAGAAAATATTGCAAAAAATAGTAATCACGTATTGTATAATCTGCTATGAATAACCTATGGTGAAAAAATCATGAATGTGGTGTACAAGGTTAAAAAGTTATCACATTTTTCCCTATTATTGGCTCTGTTGTAAAGTTGTCATTTTCAAGTTAGCGTAGTATTAATTGCTGGTGTCGATCTACTGTTACCATTGAAACAATAAATTTTAAAGATTTAATTAAATAACATGTCTCGGGTCAGTAAATTTACTATTTTTCTGTTTACTTTTTTAACATTTCAATACCCTGCAAACTTGAAAAATAGTTTAATGCCAAACAAGTACGTTGTGTGGTTGTCGGGTTAGAATAGTGCCACTCCATGTCTTCCCGTGGATGTCGTAAGAGGCAACAAAGGGAGTAAAGGCTTGTAGTACTGTTAGGCGACGGGCTTGCAACCTGTCACTAATACGCTGGTAAACATCTTAGCCTATTTGTGCAAAATGTGGTTACAGAATTATCAACAAGTTTTTAAAGTTGTAGGTAATTCTGTCTCTGCCTACCCCTCTCTGAGATTACAGGCGTGAAGGTTTGTATGTATGTAAGTACGTTGTAGTAATAGATAGAAAAGAGTTCTGTACAACATAGGAACTTGTTTGTATAATAAATAAATTGAGTAGGCGTAAATTATTTGCTATGTAGGTAATGTCTAAAATTCGACAGACGGTATTTTGTAAACAATTTTTTTATTGCTAATTGTTTTGCTCTGGACTAACTCTTGTTCTATTTTTGAAGGTACGCCGCTCAACAGAATGCCAGTCCAATGGGCACCTTCACACCCTACTGTCTGCGGGGAGAGCCTGGCGATGCTCCCGGATGGAACGATGACCAGCATCAGATCCTCAGAGGCTCATCCCTACATATGCTATAAGGAGAGAAACAAAAACGAGGAACTGAATGAATGCGGGACAGTTGACAAAGGTATTCGAAGAACTTGTCTTTCTTCAGTCATTGTGTTATTCTGCACTTCTAACAGGTGAATGGGCAAATTATTCACTGAAGCATAAATAAACCCAATTGCTCTTTTAATAAACGTAGACTAACTGTGGAGTGTAGTTAAGCCATGCTATGCTTTCTTATATGTCATTTTGAAATTTGAAAGGTATTTGAAAGTTATATGGCGAGCGAAAGTGAGCGGAGGTGTCGGTAGGGGCCCAAGTAAAAAGCACCAGAAACCGACGTATGTGCATGAAGAGATTGATGAATGTAGAGGAAGCGAAATTTGTATGTTTAGATCGGTGCACCTGGCGTTCCATAGTCTCTGCATTCTCCAATGGGAGACAGGCGTGAAATAATGTATGTATGTATGTTAATTTGAATTCGGCAAATGAAAAGTTAGGAAACGATACATTTGGCAAACATATTTCGCCGAACCTCTGGGCCTCTTGATCTTTCGCAAAAAAATACAGTTGACAAAAAAGCTTGTCTCAGAACTGTTTTTTTAAATTTTTCAGTTTTCGATCATTATAATAATAATAAGCAATCAAATTAAACATAACTTATCAGATTGTGTTCCTTTTATTTACCTTAATAATGGAGCCGCAGTCAGTCTCACACTTATTTACCGACGATTGATATCGCCCTCTTACTCCCACAGCTTACACTTTAGAAAATAAAACCGGAAGTTGCTACAAGGTCCACACAAGTCCCTTGGATTGGAACGAGGCCTTCTCGGCATGCAGCCGCGAGGGTGGTCACCTTGTTATAGTCAACAGTGCCGTGGAAGCCCAGGTCTTGAGCAAGCGCTTGAAGGAAGCACAACCGAAGATGGTTGCAGGAAATTATCGGAGGAACGCAGCATTTATAGGGATTACAAACTTCAGAGGTCATATGTTGTGGATGACTATTCATGGTCAGTATGTTTTGGTGATTTAAGTTAGAGAAGTTTGTGAGGGTCGTAGGGTCTCGGATCTATCATTTTATCGAATGTCACTTCATCGTTTGTATGATTCCATCGAATGTAATTTACTCGAACACTTTTATCTGCTGAAACTATGATGTTTCAGGATATCGCAAAACATTAATTATGTAGGTGGCTTGGCTATGGCTTTGTCGTATCCCGGGGTTGCCCGGTTATGGCAAAATACCAGTGTTTTGCTCAATAGAGTAATGCTACACGCTGAGCCATGCCCTTCTTGTGCTGCTGCGACGCACATGTGATTGAGATTGTATCTAGTTTGTAAGTTTGATATTGTTCTTTTCCACTAAATATGACAATTGTATGTGTGTGATTGAGGCATCAAATACACGTTTTATCTAACTATCTGTCTATCTAAATAAGGTTTGATTAGAGGTTTGAGACTACCAAAAAAATGCTTTTCGATGAAATGAAAATCCTGCGTTTGTTGCAATGTAATTCGATAAAATAATAGGTATCCGAGGGGGAAAGACATCTTATACCCATCATCATCATCATCATTATCATGTCAGCCGAAAGACGTCCACTGCTGGACATAGGCCTCCCGCAAGCCTCTCCACTCAGACCGGTCTTGTGCTTTTCGCATCCACCGCGTTCCCGCGATCTTTACAAGGTCGTCACTCCATCTTGTTGAACCTATCTACAGCTCGTCTGCTGGCCCGCAGACGCCACTCAAGAACCTTATAAACTTATAACCTTATACCACAAAATAATTAGGTATCTATCTTTTACCTTGGCTAGTTATCTCCCTCCTAACTTCTATTGACACTTGCGACGGTCATGCACAAACTTGTTCAGTTACTTATAGCTTTTTTCGAAGCAGAGATTTTAATTTTAAAACTATATACATTTTGTCTGCTTTAGATTGATAATCAAACCTTTTTATATAATAACCACTGTCCAAATTTGACTAATTTTCCGTAATGAATTTAAACACTTAATCCTACTAAAATGAAAAATGCGAAAGTTTGTGTTTCTGTTAGTTTGTTACTCCTTCACGTTCTAACGGCTCGACAGATTTTGATGAAATTGAGATAGGTTATACCCTGTATTGACACACGGGCTACTTTTTATTCCGGAAAATTTTAAAGTGAAATCTATGCAGACAGGGTCGTTAGTACTGACATAAGGTTTACTATCGTTTGTAATCATACAGTTCCTCTTCTGTGAGCCTATTATGGTCGTGTTTATCGTGTGGATAAAACATCTGTCACTTTCTAACCAGTATGTAAGAGCGAGGGTGACAGATGCTAACTTGTGGGAGGACCTTGTGCAGGGTCCGTCCAGGTTGGTACCACTATCTTATCCATTAACCTACCGCCAAGTAGCAGTGTTTGCATTGTTGTGTTCCGGTTTGGAGATAAGACAGCCCGTGAAATGACTAGCATAGAGGCATTCTATCTTAGTCCTCAGGGTTGGCAGTAAATTTGCAGTCTTGTGAATGCGAATGTCTATGGGTCACAGTTTCCACTTACCATCAGGTGGCCTGTGTGCTCGTTGCTTTCATATCACATTAAAAAAAAATGCTGTATCCGTCCTGATACAGGCGACCATAACAAGGGCTCTGATCCTAATGCTTTACTTTATAATATTTTCATTTGAATAATTCAAGGGCAAACCTTGAAAGAAGCAGGCTACGAAGGCTGGGGCAAAGACGAACCGAACGACAGCACCAGTATACCTGGCTGCGGAACTATATACCTCGCCGGAGACCTGGACGACACTTCTTGTGACAGCATACTGCCCTTCATTTGCGAGATGAAGCCGTTAAGTCTGACTCATCGGTCAGTCCAGCCAGTTTGTCGAGCCTGACCCTGATGCTATGCTCAAGTTACTCCTTTGGGCACCAGGCTTGCAGAGGAAACCAGATGCGCACTTCAACTGTTTTATTATACGATGGAAAATTAATTGAATATACTCCTTATTTAATATTAAGCAAAAATTGTTTTTTTGGTTCGTTCTGTTTTTGCGTTCAAACTACGTTTCATATTTTAAATCAACGCTAGTGTATTTATCTAAATGTAGTAGGGTAAAATTGGGGGACCTGGATACGTACCGAGGTATCCAAGCCCCCCCAATCTTACCAGTGATCAAGTTTTCATCATTTCATCTATTAATTCTTCTTTTCATCAATTAATCTATTACCAGTGATCAAGTTTTTATCAATTCATCTATTAATTCTTCTTTTCATCAATTAATCTATTAATTCTACTTGTTCTTCTCTTTAAGATCAGGTATCCAAGTCCCCAATCTTACCCATGAATACTAAAATAGATCAAGTTTTCATCATTTCATCTACCTATTAATCGACGTATCCACGCCCCTATTAATTCTAATAATTAATTCACCAATCTATTAATTCTACTTTTCTTTTCTTTAAGATGTTGATCAGGGTCTGCCTATATATTCAAAGGTCGTTGATTAGAACTAATCGAAGATGTGGTACGAACTTCAATGATTACTGTTGGATGTTGATGTGATAAATATGGTATTTACTTATATAACGCGGAGGGAAAAAACAAAACGAACAAATCACTGTCATACATTTATTTAAATCACTTTAACAAACCAGTTATTTATAGTGTATAGGCCTTAGATAAGTATAAGTACACAATTTAAAACATAAATAAAAATTAAAAAGTACAAATGTTGATCGATAAATCAATAAAATATTATTGATTTATCTACCTTTCTCCATTGAAACTTTGAGTATTTAGAAACAGATAAACATGTAACAGAAAACTAATCATAATTGTCTATATTAAAAAATAAAACATTGCTATCTTTGCACCACTTTTTTAAGCAAGTAACATTTTTGTAAGCACATATATTATCATGATAAATACAAGTTTGTACATCATACGATGTTGCATACCTTTCATAAAGAGAAACAAAATTAGGACAGCTAATATCTTCTAAATTATGAACAATCTCAGTACCTAAAATTTCTTTTAACCAATTCACTTTTTCATACCCTTTTGTATGAATACATTTGTTTTTACAGTAATCAGATATTAAGAACTTATAATCGCAGTAAGGTACATAACCTTCATTCCACAGTATTCCCCTGTTCCTTTCTATCCATCCTACTTGTTTACGTTCTTTCTTAGTTAAATAATAAAACGGATATGGGGGTTTAATCAACAATACCAGGACATGTTTATCACTTAAAATAGCTATTTCTTTTGGTATAAGCTTGTTCTTTTCATCTTTAAAACCTTGGACATCGATGATAACATTCATGTCAGTTTCCGCACTATGTTACTCAACGGTTTATACTCAATAAGGCGATCGTTTATGATAAGGCAATAAGCTGTAGTATTCTCTGGGATATCTTGTGAAGACTCTACTTCTAGACGAACATCAACTGGTCCAGTTTTTAGCGTATCGTTTTGTCTTGAACAATCAATAACAAATAATGGAGCCTTTTCTCCAAATGTCTTCAAATCAAGCAACGGATCAATGTCGGCTTTGTAATACGACTGACGAAAATTAGCATACATCTCATATAATATACTGTACTTAGCTTCATCAAATTTCAAGTTTAATGAATCATATGGAAAATATTGTGAATTTAAAAACAATTTCACATTTGTTATATTACAATGATCAAACAAAGTCGAATTTTTTGTTTGATTTAATTTTCTATTTGTTTGAAATCCCAATATAACAAATCTAGGTTTCTCCAACTGAGAAGCAGTTTTAACTGACCACGAATGTTTGGTTGTTTGAGGTACTAATGGATATTCATATAAATCCCAATTTCTAAAGGCAACTTGTATAGCTCTATCTTTTTCCAAATGCTTTAGCAGTAATAACCTGTTGCGATCAGAAACTTTAATATGCGGTATACGCCACTGAACCTTTTGTACGTCTATTATGACGGTATCACCTTTATCCATACACACACTGTTTGAAACAGAACTACTTCTATGCAGTATAAGTTCATGTCTACAATTTATAAGTATTTTATTATAGTCTTCTGCGAATCCTAGGACTTTATTCAATGGGAGAATAAAAGAGAAATGAATTTTTTTGCTTTGGGTTCCGCTCAGGTTCCACCCCCACAAGGCCGCATTTTTGCTTTCTCCTCCGTTCATCGAGATATAAGACTTCATAGTTGTAGTTATTCCAGCATTTTTTATATGATCTATTTCAACACCATTTAATTCGTATCTGATATTTTGAAATAAAAACAAAATCGGGTTGTTCGTCAACTTAACTTCTTTATCTATATGTTTTCCTGTTGCATCGAGAGAGGACGCAGTGATATACCCCTCAATGTAAATGGAGCTAGCAGACGGTAGTACATATACGTCTTGCTGATGAATAGGGATTCTGATTTCATCATTTTCTTTGAAGCTGTTAGTATAGGGATTGTAAGTATGAATTTCATAGCTTTCAATCGAATTATCGTGCTGTGGCAAGTCAGTGATTTGAAGCATTTTATATTTTAAATCCAAGAGAACGTAGAAATGTTTTATTAATTTTGGTAATCACTCTAGTTGATTTTAAACGTCTTCTACCTTTCGATATCGGGGGTGAAGTATTTAGTTTTCTTGTCTGAGCAGGGATTTTATTGAAAACAATCATTCTAGGTCAAGCAATCACCGACTTAAACATGTACATGCTAATAAGATCACCGATGGTGCAAGAATGTTAACTAATTAGAAGTATCTCGATATTTATTTGGTTTAATAAATCTGATTAGCGAAATGTATTTTATTTACGTACGTAGTTCCTTGTTTTCCAAAATGAACTTAAGAATTTTAAACATAAATGACCGCAATTGTATATGCTATTACCCTGTAAGTTTTGATAATTGTAATTAATTTTCGATCCCATATATTTAATAAATTCCTTTGGAGGTTTCAAGTTACCATAACTATCAAAGTATTCAATATAATCATATATTTTTGCATAGGCTACCCAATGACTACCACTAGATGATGAAGAATCTAAATTTATAATCCCACATTCGATTGGTAGTGGTGATTCTGGTAATTCATCTCTCATAAATACATTACGAAAATGAGGTATATTTTTCGCGTGATTTATAATGTCGATGTTAGTTAACGCTCTTTTAGGTAGCCGACTGATTAGTTTTTTGTGTTCGTAACATAAATCCCTACACCATTCTTGTACGGCTTAAGATGCAGTCCTCTTCCAATACACAGTCCTTTCATGTTCTCGTTTTGTTCCTTTACTTGTGCTAGTTGTTTTTTAGCCGATTTATATTCATTGACAGCTTTCGTGATTCCTGCAATGCCACCCGATAAAGTGCCGCTGGCAGACAATCCAGCAAATATAGGTATTAACGGGAGAAAGCCACCAGTTTTAGGTACAGGTATCACTCGCGGTATTTTAATAGGTAAATCTGACGCGAACTCTCTAGCTGCTTCGTATGCTAACTCTGTTAGCATTTTCTTACATTTAGGTTTTAGGTTACGAATGTGTTTTTTTGTATGTGAGACAATATTATTAAATGTTTTCTTTAAACCAGCACCAGTTTTGAACTTCAATAATGTTGGTGTTTTATTCTTCACTTTATGAATATCATGACATTGTCGTTTGCTCCTCATGATATAATAATTTAGTTTAATGTAAGGATTTCAATAAAATTTCGAGTGTAAAAGTCCGTATCGTTTAAAGATTAACTTTCAAATGAGCACAACGTGAGAAATATATCTTTAAATACATTCATTAGTGTCACTAAAATATCTACAAACAATTTGTCTTTTCTAGCCAAACAAAACAAATAACAAGTCAAACAACGATGTGTTAAATGAAACTGTATGATAATAATAACAATAATATATATTATAAGAAATAAAGACGCATCACATTATCACAGGAAACCATACATATTGGACATTTCGGTTTTTTTATTGATAACGCACATTTAGCGCATGCAACGACATGACCGCACGGTACAAACGCGACATCACATGCCTTGACGTAACATATTTTACACACTTGTACTACGTCACTATTCACCACCTCCTCCTTTGGCCGGGAGACAGGTTGCTCTAAGAAAGAAACAGTGTTCACTTTCTCCTTGACGTAGTCTCTACCCTTCACCAGTTTGACGTACGCACATCGTTCAAACCAGCGTGCGTGCTGCTCCCACGGCTCATCACCCTTCTCCCAATCCTTTAGACCACCATCACAATGATAACATTTGGTTTGATCTCCGCACCCAGTATAATAGAAACCGGCTTCTGCTAACTCTTCAGGTCTTTGTGTCATACTACAAGGCCAATCTTTAAATGTTTTCAACCGTGCCGCTTCCGTTGCATATTTAGGGTGTGCAGGACGCTGTAGACTCATGGTGGTGGAAGGAGACATGTTCGCACGATCGTTTTCTCCTTTCATTAAGTTACTATGTGTTTGCGGTGACACTGACCTTTCCTATACTCGTATCAATAAATAGTACGAATGTTATTAATCACCACAAAGTTAAATAAATCTTACCAAACAGCAGTACAAAGCTGTTTAAATCTCATTGAGAAATCAATATCGGTTGTAAAAGTCTGTACTGTTTTAATATTAACTTTCAAATGAGCACAACGTAAGAAATATATCTTTTAAATACTTTTGTGCCAGTAAGAATATCTATAAACGATTTGTCTTTTCTATCCAGCTGTTCTCGCTTGTAGGTAGTCCTAGCCACTTCACATATACTTTATTCCCCCTGCTTTTTATTACTTTTTCAACCAGATATACGTCAGGATGTAAAGTTTTTTGAATTTCTTGTCCATAAAATGCTCCTAATATCGGTCTCGACTTCATATCTTCTAATAAATAAGTAACAGGATTAGTGTGTTGAATCTTTGTTATCTTAAATATTTCTGTAGACCAATTAGGAGTGAAACCTTTTTCAAAACAACCTTTATACTTGCTAATTCTAACAAAGTCACCGACTAGAAATCTCTTGATTTTCAACTTTTTCTTAGACTGCAATTTAACATATTTTTGTAATACATCCGCTTTATTTTCATGGGTGATTGAAGCAGGAGGTCTACCTATAGTTCTATGAAAATCATGATTATATTCATAAATTTTATTATCTAGCATCCCATCAATCCATTTATAATTGCCTTTTAAACTGAACCCCCTATAAAGCTTATTTTTAAGCGTTCTTATAAATCTTTCCACAATTGATGCTTTTTTGGTGGAGTATGTTGAATAATGGTTAATATCATATTTTCTCATTACTTTGAGAAATGTTTTATTATAAAACTCTTTACCCTTATCTGTTTGTAAATTACTTGGGAATCGTCCTTTAGCTAAAAGTGTTTCAAATTGCTTACATACGATTTCTTTAGTCTTCTGTTTGAGGGGAATTGCCCAAGCGTACTTTGAAAAACAGTCAATAATTACTAATATATATTTATAGCCAGAATTTACGTCCGATAATGCCTGCATGTCAATCAAATCCGCCTGCCAGAGGTCATCTATATCTTTTAACATAACACTTCTCCGAGGAAAGTTCACTCTAGCATTTTTGTGAATTTCATTTACGACGTCGGCTTTGCTCATAATGCTTGTCCAATGCTCCTTGAAGATCTTTTAAGGCAATATCTTTTTTTATTGCTTTAATACTATCTTTTAAACTTTCAGTTAGTATTAAGAAATTATCTCCCTGAAGCTTATTTAAAGCGATATCTTTTTCAATGTTGTCTATACGATTCAACAAACTCGAAGTTAGCTTTTCCCAACTTAGCACTATATTACGATTGTCCACGACATGTTCTTTATTTGCAAAATTTGACGCACTAGGTTCATTTCTAGATTTTATTTTAATGACTTCTATATGACAACAATCAACTGAATGATATTCACTTTTCTCGATACTCATGTCTAATGCTCGTCAGAGCATTAAGTGCAATGATAGCAATAGACGATATTTTATTCTTTTATTATACCAGCTTCTTTTAATTCTTCAATAATAGATACGATTTCATTATCATGATTACTGTTACCAGCACTTTTAGATGCAATTAATAGTTTGAGCCTTTCAATCAATTCATTCGGGTCATCCCAATAAACATAATCAGTGTTTTTCTTGTACTTTTTTAATAAAGGCAAGAAACCACCGCTTTTTAATTTCGTTAATTGTTCTGGGAAATCCTGATTTGCATCATTAAGCTGTGAAAATAAAGGTTTTATAATGTGACGGTATTTCGAACCTTTGTCCCCCTTCAATGGTCCGCTAGGATTGAAGTCTCGTTTGTGTGCGTTAGTATTAATTAGCATTTCTTTATAATCAATTTTGTCTTGTTCTGTTACGACAGCAAGATTAGGCTTATTGCGTAATAAAAGTTCCTTTAAACCATCTGTTAGTTCATAGTTTTTGTTCTTAATTATAACCATATATTTTTTCCCCGCATCATTATTTGTTGATGACAAACGTACATCAATATTTCCCATCATGAGCTTCTTGTTCTCGCTCCGAATACCAAATGGAACGTTAATGTTATCATAAATATTAAGCATATCTTCTTTTTTAAGAGACAATAGTGTATCATTATTTTGATTTCGCAAACTACCATCTGCTAAATCATAATACTCTGAGCACTTACTAGAATCAGTCTTGATTATGTCTCTAAAATTTTCGTATTCTAAAGAAGAATCCAAGTCATTAAAAGTGTCTTTTACATTTAAACTTTTTGAAATATTTAATTCAGGACAATGCGAGCCATTCACTTTTATCAGAGTTTCTAGAGGATCTGTAATAGGTTTAAATACTTTCTTAAATTTAAGATTAGCTGCATCTTCTTCATTTTGAATCATCTTTATTTTATTTTTTATGTTTTCAACAGATTTAATTAGTTGTTCTTTTACATTTGTCTCCATTGCAATGACTGTTTAATACTAATACTCATCATCTAGTGACATATTTTAAGCTTTGAACAAGTATTTATGAGATGCTTAAAAATGGATAAATGTGTCAAATCCTTTTCTATACCTTCCTTTATCAATAGCACAATCTTTATTAATCAGCACGAAGTTGAACTGATCTTGCCAAACAGCGGCACAAAGCTGTTTAAATTTTATCCACTCTACATCTGTATTGACATGCTCATTGTATATATGTTTTAAATTTGTATCATCTTGTTTGTAGATAATTAAAAGATTAGCATTATCTCTAATAAGCTGTTTTGGTATCTTTGAGTATGTTTGAGATAAATAAAAACAGTCTATCCGTCTGTGTCTTCCCATGGCAAAGTAATTTCGTATGTTCACCTGATTTTCACACGCAACGTCATCGAAAATTATGATTGAATTGATCAAAGCATATACCAAGTGATTTTATATTAAAGACATTCCATATTGTTCGCGCACGTTCGTATTCAGCTTCAGTGATATGACTATCGTTCAAACTGTTGTAGAAACAAGATTTTAGAGGAAGTTCGGTTTCGGAAAATTTGAAACAGCTATTCATGTAATCATACGGGTAGACACCTTTTTTATACAATAATTCACGTTGATTTTTATCAGGAAACTCTCGTGATAAATTAACAAAATCGTTTTCCGATAAACTTTTGCTTAACGCATCCAGACTTGAACTCATAAACTGATACGAATCAATGAATTTAATTTGAATAGAACGAGAGTTGGTATCAGTTTTTATGTATTTTGTTATAGAAAGGTACTTTTCTTTAGTTTGAGGAATAATTTTAACGGAACCTTCTTGTTTTACTAATTCCTCAATAAATAAGTGAGAATCGTAACCTGATAAGTTATGAAAAACAACAGGTATGAATGGACATACTTTATGCATTAAGTTACAATGAGAGTGCGCCGGCCCTCTGTACAAGGATGTAACATGATCATGATCTCGCACCTTGTCACCGAACAGATGTTGTTTACATATATGGCAATATGTTGCGTTTTGATAAGATGATTCTTGTTCAGCAGTTAATGGAGTCATAGGTTTAACATTAGATAATATTTTATGTAATCGTTTTACATCCTTTATTATTCTCTTGACAAAAATTTCAACACAGTCTTCACCTCGATATGTCACAAATTTATTTAATTGATCATCATACGAGCAACATATATAATAAGCAAAACATGACGGGCGGTGTTTTTTCAAAATTTTAGTGTTTTCAGATATGTTTTCGGTGTGGTTACTCAGGAGGCATTCAAAATCTGCGTAAATAATGAAGTTGAGTTTCTGTTGTCTTTCATAATGCTCGAATTTTAAAACAGAATTTATTTTAGGCAAAGTAACTAACACGTCACTACAATCATGAGATCTATATTTTGTTTCATCATTATAAAATTGTAAACATGTCTCACATAAATATATCTTACCTTTGTGGTGCGAAACTTGCCGTCGAACTAACCTTACAAGATCTTTTATTAAACAGTAATGTGCTTTTCCCCCCCTTTCAATATATAGTAAATTAATGTGATTAATTTCTCTTTTTTTTGTCTTGTATAGAGGTCCGGTAACTTTTGATTTATTATCTAACCCATATATATTAACGCTTATATTCGGGTTATTTTTTTCAAAAAGTTCAATTTGTTTAGGCGAAGGTGGGAATGACATTCCTTCTGTGTTGAGAACGGAAGAATAATGTGGATATGAACTGACTTTACATACATTCCTTGTAGAAGGAAACAAACCGGCCATAATACTCCACAAGAAACAATGATTATCGCTATTCTGTATACTTATACAACTTTTCGAACTTCTGACTGCCGGAGGTAACGGAATATAAGAACCGCCTCGCAAAGGAGAATACTTGTTCATGTTAATTTCAATATGACTTATAGATAGGTACGTCCATCCAGATTCACGAAGTTCGAATTCGGTTAGTTTTTTTTTCAGAGTGTTACTTGTATTCAATAATAATTCATTAAAATCAGTGCTCTTGTAAACAGTTTCATATTTAGTGTTGAATGACTTTAGCTCCTGTTTGTCTGAGTGAGGTTGTATAAAGTACGCAAAGAATTCAAAGTTAACTTTAATACAAGTAAGGCTCTCTACTGATATATTGATAAGTTTTAGAAGATCTTTCTGACACTCATTAAAGAATATCTCTGGCGTGAAATAATCTACTTTCTGAGATGGATTTATACGATATGAAACAATTCTGTTTTTAAAAGCAGTAGCAATCATATAAATATTATCGAATTCTGTGTTCAGTAAGCAGTTTGACTTATGTAAATTAGTTTTTAAGTGAGATGAGTATTCCTTTCGAGACATTTCAATTTTACAGTTTTCACAATTCATTAATTCATATTCAGGTATTAAGGCTGATACAGGATGAACTGTAAAGAAAAGAAAAAAATTAAAGGGTTACAATCTACTCATTTATTTTATAAATCCTAGTAATAGTTGCAAGCGGTAGTTTAATAAGCTTTACACTTTAGTATTAACTGTTCTATAGTTAAACATTTTTTGAATACATCTTAACTATGGGTACAATAGAGAGGGTACAATTAAGAGCGAGCTCTATTTTAATAATAACTTCCGATAAAAGTAGGCGGGCAAGGCTTGAACTCCTTTCGCGTAGCTTTTATATACTCGGTTAACGCACGCCAGCCTTCCGTACTATCATCTGTTCTGTTTTTTAAGCTTATTATTGCGTGGCGCCATCGATTCATGGGAGGTACGCGCTCTATTTCATCGCATTTATAAACTTTTAATTCTACGTAATGAGAACCGAGTTTACAGTCGTTAGACTGGCGAGCAACTCCGTTTGCGATTCGTCGGTTTAGAAAAGATACGAGAGGAGTCATTTTTTTACCAGGTCTGAGGGCTTGCTCATCTACTTCGTCATCCTCAGAGTCGGTCCCGAACACATCGCGCGCAGACTCCTTTCTGCTAACGTCAGCGGGAGTAGTATGGCTCGCTGTAGTTGGAGTAATAATGCTGACTTTACTTTTCTTTCGCTTCGGCTGCTCCAGTTCACTGTTATGCGGCTCTTTGCTTCCATGTTTTCCCACCTTTTGTATTTTCAGGCTTTCACACCGTACTCCATCTTGAACAAATGAATAAACATTATGACTAGTGTTAATGTTATAACTTTTTGGATATCTTTTAAACTCTTTTCTTATAATGCTTACAAACTGCTTTAGATATTGCCAGGCTTCTGAGTCGGTGTTAGTTTTATTTTTTAATTTTAGGTCAAATAATATTTCATCTTCCTTGCACAATTTCAAAACGATGTAGTATGTTCCTTTTTTATGTTTATCGATCTGACGCGAAAATCCTTTCGGAATTTTGTTAGTGATGTAGGAATAAAGATGATTGTATTGTTCCTTACCACTATCGTCACTGTTTCGATCCTCCCCCTCGCTATCTGTCCCGAACAATTCATATGATAACGCTGGTTCGATGCGAGCGGGATTAATTCGCTTTTTCCCCTTTTCCGAAGTGCTGACCCGAGATGCTGAGTTCGAGCCGTGACCCCCCTCACGGATCACGGGTTTTTTACATTTTTTATGAGTATAATTCTTCTCATCCTCCTCCGTCCGAAGCGGTCTCTCTTGAACATGACTGGACCTGAAAAGGTAATTTTATTAAATTAATTTGATAATTGAACCCACAAGCAATCAGTAAAACAACTCAGATCGCAAGAACAAAACACAAATTTATTTTAAACTTTAACTATCTAAACATACGAGAGAATTGAATGGATGCATTCATTTCTCTACTATTGTCAAACTACACTAAGCTTGCGCTCAGAAAAAATAATCGTATTTTAATAGATGAAATATCTGATAGATGAATAGATGAATATTCGAATGGTACTTACATGATAGCAGATATGTTGACACTTATTGATGCACTTTAGTAACTTGAAGATCAGAAGACTTCGCTTGCCGATGACAATGTGTCTCAGTCTCACAATTCCCACTTTAAATATATGCGAGCGATAACCATTTTTGGAACGAAAAACACACATTCAAATAAAAATCAAGCAGACTTGCACTTTTGCTGCTCCATACTTATCATGCACAATAGCTGTTGTCAGCGTTCTGTATCCCGATATAAAAGTAAAAATCTAAATATTTAATTACAACCTTATGTACTATGCAACAAGCACTATAAATAAGTGCAACCAAGAAATTAATCACTATCATGTTTTTTTGTCTCAACACGATTGGAATTCAGTCGGAAGTATACGCGGGCCGAACATTGAAATTAAACTTTATTATTTGTAAATATAGTTCAATTTAAAATGGCAGAAAAATCAGACCTTATAAGTCTCACACCGAAAAGCTAGAATTTAAATAGATAGGGAATCATCTTGCATTCGACACGTGCATAAACTTTCCTCTTATGGCATATACCATAAAGGATTAGAATGTTAGATCAATATCCAATATTAAGCTACTTTGAATTCTATCGACACCATTTTATTTATATATAAAGCTAAAAATTTCTGAAGGGATACCTATTGTAATAAATATTTTGAACGTACGTGGTTCTCTTGCAAAATGTCGGTAAGTTAAATTTAATTATAAATATCGGTACATATGTTTTCTGTTTATATATTACATGCTAACCGGTGTGTAAATTTCAGGATACGTCTGAGCATCTATTCAACTTTGTACCCTGCAATGCATCGCGACCTACATATGAACCAAGGCTCGGGTTAGATCGTAAACGAAAGCCAGAAAACACAACAATTTATTCGTATATCAAGAAACCTCATCAGAATAGAGCTGCTAAAGTGATTAAAATAGAAATTTATGACGGAGACAAAATAGAAGATAGTGAGCGAATATGCAAGTGTAATGCAGAATTGTGCCTGCAGTATGCGGTCAAAAGCGTTCCTCTAGACGGAATATATGAGTCAACACTTAACGTAATAGATAAAATAACGGAGTCTATATCATCTAATATTTGTAATAGCTACACAGTGTTGTAAAAATATGCATTTTACAGAATAAATATTAATCGAGTAACAATGTGTTTATTTATTTATCACGCCACTAACCCACCATTTTAAATTCGACTTATCCGACTCGCGTTGTTTTGGAAAGGTGAGACCGCTAATTAATTACCGGCGTCGATAACACTGTACGTCTCATAATTATGTTCACGTCGATGTATGAATCACTATCTATTTAATAACGCTTAATATAAAATGGAGCACTCATAATTGATGTATTGAATACATGAATACTGATTTAGATCTATTATAAATTTTGCCTAGCTCATAGGTATTACACTAGATGAAAACTTGATCTATTCAGTATTCAGAACATGAAAGAAGAACAAGTAGAATTAATAGATTAATTGATGAAAAGAAGAATTAATAGATGAAATGATGAAAACTTGATCACTGGTAAGATTGGGGGGGCTTGGATACCTCGGTACGTATCCAGGTCCCCCAATTTTACCCTACTAAATGTTTATGGAATTAATGTTTTATTTGAAATTCTCACCTTATTCCAATGTAATTAGAACTTCGTAACATATTTATGAGAAGATTGTTTCGATACATATTTTTGCACTCAACTGTAGGTTCATAGTGGATCCTTGGAAAAGCGCTGATAGATTTTTCGCACGTAAAAGGGCCATGCGGCCTACTTACGGAATAAACATCTATGTATTTTATTTTTATTAAACTCTGATGCCAATCATAAGATTGGCGTTTGCAACGTGATAACCAGAGGCCGGAATTCTCGTAGCACTTTTGAACTGTCATAGGGACTTCTCGTTTATCGACTTCCGATATACATATTTTATCGATACATTATAGAACACAACATATTAAAGAAGATTAATAGAAGAGGTAAGCAACGGTGTCCTGCCGTTTGACCAAAAGTCGTTTGGCAAAATTACACTTGACAAACAACGTTTTGCAAAAAAATGTTAAGTCAATTGATCATTTTACTACTAGTCATTTTACAAATGACTTACTTTTCCAAATGATCAACACTTAAATTTACATTTTACGAGGAAGACGAATCAGGGCATAACCGACTCGGATAGGTTAGGTTAGAAGGCAAAGGCGGGAGCTTGGCTCCCGCCTTGGCCTTCGAGGTTGTTTTTTTTTCTGCCCCAAAATAGGTAAACTAATTGCTAAATGATCAATTGCTAAGTGAGTTTTTGTAAGATGATACTTTTGTTAAATGTCTCGTTTGCCAAATGATCATTTAGTGAAACGTTGTTTGTCAAATGACCATTTGTCAATATTTTTTTGGTCAAACATTAGTGAACCGTAAGCAACAGGCGGTATAGTCGCTAAAGAGCGATTTCTTTCAGATAAGTTTTGAGTAATTGAAAATGTGAAATAGAGATTTTCAATTAAAACAATGAAAATTTAATAGTTAATAGTTTAACATTTAATCAGTTCAGTATTTTATCTTTTATGAATTTCATGTTAAAGGTCTGTCTTAGTGCTAACAAGTGTTTCATCTTTATTTTTTCTATAATAGAAATAGATAGTCATTATTTGAAAGAGATCGCTCCTTAGCGAAAAGACCGTCTGTGGTTTACCTCTACTTTTAATCTTGTTTAATATGTTGTGTTCTATAAAGTATCGATAAAATATGTATATCGGAAGTCGATAAACGAGAAGTCCCTATGACAGTTCAAAAGTGCTACGAGAATTCCGGCCTCTGGTGATAACTAAAGTAGAAATGGTTAAAAAAAAGGTTAAGTGCGAGTGGGACTAGCGCACTGAGGGATCCGTACCGCCATACAGTAGGTATTGTTATTATTCCGATTTAAATACGATTTAGAATTAAATCAGCGCGAGCCTAACTCACACTTGTCTATTTTTTTTATCGTTTCTATGATACAACGAAAATAAAAACATTAAAAAAAAGTTTTTTTTTTTGTTGTTAGTAAATCAACTGGCATAGCACGTAAAAAAAAACAACTATCTATTATGGTTAAAGTTATACAGCTCTTTAACGACTTGGACGGCCAGCGTAGGCACATTAATAGAAATAGAAAACGTTTATTCGGTGCTAAAATTAAATTAACATAGACAACAACAAAAACATTATAAAAAAACTGAGTAATACAAACTCAGAGTACTTAATCTAAAATTAACACCGAAAAGGTTGCCACTTAGACTAATTGTGCAAATTGTGGTTACACAGTTATCGACAAGTTTTTAGAGTTGTTGGTAATTCTGTAGCTCTGCCTACCCCACTCTGGGAATGAAGGCGTGAAGGTATGTATGTATGTAGGTTGCCACTTAGCATGGTGGCCACTTAGCATGGTGTCAGGCTTACTAGCCATGACGCTGGTTTTCAGGGCCGCCGGATTGAAGAGAGAGGCGAGCGCTCCCAACCCATCTCAATCCATCTCACTATTATTTATTAACAGACCTAAGAATATACGGGGCAAAATTAAATGACAGCTAGGGATTGCCTATATCGATAAACTCAATGCTCGATGCTTTTCCCATATACCAGTGATCGCTCCAAGTTTTGTTTGTAAAAATATTTTTGCAAATGAAATAAAATAGCAACATAATTCTGGTTATTCTTTATTTTAAAGAGATTTTTTTACCTTCACTCATCATCATCATATTTTTTTTACTCCTTTCAAATTCTGATCGTTTATTTTAACAATAATAAATGCTATGGGACGGGCATTAAGAAATGCACAAGCACAAAAAAAATGATGATGAAGAGTGAAGGTTAAAAAATCCTCATTCTGGTTATCCTAAACCAAAAAAAATAACCAGAATTATGCTATTTTGTTCAATTTGCACACTTTCAATAAAAAAAAAAACAGAAACAAAACTTGGAGCGATCACTAGTATATGGGAAAAACATTGATAATTGAGTTTATCGATATAGGCAATCCCTAGCTGTCATTTAATTTTGCCCCGTATATTCCTAGGTCTGTTTATTAAGAGTAATGCTTAAACTAAACTATTGACAATTGTTCTGAACAAGAGACTTCTCTTCTGAATTATTGCGTGTATGTGTGTAATAGGAACTCGTTGGTCTACCCTCTGGGTACGGAACCCTAAAAGAACCAATCGTTATCCCCTCACACTGGCGTCGCTATTGTCTATCGAACTCGCAATCGCAACCGGCTTCAAAGTGGAACAATTGACAACAATTCATTTTGTGCTAAGGTAGTAAAATAAAATACCGTTTCTAGATTTTACACTGCTGATTACAGTAAAAATATCTTTGGATTTTTTTATGCAGTAGTGTTTTTTTTTATATTTAGGAAAAACAGTAAAAAAAGTTGGATTGTGAATGTTAGGAATACACTTATAGTGCCCTTAGTCCATTTATTACCAAAGGAATTCAAAAAAATATACAACTGTCATGTTCATTTGGTATCTGTCTGACGGATTACTTGATTCTAACGACACGCTTTCGATTCTACACAAAATAGTTTATTTATTTTAAAGGCGTCTACAAATTACGTAATTAATTAAATTATGTAAAATAACAAATTTGCGAACGAACGGCAGCGAATGATTGACAAGTGAGTGACATGACATGACAGTCAGTTCTGTTTCTGTTTAAAGTTACTTTTTTTATTTTATATCAGGCTAAGATCACGACATCAGTATTCCTAACTTTGTATATACGGTCTTTTTAATGACTACATACATACATAAATAAACTCACGCCTTCATTCCCAGAGTGGGGTAGGCAGAGCTACAGAATTACCAAGCACTCTTAAATAAGTTGTTGATAATTCTGTATTTTAATGACTATTTATTTAATAAATTATTAACGACGAATTCAAGTTAAATAAAGAAAAACCAAGAAATACGGGTAGTCTAATTTTTAACCAGCTATTATAAACGCGAAAAAACAATAACGCTTTTTTTTTAAATGTTGTCAATCGTTTTCAATTTGTATTCAGACTCACTTTCGGACTTCGGCGAGAGGCTATTGCCTAAGATAAAGATAAGATAAAGACATTTATTCAGTAAGTAGGCCGCACGGGCACTTTTACGCGTCAAGAATCTACCAGCGCGTCACAAGAGGAGACCACTGCTGAGAAGAAACGCCGCAAGAAACTCAGCAGTCAGTAATTTTTTAAATACGTTTAATATTACAATGGTACTACTTAGTCTAGCATTACATGAATATATAAATATTAAATAACAAAATATATCAATTAACCTGAGTAGTTTCCCCAGGAAAATACACCAAAATCTTACGAGAAAGATAGAGAGACAAAAGGAAAAATGAACACCTACTTTATGTGTATATAAGACGGTGCAAGACGACCACATAAGTTTGGTATGTTTTCCTACATCAACGGTGTCCCGTAGACTAGACAAGATAAAGCTTAGAATTTGTTTTTTTTTATATTATTGATTAAGTAAGGGTTTAGGCCAAGCATTTTTGTCTATTAGATAGTCCTCGATCCTTTAATACGCTTTAGACATTAACGACTTTTTCAAGTAATTTTTAAGTGCTGGAAAGGGTAACGTCACGTAATTTATTATAAAAATGAATGCATTGACCGGCAAATTATTTATATACTTTACGGACGCGGAATTTTCGAATAGATTTTTTATTTTTATTTTTAGTATTTTTTTTTTTTTTATTATTTTTAGTATTGGATTTTTTTGTGAAATAATCTAAATTTTGAATAACATGAATAATATTCTCATAAATAAATTGAGACGCTACAGGTAAGATATTAATTTCCTTAAAAAGTTCTCTTAAAACTCTCTAACGCACTTGCAATCGCAATCGTTTTCATTTTGAAAATCGAAGGCTGGTCTGCATGAAAAATGAAATCAATTGTTCCGCTTTGAAGCCGATGGCGATTGCAAGTGCGTTAGGTAATAGGCCAGCTGATCACAACATTGGGAACACTGCTGCATGATATCAGGTTGACGGGTTTTCCGTATTGCCCTTATTGACAAGGAGCGGTCTGTGATTGGTTTACGCGTGATTTACCTCCGAAGAGATCAGTCATAAAGACAAAGTAAAATGCATTTTAATTCCTTTGCAGTGGCTCTTTTTTCCAATAGTTGTATTATTTTAAAAAAACGCATTACGAGGCTAGAGATAAACGCTATCTTTGAGGTCAAAACAACATGCGGCGTCTGATGTTAATTGTTATAAAAAGTGATCGAGAAATGACTTCCTTTCGTTAGTCGGATTATAGTGACTTTTTAAATAAAACATAACTGAAGGTAGACCATATGAAATCAAGTAAGTTATTTTTTTTTATTGTTTAATAAGGAGTAATAAAAATATCAAATGATAATGACTTTATAAAGGCTTTCTGAAAAAAACATGCTTAGGTATAGAGGTTTGTTTCAAAAGCATAGTATATTTTTTCTATTTTTAACTATGTTTTTTGACTAGTGGTCGGAATTGCGTCATTGTTTGTAACCGCGTTACATAGCACCAGCTACGTAGAAAAGACCATGTGGCGTTTAAGCCCTGTAGCCATTTAAATAAAGTTCCTGCTGTCAATTAAACTCCTTTTTTTCGTGATTTTCCTCACTATTGACCAATTATTGGCTACACTTTATTGCACAAAAATATAATTATTAAAATATTAATATTAAACTAATGTACAAAGGCGAACTTATCCCTAAATGGGATGTCTTCCCTCTAACTAGCAGCTAGTTATATCGGCAACAGAAATACATTATCTGTGAAAATTTCAATTGTCTAGCTACACAGTTCATAAGATACACCTGGTGAGAGACAGACGGACAGTGGAGTGTTAGTAATAGGGTTCCGTTTTTACCCTTTTGGTACGGAATTCAAATTTTTTTTTTAGATACTATTTTTAAAAGCGAGAGTCAAAAGGCATGATTTTATTGATCGTCTTAAAAAAAAACCGTTGATAATTATAATTATTATTGAGATCCAATTATTACTCTTTTTCAGAAATGATTGCAAGAGCTGCGTGGCTCACAGTCACGGCTCTACTTGCGTGTGCGCAGGGAGACTCAGTAACCTGGCCCTTTTGCCCAAACGCTGCAAACTTCCGCGTCATCCAACCAGGAGCCCCGGACAATGATGCCGTCCACTTGTATCTTAAAAACTGCATAATAACCAGATTATTAACCGGATCATTCAAGAACACCCCGAATCTAACTTGGATAGATTTGGAAAGCAACATGATCAAACGTTTAGACGCCGATACATTTGAATTCGCTTACAATTTGTCTGGCCTATTCCTCGGCGACAATATGATCCTAGGCAAAAATCTACCTTCGAACATATTCCGCAATTGTCATAGTTTAAAACGGCTGGACTTCTCAGGAAATGACATGTCAGACACTCCTATTAATCTTCTGCAAGGGATTGACTTACATAACTTGGATGTATCCCATTGTTCGCTGCGTGAGTTTCCGCGTTTCATCACTCAGCATTCATTTAAATATATGACCTTTTTGGATCTATCACACAACTTAATTCCAAGTGTTCACGATCTACAAACGTTCGCCTGCATACCAAACATACAAGAACTGAATCTCGCTGGAAATGCCATCGGTTATGTCAACAAGGATGTGTTTAAGCCTTTGAAAGCTTTACTTGATTTAGATCTGAGTGGTAACAAGATAAAATTTCTCCACGAGCATCTATTCCAAGATATTCCTAATCTAGGTATAATTAATTTAAGTGATAATAATATTGAGTATGTGCCTCGAGATTCGTTTAGAGGGACTCCATTATACGAGTTGAATCTCAGTAACAATGAATTGACTCAGCTACCTCTTCATTTCTGCACGGCGTTGAAATACAGTCAGATTGAGATAAGACAGTTACATTTGGCTAACAACCCGTGGCAGTGTGCCTGTTTGGGTGACCTTCTCCTCGAAATGAAGATGTTGGGTATTAGTTACAGCAGAGAGAGATACGACGGACGGCACCAGGTGTGTGTCATGAACAGCTTCAATTGCAACAGATTTCGAGATGATTATCGGTTGATGTACGCTCACTTCACTAGCAGAGATCAGGTGTCACAGAATTACTATTAATGGAGTCAAGGATTGCATGAAGGACCAAATATAAATGGAAATAAAAAAAATAGTATGAGTATTAGTAACAGTTGACTTTTAATGTTAATCATCAGCGAATCGCAGGTGTGAGATGTAGGTACTCACCGTTTATGTTAATGCCCTTACCTTTCCAGTCCAGCATCTTAAACATATCTTCCAACGCGATCGTGACTAGTTTCGGGGATATGACGTCCCCCTGTCTCACTTAAATTGGTTTAGTTTTTGTACTAAAAATGAAAACGCAACGTATAGGATAAATCACATAGTTTAATAACAATTGACCTTTTCTCAAACATGCTCGGAAAAAACGGTTTTCCGATTGAAACACAAGGACGGAAAGAGTCTCATTTTACTCCTAGGAGTAAAAAAACCATATGAAAACACTTTCCGTCCATGTCCTTATATTTCTTAAAAATGCTGTCAATTTGCATACAAAATCAAAAGGACCAAGTCAAAAATTCCACACAGCCAAGGTAACTGCTCGCTTTTTTAGCACAGTGCGTGTGTTTCTTTTTGAATTTGCATTCCAATGTCTATGGTTAGTATTTAAAAACAATTGACAGTCGGTAACATTCGTTCATTCTGCATAATATAATTGTGAAACCGAATATTAAACTATTTGTTGTGTGAAATACTTACTATAAAAAATGAGCTCAAGCGGCGAAAGCGACGAAATAGGTACCACAGCGCCTATATTAAAATCTGAAGCTGCCTCGGTTAGGCAAAACCTGCTTCCCGCTAAATCTAAGGAAATTAAATTACTTGCTTTTTAGAAATGTATTTGTATTATTTCCTCACATGTTTGAGAAAATCATTATTTTGCGTCAGCGGAAACGAGGATTTCCTGACTCGTATTTTAGCAGGCCTCGCTGTTGCTCAGCCTGCTAACCACCTCGTCAGGAAAACCCTTACTTTCCGCGCCTAGGCAACAATGTACTATTTCCCGTTAACCTGACTACTAAAAGTGTTATTTTATCAATAGTACATTATTGTCTAGGCGCCGAAAGTAAGGGATTTCCAGACGAGCTGGTGCTAAAATACGAGTCAGGAAATCCTCGTTGCCGCCGTGGTATACATATATAATACTTTTCTCAAACAATGCGAGGAAATGAAACAAATACCATGGTTATAAGTATTTTTAAAAACCTTTGAAAATTCGGAGAGAATGTTTGAAAACTAAGAGTATTAGTTAAGATAGTTCCACGCACGACGAGCCGCAGCCGTACGGGATTTTTTTCATGGTCCCTTCGATATAATACGCAATAGAGAGTACTTTTAAAAAACAAAATGGACAGTGACGGAAAGTGTTTTCATACGGTTTTTTTACTCCTAGGAGTAAAATGCACTATCCGTCCTTGTATTTCAATCGGGAAACCGTTCTTTCTGAGCATGTTTGAGAAAAGTTGGTTACGTATCCTTATTTTTATTTTATTTTATTTGGGACATCAACAGCGATACATTGAATCAGATACATAAGATATGGATACACTTGAGTAAGCCAATAACAGATGACCACAAGGAATACAAAAATAGAAGTGGAGCTATAACTAAGTAAATAAGTATGAGTAGGTACATTTTATGAAGCCAGCACAATATTATCCTTATTAATAAATTTAATTTTCCCCGTGTGGTTGCCGGGTTAGAATAGTGCCACTCCTTGCCTCCCCGTGGATGTCGTAAGAGGTGACTAAGGGAATAAGGGCTTGTAGTACCTTTAGGCGATGGGCTTGCAACCTGTCACTAATACGCTGGTAAACATCTTAGCCTAATTGTGCAGTGTGGTTATGGAATTATCAACAAGTTTGAAAAGTTTTTGGTAATTCTTTAGCTCTGCCTACCCCTATTTGGGAATGAAGGCGTGAGTTTATGTATGTATAAATTTAATAATACAAATGAAAACTAAAAAAGATAAAGTTATCACATTACTTAAACGAGTGTGTGTGTGAATGTGTTTGTGTGTGTGTGTGTGTGATTTTACTTGCGTTACAAAATAATCCCATCCGATTGCAAATAAATTCTTTAGTTAATTAGAGAACACAATAAATAGTAATGAGGGCGCCACTGTACGCTCGACGTTTGCTCGGAGCTGTGTGTCTAAAGGTGGCGACTGACTTGTAACATTTTGGTGTAATGTATCACCTGCGGTCCTTATCTTATCGCACCCATTAGACAAGGGCCGCGAGTGATACATTACATCGAAATGTTACAAGTCAGTCGCCACCTTTAAACGAACTAAACGCAACCTAATAAAACTTCTTTTGCAGCATATTTGCACCATGGTCTATTATATTCTACCTGTAATGGCGACGGCTGGTGACGGGTGATAACGTTTCACGTGTTGACATACTAATGACATTGCTAATAGTTTGAAAAATAACCTCGCGGCGATTTTTGCTAATATACATTCTTTTGGATGGCAGGCAATCAAGATTTTAGACATATTTTTAATGCATAAATAAAATTACATACAACCCTTATTTTGACGCTATCCCAGTGGAAAACTTCGGCTATTCTTGGTTAAAATTTCAATCGAATAATATGTAAGTTTCCTTGCATTTACATACATACATACATAAACTCACGCCTTTATTCCCAGATTGGAGTAGGCAGAGCTAAAGATTCATTTATATATCACATACATATTATATAGACATACTTTCCGCACTTATTTTACATACCGTCACGCCTTCACTCCCAGAGAGGGGCAGGCAGAGCTACAGAATTACCAACTACTCCAAAAAACTGTTGATAACTCTGTAACCACAATTTGCACAATTAGGCTAAGATGTTTAACAGCGCATTAGTGACAGGTTGCAAGCCCGTCGCCTAACGGTACTACAAGCCCTTATTCCCTTAGTCGCCTCGTACGACATCCACGGGAAGATATGGAGTGGTTCTATTCTACCCCGGCAACCATACTTATTTTACTATTTATATAAAATTTACTATTTCGCGTCTTCCATATTCATTCATTGAGTTATGCATGATCTTGTATTAATTTCAGACCAAAATGTTCACAATAAACGCGTATGCGTTCCACCCTTTGGCTGCAAGGTTTAAGGCGCTGTGGCGGCATACCCAGGTGGTTTCCGGCTGGTTAATGTTTATAGTTACCTGGGTGTGTTGTCCGTGTATGAGCACCAAGCCACTTGAGATGTCTTCAACTCCTAGCAACAAGTCGTCATCTGAAGCTTGCGAGGTACCCAGGCAATTTTTGAGTTTCATCGATACGTTTAGATAAATCGACGGTTTGCCATGTTGCGTTTAAGGAATCATCTTGTATTTTTTTTATTTTTTTTATTTAGATACACTAGAGAGTCTTAGATACTAGCTCTTCCACTCCGTCGGTGTACCCAATTTATTTGGACATCATCATCATCATGTCAGCCGAAAGACGTCCACTGCTGGACATAGGCCTCCTCCAAGGCTCTGCACTCAGACCGGTCTTGTGCTTTTCGCATCCACCGCTTTCCCGCGATCGTTACAAGGTCGTCACTCCATCTTGTTGAAGGCCTACCCACAGCTCGTGTCCCGGTTTAAGGAATGACCAGCTCGAAACACGCTGAAAAAGCGTAAATCTAGCAGCGTCAAAATCGTAGAAACTACCTATCGTTGTTTTGGACGTGACTTCACTTATCGGCGTAAACGTAGCGTCAGCATATTTTACGTTTCGGTGTGGTCAGTCCTTTAAGTAAATAGGTCTCGTTGTCTTACAGAACCTTTACACGCTGTATAAGGCCAATGTGCTCAGCTGAAGCCTGTGTCCATTGTTGCAGTTTTATCGGCACTAACAATATTGCCTGCCAGTACTCAGTGCATTGGCCCGTTACGCTGGAACTAATTACCATACCTCGGGGTTTTCGGTGCGGGAATGAATGACATTAGCCAAAGAATAGGTATTGACTTAAAACCAGAATGTACTTTACCTACATGAATAATTTTACTATTTTTTTTATTTTTTTTATTTTGACGACGCGCTTGCTTAGTTGGTAGTGACCCTGCCTACGAAGCTAGCGGTCCTGGGTTCAAATCCCGGTAAGGGCAGATATTTGTGTGATGAGCGCGAATATTTGTTCCTGAGTCATGGATGTTTACTGTGTATTTATTATTTAAGTATATATTTCTCTATATAAGTATTTATATCGTTGTCTAGTACCCATAATACAAGCCTAGAGCTTAAATTGGGACTAGGTCAATTGGTGTGACATTGTCCCCTGATATATAAAAAGGTACTTATTAACAAAAACATACGTTCATATCCACACTAAAATTATAAATGGAAAGCGTATTTATTTATTTATTTAGCGTAAAAGGAAAAAGTATTTTCAATTAACTAAAGTTGGTCTTAAATAAGAATTCTGGCTATAGCATACTAAAAACTATGAATGAATGGCAAAGATATAGAACTGGAATTGCAAACACTTGACAGCAATGCAACAATTGACATCTTAAAAAAAAAATTGCACCTATTACGACTGCCGACGTAGAAAGATCGTTCAGTTTATTGAAATGGATATTTACAGCTAGACGCCGAACCTTAACTGTTCCAAATATATACAACGTGTTACAAAATACCCCTTACAAAATATAATAAATTATCAAAGCCAAAAATATTATCAACCCTAGTAAGCTGTCATGTCAGGGAACCGGAGTTAGCATAGATTATTTAACAGAGGCCTACCTACCAATTTTTATAATTGTCAACTTAAATGGTTTTTCTGTTTTTCATCCACAAAGGTTCAATACTATGATGCCATTATGCTTAAAGTACTGGCTTCAAAAAACGTCAAGACGGAACAAAAATGTTGTCAATTTCAAATCTTCTTATCGATATTCTACAATTATTCCGTGTTATTCAATATTTTTATCCAAAATTACGATGTTTTCTAACTCAGAATATTACGATATGATGTTATGCGTAGGCCATGAAGATAGCAATTTAAATCGTGCTCGCGAACTGTATCGGAGGTTGTGCATTAAGCAAGGCGGAGCTCACTTTGAGCCGTTCCTGTAAATTTGACGTTCATTACGAAAAATTAAGTGTTAGTTTAGGTTTCTTAGTTTAAAATCTTCCAAAACTCGACTTGTAATATGTATCTAATCGAATTCTGTTCATTTTATTTATATCTCTTTACCGTTTCGCGAATTAGGTAAAAATGTACATAAACTTTCTGCGTAGTTTACTCTACCTAATATTACTGAACTAGGGTTTGCACATCAATGAAAAAAATAATAGTTTCTTTTTTTGGCGGTAAATCATACAGTGATAGTACGGTTCTCAAATGCTGTAAATGGACTTGTATAAGGCACCATTTAACCTCCTTTCGGCTTTACGGGTATTTTTGTAACACCCTGTATAAAATATTAATTGTTTATTCTGAAAATCGTGTCAACTACTAATTGACGGCAGGTAATTTATTAACAAATTAAAAACACAAGACCGGTCTGAGTGGAGAGCCTTGGGGGAGGCCTATGTCCAGCAGAGGACGTCTTTCGGCTGACATGATAATTAATTAACATATTTTTATTATTATCTCGTAAGGCTTGGTAGACATGCTAAACTACTTATTACTTAAGTTAAAATAACATTGTATAGTTTGTTTACAATTCGCAGCAAGGTATTTATTCATTAGGCACAATATGGTATTTTATCAGAATAACCTATCTGTTTATCTCTACTCTTTCTCAAGTTATTCCCGCAACAAAAACCTAATTGCTAATTGCTATTGGGGGTTGCTAATTACGTATGCAGGAACAAGAAGATATTTGTACTAATGCCGTTTGATTTCTCAGGTAGTAGTTATTAAATCAAAGGGAGACTCGATCAGAGTGAGCGACAAACTTACTCCGAGCCTTGTTCAGAAGAATCAACAGTTTCAGCAAGAAGCAGGCGACTCTGTTCCGAACAGCCCAGATTTCTTGGACTACGTCAACTGCCGATCAGAACGCGAATTGTTTGTGACGTCGGTAAAGTGACACAAGTTTTTTGGTATTAGGTAGATCGTGTTTAGTTTGGCGAGCAGCATAGGGCTCTATAGGATAGGACTGCGTGGCAAGGCTGCTGGACTTGAAATGATAAATTTAGTGTAAAGCATGCGTTGCAGATGGGTCACATCTAGTGATGGGCGATTTCTGAAACGTTACAAAACTTTCCCTAACTACGAAAATAACAGCTTCTGAAAGTTACATAATAAGATGGAAATGATTCTGACACAAATAAATTTCATTTAAATTTCATGAAGAGTTTCCGTTACTTACGTGACATTACAAAACTTTAGTAATTTTAAAAAATTAAACGATTTCACTTTAGTAACTTTCAGAATATTGCATGAAATTTTAGGTGAAAGTTTCACTTTTGTCACTTTCGGAATATTTCAGAAATTTAAGTGAAACTTTCACTTTTGAAACTTACAAACCGCCCATCACTAGTCACATCGGGACAACTCGTCGTAATATGATAAATACCGTTCTCGTAACCAGTATTGACACTGTTACGGAAACAGGTAACGGTAATGTTACAAATGTGGAACCATCTTGCTGGGCAGGGAACGGAAATCTCCTTTATTTGATTGCGTCTATCGATCGGGTAACTACATCATATGCTCTCCCAAACGTTAGCGTATCCCTATCGATAGGCTTACCCTACTGATATGGAAACTGCTTCGAACTAGTTAACTACAACCATTGAGGTTACCAATTTCGGATTTAAGCACTTAGCATTACGTTAGTGTTACCCTATCCTTTCTCCCTCTCCGTTGACTCTGTTTCGCAGATTCAGGTTGATTTCAAGCCTGTGTTTGGATAGCCAATCAATTGCTAAGTAGTGCAAATTCTTTTGTATGGACTGCGCGTAGAGATTACAATAGCTTGAAACCGTTCAATAAACACTTCATAGGGAAAGCCTAGCGAGGGTTTTCAGGAATTGGTAAGCGCTTAGTCGAATTAATTGTATCAGATTCAGATCAGATTGTATGGGATAGCTTTTCATCAGGGTTGGGTTGCAGAATTTCACTTGTTCACTGTCATTTTTGACTGAGAATTGGGGTTTCCGCGCATTTGTTTTTTCACAAAATGGCGCCTGTGAAGTGAGTTCTTTTTGACAGTTGATGTTAAAATATATGTCTAGAGGAAGACCAAACTAGTGACAATTTACTTTTTCACTTGATATATACACATTTCAAATATTTAGGTACAAAATTATTTCAATTTATGTTTTTTACGTATTATCAACTCTCAAAAAGACCTTACTTCCCAGAGGCGCCATCTAGTGAAAAAACTGATGCGCGAAAACCACCATTGTTGTGGATCGATGATATTAACTACTTTTTTATTTTTCACGCAGGAAGATCTTGAGTTGAGGGAGACTTTGGATCTTGAAAGCTTTTACACAGTACGATCAGACAGAATGCGGGGAGATGACTTCCCCTCAGTACATGCTGTAAAAAACACGAGCAAGAAGAGGTGAGCTGTAGTGTTGTCAACCCCAGACATCCGACTAATGTTACAAATGCGAAAGTTTGGATGTTTGATTATCAATCACGTCAGAAATGCTGACCGGACCTGGATGAATTTTGACACAGGAATAAATTACAGTCTCCAGACAAGCTATTTTTTATCCCGGAAAATTTTATAGTTTCCGAGGGAATAGCGATAACTGACTTAACGCGGACTGGGTCGCGGCCATTAACCAGTTTTTCATAGATTAACATAACTAAATAAACAAAAAACAATAGTACTCGCCTAATCCAGATTAATAATAGAAAATCCATTCAATTAGCCTTTTTAGGGTTCCGTACTAAAGGGAGTCTAACGGAACCCTACTAATATACCTACGCTGTCCGTCCGTCCGTCCTAACTTAAAAGATGAAGATAATTTTTGAGCCATAAGCCAGTTGCTGCTGTAAGTTTCGAGACGCAACTATGAGTAAGAGTGAGTGGCAAACTTTTCGAATTATTTCAATTTCATTTATATTATATAAATTCATATTAATTAACATTTTGCATGCCTGACACGGGCCAACTGTGAAACGATCTTTTTCAACAATGCTTCCTGTACTGCACCACATTTGACTTTGACTTTGACTTTGAAACATAACTACGTTAAGCATAAAGCTTTGTTTCACAACTTGCAGCAATAACTTGCAAGTGTAAATGCGTCGTATTAGTTAGTTGGTGGTTTTTTTTCTTAATATGTGTTATAACTGTGCACATTTTTTTTAAAGAAAGTGAAATAATAAATGGGGTCCTAATACAAGAAAAGTTTTTTTAACAATTTTATTATACACGCGTCAAAAATGGTATGATTATTTTATTACAAACCCTGAAGAAAAACAGGTTTTCGGGCCGCTTACGTTACGTTACGTTATTGAGATAGTTTTTGTGTTTGCAGTAATCCTCTTACAATGTAATCACTGCTTATATAGTCACGTGGGGTAACTGTGCGCAGCGGGTAAGTGCGCGCAACCCTTTTATTTAGGAATGGGGAGGGAGAAGTTTGTGATATGTGTCGACAAATTAAAGTTATGTCGGTAGAGAATTAGTTTATGCAAGAAAAACCCAGATGGTATCATTCGTTTACTCGAAAAAGAAAATATTCAGAATTCGGTGTTCTAAAGGTAAAATTTGCTGTCATGGCAAAAATTTACACGAGTAAATGAAATTTGTTTCTGTAAGAAATGTATTTAAGCCTTTTATTTTGCATAACATTTCAAGCTATTTTATGTCTCAATAAAATGAGGTAGGTACGCTTGATCAAAATCAGTCCGCTTAGAAAAATAAAAAATTAAAAAACTTCTCTTAACTGCGCACACTTACCCGCAGTATGGGTAAGTGTGCGCATTTTGAGCTTGTTGAATTAAGGTGATTTTTCTTCGAAGTGGCAAAGTTTTATTGATAATTTCTTGCTATAATCATTACCTAAATAAATGCTTTGCCAGATACATATTTTCATTTTTCTTTCATGCTTATTGTTTAATTTTGATAATAGTTTAAAAAAAAAGTGCGCACACTTGCCCCACATGACTCTACCTGTGCCTGAAATATTAATCCATGTATACAATACAAAGCCAATTTTAAATTAAAACTTATTTGTTAAATAGGTCGTCAGCGAGCGGCGTGTCTGAAACAAAGCAGGCTGGTCGAATTTAACATTTTATAATTTAAGCAAGCCTTCATTTCAATAGGAACTTTAAAATTGAAGAGGAAATGAACCATTGTCCCACTTTATTATTTTTCAAGAGGGTGTGTTTATTACTGCTGATGGTTATATTTTTTATAGAAAATATGTTTTATTGACATATTTTGTTTTGATATATTTTGTTTTATTTTATTATACGTTTTTTAGTAAATGTTGTTATTATTAATTTGAACTATATTGACATTATAATGTGCAAATGCATTAATATCTATACGGCCATTCGCGCCAAATATAGAATACATAATAGATCTTGTTATCAGTGGCATAGGAGCGTCTGGATAATTTTGACGCCTTGGGAACGTATATATGTATATGTTAATGACTTTGACTGTACTAGTGGAAATAAGGGAATCATAATATTATTTTAATAAAATGCTAAACTTTAATTGTTTCAAAAGCCACTATTCTATAGAATCTCAACCATTGACCGAGTTGGGAAAATTAAGTTAGGATCACGACCTCGCAGTCACCCTATATACATATAACTATAATGTAAATTATTTGTATATTTACGTCAAGTTCTGGGATACTTCCGCAAATTATTTTTTTACGTTTGTTAACTTTTCAGACGTTTACCAGCTTGACAGAATTATACGGAATGAGTTCTATTTTAAATGTCAAAGTTTAAGAAGTTAAACGAATATGCAATCTCTGTTAAATGAATTTACAAGAGCGATGTACGGGCTGAAGAGAAAATAATTTCCTTAAAAAGCTTTATTACGTCTTCCTTTTCTAATTTTCCTAATTTACCCTCATTAAAAAGCAAACCCGCCGCGTTGCCGCGTCACGCGTCAGCTGACACCACCGCCGTGTGCTGTAGCACCATTTAATACATAATACATCGATAAATAAAATAAAATAAAAATATAAGAGGAAGAAGAAACACAAATTTACCTAGTCCTAAAATAAGGTCTAGGCTGGTACTATAGGGCAATTATAAACATTCTTATAAAGAAAAGTTTGCATAATTTATGGTTTATCCTTGAAATATCGAAACTCATTTCATAGAACGATTCACTTCGCCGAATTTTCATTTCATCGACAGGCATTTCCACGTGCATGAGCTTTATTTGTATTGTGGCCACAAGTCTAACCTAACATAACCTATGTAAATGACGCTTAAGATAATCTGAAAACGATAAGATTTCAGACGAAATTAGTTTTCGGTGAAATTAAGATGTTAGCAGAAATTAGTTTTCGGTGAAATTTAATTACAAGTCTAACCTACGTAACGAACGCTTAAGATAATCTGAAAACGATAAGATTTCAGCAGAAATTAGTTTTCGGTGAAATTAAATTCGGTGAAATTGTGGATATTTCAAGGGGATCCCATATTTTATAGGCTAACAGGCTTCATACTTTCGATTAGTATGTAATTAGTCCATTGAACAAGCAATAGCGATTTAAAAAAAAATCATTTTTAGTTATTTTATTTTATTATATGAGTAATATACTCAAATTTAACTTTCAACCTATTCGCCATGTATTACTTACCATATTCAATTTGATATAAAATACTTTTACCGAATAAACAGCTGGGTGGAGGCCGTCTCCTATCCGGATCTTAGACAATACAGACAGACACAGATAAAGTCAAGCGGAGCTATTCCTTTAGAGGGGTAAATGCGTCACATATTTTTTTAAGGGAATCCAACGTTTTAAAACCATTTTTGCGTCTTTTTATAGTAATTTTAGTACTTATTTGTCCCATGGGGTTGCCGGGTTAGAATAGTGCCACTCCATGTTTACCAGTGGATGTCGTAAGAGGCGACTAAGGAAATATAGGCTTGTAGCACTGTTAGGCGATGGGCTTGCAACTTTTTACTAATACTAATCTTAGCCTAATTATGCAATAATTATCAACATAATATGTTTAGAGGTGTTGGTAGCTCTCTCTGCCTAACCGAGTCTGGGAATGAAGGCGTGTGTGTATGTGTATGAGCATAAATTAGGTTTAATATGTTGAATTTATTTGAAAAAAATTAAGTGACGCATTTATCCCTTTTGACGGAATAGCCCCGTTTGACCTTACATAGAGTCACATACAGATTTACAGATATACCATGTCAAACGAATAACACCCTTATGTTGCATAGGGGTTAAAATCACAATGTTACGACCACTTATCCTTATTAAAATGACTGAAGCGGTGCAATTAAGAAACATAACTAAGTAGTAAGAATAAGTAATAAAGCGAAGGAGTTCCAACAAAGTAAAACAATATGTAAGGCAGGAGTAAGTAAAGGGGAAATTTAATAATATTCAAATGTGCTTCGCGTAGCGAAACTTTCTTTGTATTTGGAACTTGAACAGAAGCTACGTGTCCTTCCAAAGGCAATATTTGTATTTGCTTCGTTCGTTGGTCTGTCTGTATTTTCGATTCAAATATTCTTTGACCGCCATTCATTACTGACAAGTAAATAAAAGCTATCGTAAAGTTAACTATACGATATCACGTCCAAAGCAATATTACTTTATGGTGTTGAATAGATGCTCTGAACGCCCAATGTAATTACGCTATGGGGATGCATTTTTCATAGGTCTATATTGTCTGGCCTTACATCATTTTGCTATAAGCTTACATAATACAATTTCATTGCAATCTAATATCTATACCATTTCAAAATAAATAAGTCTTTTAACTACTTAAATGTCCGAAAATCTAGTAAGTCGTTTTTTAGGGTAGTCATAGTCCGTGGTAATAGTTTCGCTATGTCTGACATATTAGTCACGCCAACATAGTGGTAAAATAAAATCATGAAAAACTTTATTTTTAAGTGTACCTCCCCTGCACGTAACGTGGGGATGTATTTTTTTTCTCGTCTACCCCGTAGTGTTGGGTGTCGTCGGATAGGTCTTTCAAAAATAATGTGTGTTTACAACAATACAATTTTTCGATTAAGGTCTCCGTTTATGAAATATTGAGCTATAAAGCGCAAATTTTTGTGTTTTGTGTGTGTTGTGTGTTGCCCCCTCCCCCCCCCCCCTATAGCCATAACTACAAATACTTGTGGGAGGACCTTGTGCAGGGTCCGTCCGGGTTGGTACCACCATCTTATCCATTAACCTACCGCCAAGCAGCAGTGTTCGCATCGTTGTGTTCCGGTTTGGGGATAAGACAGCCGGTGAAATTACTAGCATAGAGGCATTCCATCTTAGTCCTCGGGTTGGCAACGCATTAGCAGTCTTAGGATTGCGGTCTTGTGAATGCGAATGTCTATGGGTCACAGTCTCCACTTACCATCAGGTGGCCTGTGTGCTCGTTTGCCTTCCCACGCTATAAAAAAAAAAAAAAAACTAAAAATCTGAAAAATATTTTCAACAAAAGCGCATATAACGAATTTTAAAAGAAAACTATCACGGCTAAGTAGACATGATTGGTTCCGTAGATCCAGGCGACTAAAGTGTTTATACCTACTAAAATCGCCTAAGACAGCATAACTTTAAATAGAGAATTGGTACATACTTGTGGTTTTTTATATAGTTTATGTGAAGTAACGGCTTCGGAACCCTACACTAGGCATGATCAAACATGACTTGCCCGGTTTTGGTGATCGCATTACCTTAATTTTTTGCATACATTCTTTATTCCGTCGAATCTTTAATTAAATAACATACATACATACATAAATTCACGCCTTTATTCCCAGAGTGGGGTAGGCAGAGCTAAAGAATTACCAACAAGTCTTAAAACTTCTTGATAATTCTGTAACCACATTTTGCACGAGTAGGCTAAGATGTTTCCCAAAATAACATCTTTACCAATTACCGCCTTAACACATATTTGTTTACCGCGAATCGAACCACACTCCATTTTATTAGAAATAAAACATCAAAAAACAGTCACGTACGTATAAAGGTTGATTATAATTTAAATTAAATTTAAACCTACCTTTTATCTTAGCAACGTTCGCAATCTTGGGACAACAGTATCGGCTTTGAGTTAAACTTCAAAGGTTTAACGTATTATGGAGGTGTTAACACTTCGAGAGAGAATTTGCGAATTTAATGAAATAACTCACGCCCATATTTCTTAAAGAGATTTGTACATAGCATAAATAGAAAAGTAGTAAACCTATGGCCTTTTAGGAGTTTATGTTACCTATTGGCGCTCGGGCACCAGCGTTGCGTTGCGTCGATACTTAAGAGCCCGCACAGGCAGATAGCGGTCTAGAGTTCCGAGTTCCGCGTTCAGAGTTCTGCGTTCCAACAAATATACTGAGTGCTTGCGATAACGCACACAGCAAGCGGTCAGACCGCGGCGGTCATAGTGGAACGTCACGTTCTAGAGTTCTTTTGCCGCCGAGACAGAGAACGCCCCGTTCACCATGATGTCTGAAGTTGCAAATGCGGAAAAACTTATTGAATTGGTTAGAGAAAGGAGATGATTATATGATTTTAGTCATGTATACTATAAAAATTGTGACAGACAAGAAAAAATATCGAATTCTTCTTGTTCTTCTCGTGTTATGTTAATTCGGTGAACCCAATACTTTTTAGAAGCTAGACTCCACAAAAGCATTGCTTCTTTTTCGGAAGATGAACTTTCTAGCGACATGTTACACATACAAAGACACGGATGAAAATGGAACGCCAGAATTTGAACGCCTCTTGTGTGTGTTGGAACTCTCGAGTGGACAAAACGCAGAACTCTGAAAGCTGAACTCGGAACTCCGGACCACTCTCTGTCTGCGCGGGCTCTAAAACGTACGACGGCGCAGCCCCATTAAACTGGCCGGGTCCGTCCTGTAGAGATTGCTTGCGGGTGCCAGGTAAAAAACGTAAGTTTGTATAGGTCCTTGTAACACATCTGTTCTATATTTGAAATCTGACGTAAATTCCATATTAGTGTCGTACACAACTACATGCAACTCACGCAAAAGGACCTTTACTTAAGTTTTTTACCCCTTTGTTTGAAGACGAACTACTGTGTGGTTTATACTGCGATACGAGTATAACATTTTTCACATTGTTTTTTGAGATGAAAGCTGTTTTTTAAATAACTTCAACCATAACATATTATTATTCTTTATTTTGCTACAATTACAACAACATCATGACAACATATTTAATAGATTTAAATACAGTAGACGTACAATATTTTAAGAAAAGCGGACGTTGCTAGACAGTTTTTGTTATACAGTTTTTGACTAAAATTATGTATGCCTTTGAAATCTCTATCATATTTAATAAACAGTCTGAGAAAAAGGATCTTTAAAACCCCGAAAGACTCCTCTCATGAGAAAAGAGATTAATAACGTGAGGAAATGTAGCACCTCACTCGATTTGAATAATTCTGGATTATTTCACTCAAAACAACGATTCAGTACCTACGCTAGAAAGTTTTAGTATACGCGTACTCGGCTCAAATCTTAAACAAATCCAAACATATGTCTAAAGGATCCAAGCATAAAGGATCATCCATACTGGTGCTCAAAATACGCTGACGCACAGTAAACTTAGTGACGCAACTTATGCGTCACCTTTTTTTTGTTTTCTGTGCCCGAAAGGAAGCCCAACGGGCCTTATTAATATGCCTATGCTGTCAATCCGTCCTAACTTTGAAGAGCTGTTTATTTTCAACCATAATAGAAAGCGGGTTTATTTTTTATTCAGAATATTATTATGTGTACGGCTAATTATTATATTACGTACAAATTATTTTATTATTTATTTATTTAAGGCATTTATTTCCAATAGAGTACATTTAATATGCATTATTCATAACATTAATTTAAATAAATTATATTATTTCACATTTTACTTATAACTAAAAATAAGATTGGTGGCTAATCCGATTCGCACTCGACCGGTTTTTTACGCATAACATCCACACTGAATATAAAAAAACAATGACGCGGCGACGCATCTTTTACGTAACGTTTTAAGAAATGTCATGTCATTTGGTTCTCATGGACGGACGTTAATACGTCAGCGTTTTTTTAATATCTGGTGTGGACGGTATGCGTTAAAATAGGTGACGCATGTCACGTCAGGCGTTTACGGTGCGTCACCGTATGTCGAGCACCGGTGAGGTCGACCCTTTACTCAATTTGCCTGAAACCAGAGTCGACGCTGTGGAATATTGTCTCCGCAAATGTTTTCGGAAGGAACGAGGACGTAAATTATTTAGTATAATGGGATGGGAATATACAAGGTAGGTAAGCAATCTAAACGGTACAGAGTGTGGGGAAAATTGGAAACTATAGTTAGGATAATCTGTTTTCGGGAAACAACGCCTCGAGTTTGGGAAAAGAGAAAAAATTGGCCAAGTGCGAGTCACACACGAAGGGTTCCGTACCATTCCTGTATTAGATCCTTGGGGCCACTCATTGATTTTTCAATTTTTTTGTAATAGTGGCAAATAGTATTAATTACTCACTAGGTATTTATAAAAAATATGTGTCTCCCTATTACAGTATAAGATATGCAGCGATTGTTAAGGTCGAGCAAAAATCTCCATTAAATCACGTTTCTTCTAGGGAGCTTCCTTTAATTACATACATCCATACATAAACTCATGCCTTCATTTTCAGAGTGGGGTAGACAGCGCTAAAGAATTACCAACAAGTCTTAAAACTTCTTGATAATTCTGTAACCACATTTTGCACAAGTAGGCTAAAATTCCCAGTGTATTAGTGACCCACACGGCAACCTTTAATTATATTTTTATTATTATTATTAGTTATTGGAGCGATGCTCTATTCTTCCCCGATTCAGATTTTTGTTTGTCCGCATACTACTCCCAAATATTTAGAGATATCAGGATCAAATTTAGCCCGTAATATGACATCTAGCCATAGATGGTAAAAAATAAATAAATTGAAAATCGGACATACCACCGAGGAATAATCACTAAAAATCTGTTCCCATAGACTTTCAATGGGGAACATGGGAATAGAGCCAAAACTTCGTTTAAAAGCGGCGCTCCTCGCTCGTAACCTTTCTGAAGCTTCATCTTTAGCTAAAGCTAACAGACATGATGAGAAAGAAATCTGTAGCAGCTTCACTCCATTTAGACTTGCCCAGGGACGGTAAGTGCACCTAGAATAGTAGGTATACACATCGTAAAAATTGCAACTGTCTATCTTTTACGGTTCATGAACGGACAGACAAACAGGCGTCATATCAGGTATAAGCCTTGATTTTACTGGATAACAAATGATATGTATGATAGATTGTACACTCAATCAATATTAATCAATATCATTTATTTGCAGAATACAGTACATAAGATGTTACAGTCAATAAATAAATAAATAATAAATAAATATCAGGGGACAATCTCACACCAATTGACCTAGTCCCAAACTAAGCTCTAGGCTTGTACTATGGGTACTAGACAACGATATAAATACTTATATAGAGAAATAAATACTTAAATACATAGAAAACATCCATGACTCAGGAACAAATATTCGCGCTCATCACACAAATATCTGCCCTTACCGGGATTTGAACCCAGGACCGCTCGCTTCGTAGGCAGGGTCACTACCAACTAGGCCAGCGCGTCGTCAATAATAATGTCCAATGTATCCAGCCTGCAAGCAAGCGTGCAAATATTAATTTAATGCAATATATAAATTTATTAAAAAACGAAATACATTTAAAATTACAAATAAAAGCGTTAAAATTTATAAAATACCACAAATGTCAGTGATCACAAATTATTACAAATTATTACATTTTATTACATTGCTCGAGGAAGTCCTTAACACAAAAGAAAAACCAATCTAGGAGCCAGTTCGTCAATTTGTTCTTAAATCTATTTCCCCTGTTAGATGACCATGTCTGATTTATTTTCTTTATATCTAAAATCAAATACCTAACCTATGTAACCTGAGCTCTAGACCTATACTCGTGGGATTTGCTATCTCATTAACCAGAAAAGCGGTGTTCTGTTCAAAATAATATTTTTTTTCTACCATTTAGTATAAACCATTAGTATTGATATGGTTAACGGTATTCGAATACCACCTAAAGCGTAACCAGAGCGTGAAAACTAGTCTATAATGAGTGTTGCCATGGTAATAACAGTTCTATAATAATTGTTATAGCATTGTTATTTATTACCATGGTTACCGTCATTCCGGATATCAGTCTTGGCGAACACTGGTGAACACTTGACATCATAATTTGTATATTAAATCGTTAATAATGTTTAAATAAGAATTGAAATTCTCATCATAAGTTTTCATTCAATTAAAGTTCTCATAGTTAAATTGGTTGTAATAATGCTGGTCATTTCCTGGGCATTTCTTAAAAAGTTTGTACCTAGTTAAGGACTAAAATTAAGAAATGTTAACTTTTCCGCTGAGTTACGAAAATTAGTCGTACATTTATATCCGACCTCTCAACGCCAATTAGCAGTATCTCAAATTCAATAAATGAAGTAGATTCAATCTTCACCCGTTAGTAATATGCTTGCACTTGCTACAGGAGTTTTGGCTGAGTTACCACCATTTGTCTGAATAACAAATTAACTAATCGTAACTCAGTGGAAAGGTTATGGTTTCCTAATTTAGCACTTAACTAGGTACAAACTTTTAAAGAAACGCCCTCCTACGGATTTGAACGCATAATAGAAAACTTCTGTCAGTCGAAAGACGTCCACTGCTGGACATAGGCTTCCCCAAAGGCTCTCCACTCAAACCAGTCTTGTGCTTTTCGCATCCACCGCGTTCCAGAGATCTTTGTAAGGTTGTTACTCCATCTTGTTGGAGTTCTACCTACAGCTCTTCTCCCGGTCCGCGGACGCCTCTCAAGAACCTTCTGACCCCATCGGCCATTAGTCCTGCGAGCGATGTGCCCCGCCCACTGCCACTTAAGTTTAGCTATTCTTCGGGCTATGTCGGTAACCTTAGTTCTACTGCGGATAAATCATTAAACGTTAGACGTAACCAATGTAACCTGAGCTTTTAATCAATACCCGTGGGAGTTCCCGGAGTTCCTGTGAGTATCTCAAATCGCAATTACCAGAGAAGCGGTGTTCTGTTCAACCTAATTACTTTCGTCGTGCATATGCTTTGATGTCATTATATTTGTGTGTTAATTATTTAGAAACTGAGCCAAGGTTACGGAGACATAATATAGGGCATTCCATTTCAGATAACTATCTTGGGATTGCAAATACAGATAGTTCGATAAAGGCTTTTAGGATACGGTACATGCCAAAGGTGTAAAAAATAACTGTGACTGTTCTCCTTCTTTCTTTGCCAGCTACTACCGCTGGGATATGGCGTTTCCACGTGAAGTGATTTCGCCAGTGTCAAGTACTTATATATAAGTATAAATCAATATAGCAATAAAACACAATCCAATTTTCTCTAGGAAGATTGGGGGCAACGTTGTACGGTGATTTGTAGGTCAGAGGTCAAGATAGTTTTAACCTCTGCACCACTGCGAGTCCACTTGAAACGAGAAGAAAGATGCCAGATACACGAAATAAGTCCAAGTCTTCAATCACTGTGCGACACAAAGGCATAAAAAGTACAAATCACTATCAGAAAAGAACTTTGAACACCTAATTACCCAAAAATTAAAGTCTAAAACAAATTACACGTCCGCCATCTTTTAACGTTGCAAATGGCCACTGTGACTGTTTTGTTTGTCTGTATGACATTTGTTTTTCTCAGCGAAGAACTAAAATTACAAAATCAACATAACACGTTCACGGATAGTACAATACAATACACAATACAATACAAAACACTTTATTGTATACCAAACAAAAACAACAGAGAAGGAGCACAAATAAAAATAATACAGGTACACGACAGGTGGTCTTATCGCTGATAAGCGATCTCTTCTAGACAACCTTAGTAGGGACTAGGGGTCAATTAATATATTTCATACAGGACGTCGAGAGACGTAAGCTAAGACCCGTGATATGGCACTACAGCTGTGGCCGGTGTTTTTAATTACACCAAAAACGGAACTCGGTCCATGGCCGGCTGTTTCCCATAGCATTTATAGGAACACGGACTCTGTGCCGTTTTAGGCTTTAACACAAGCAGCTAGTGTCACAACCAAAAAGCTCTAGGGCAACCTCAACCTCATGCACTACGCTAAAAGGGGAACGACGCGTGGTGTGACACACCATGGCTGGATTTATGCGTCGTTGGACTAAAAGTAAATATGGCGATGTACAAAAATGTCTACTTGCATAAGTTCGTGCGTATATAATTTCGACCAAGTATAGAAACGTCCACCTGTATATTAGACCAAATATAAATATGTTGCGGCACTAGACTAAAAGTAAATATGGCAATGTATAAAAATGTCTACTTGCATAAGTTTTGTTAAAGATAATTAATAAATATATTTTCAAATGTTCTCAGTTTTTTTTATAATTTATAGATAAAAGTTGGTCTGTTTAGAATTCAGCTTGTTTGTTGATCGCTTATCTATTAGCTTGTTCATATTTATTGAATATACATACATACATACATACATAAACTCACGCCTTCATTCCCAGAGTGGGGTAGGCAGAGCTACAGAATTACCAAGCACTCTTAAATAAGTTGTTGATAATTCTGTAACCAATTCTGTTATTGAATATTATTCGTTTTAATTTAAGAACTAGATGTTACGAGGGGATGAATTTGTTCCGTATATGTATTATTATAATCCTGGACCTATGTAAAGAAAGTAGTCATTTTTATATTCCGACTTGATAAGACTTAGACATTTGTATACTTTGAAAGTAGTCATTTTTATATTCCGACTTGATAAGACTTAGACATTTGGATACTTTGAAAGTAGTCATTTTTATATTCCGACTTGATAAGACTTAAACATTTTGAAGTATTGGCTTTCTAATACTCGGACCAATTTTTATTTTATATGTAGACATTTTTATACATTGCCATATTTACTTTTAGTCCAACGACGCATAAATCCATGGCTGTGGACGTAACGGCCGTGGACGAGCTGCCACAACAGGTAAGATTTCTATTGTATGAAATTACATACATATATTTTCCGTCATAGTGGCACAATGTTTGACACAACGTTAAATGTGACAGTCCATCCATGGCCGTAGAAAATGTTGTATGAGATATATTTGTGCCATATCATGCAATTTCGAATTTGGTGCTGTGTCCGTGAAAGTGTAAAATTTAGATATTTGGCATTTTGATTCACGTTTGGTTTGCTGTAAGGTCGCCTCGGGAAGGACATATTGGTCAAGGAACTTGGTTTTTAGGCATAGAGGAAATTTCTCCCCGAAAATCCAGCTCATATAAAGTGGCTCATCCCAGCTGCACTCTCCTCTCAGTGTTTTTGCTTCAGAATATAATTCCGCCTACTTTGCATTTCAAATTCTTATCTACCTAGTAAATATTTTGCAAAGTTAGGTGCTCTCATGTCTTTCATACTTAAAATGTTAAATACTAACCAGAGACTGCACGTGTCACGAAGGCAGCTTAGTAGAAAATAAACGATATAGTCGATTTGACTGACGTCTATGACGTCTATCGTGATATCAGCGATGAAGGGCATTGCATATTTAATTTTATTATAAAAGATGACTTATCTTATACACCGTGTTTTTTTATGTACGATAACTTTGGCATATTACTAGGTACATCCATAGAAACTTCAGAGTTGGGCAGATTAAGTGTCCTAGTTAAAAAGAGCCATAAAATTAAAACAAGACAGATTTTTTAAAAAATTATCACGTTTTTATTTTTAGCGTAGGTACTCTATACTTAAAAAAACTAATTCATAAGTTCAAATCGCTCGCCATCAGCTTTAATAACTTGACGCGGCACGCACTACCTCGTCTGGTATTTCATCCCATATCTTGACTAATCGATGCTTGAATGAGTTTAGATTCATGCCCTGTGTGCTCCCAATCTTGCTCAGCATGTAACCCCATATCGAAAAGTCCAAAGCATTCAAATCCGGCGATGATGCAGGCCATTCTTGCCAAGGTATAAAATCTGTCAAATTTGTACTACACCAGTCTTGAGTGCGTTTAGCTTTGTGAGATGGGGCACTATCTTGTTGGAAGCAGTAATAGTCGTTTCCATATAATTTTTGAGCATTTTCTAGCAAATGACCCTGTAACACGTTCTGGATGTAATAGTCTTAGTTAATTTTGACACCTCGATCAATAAACAGCAGCGGTAACTTGCCTCTAGGCGATATCGCACCCCATACCATGACAGCTGATGCACTCTGGAACCGTTGTACGGCTAATTTGTCCACAGGAATATCCTTCAATGAAGCACCATAGACACGATCGTTTTGTTGGTTGTAACTGTCTTGTAACTGGAACATCTTTTCATCGGAAAAAATAATATCATCGCCGTCGTGCCAAGCTAGCAATTCCCTACATTTTTTCACTCTAGCTTTTTTCTGGGCATCTGTTAAGCCATGATTTTTTTGTTTTTTGTAGGCCTTTAGCCCAAGATCATATTTTAAAATACGACTCATTGTTCGACTGGATATTTTCATATCTTTAGCAAGTTTGCTTGCACTTCGAGCTGGATTTCGTCTAATACGCTCACGAATATTTTTAATGATGTTTTTGGTGCGAACAGATGGCTTTCTCCCAGGTTTGGGCCTGATTTGTGAAGATCCCGTTTCTTTGAATCGCTAGACGGTCCGCGATATAAACCTTATATTGATATTTAAATGTTTCAGCGTCTTCAATATCTCACACGGTCGGTATTTTTTCTGGTACAAATCGCACACGAGCTGGCGTTTCGCGTCCATTGTTGAAAACAATATAAAAACAAAATATATCAAGCTGACGTGTAGAAATCATAAAGAAGGTTAAATTGTCAACAACAAAAAAAATACAAAGTGAATAAGAAGTTTAGTTATATTTAAGTAAAAAAGCCATACACAACTAGGACACCTTAATCTGCCCAACCCTGTAAGTGGTAGATAAAAAAAAAACTGTTCAGATCATAGTAATTAAATGTCGTATTTTTGGTCATTCTAAAAGGGCCTTTAGAGTTAACTTATAGTCCGTGTCAAATACGTCAATGTTTGCGTGACATACACACACAATTAAGAGCCTTTTACACCAGTTCAACGTGATTAACTGATTAAATAAAAAATTAAATATCTTTAAACCGTAGGAGTTATTTTTGTCAGTCTTCGGGAAACTTTATTTGACCTAAAGAACGTTCCCTTAAAGTTATCATAAATTGACAAAAATACGGTGTAGAAAGGCAAATTTAGAGGGGACATGAGTTTGAAAACCCTATCCTAATCTCTAATATATAAAATTTCCATGTCACAATGTTAGTTACCGTACCCCTCCGAAACGGCTTGACCGATTCTTATGAAAATTTATATGCATGTTCAGTAGATCTGAGAATCGGCTACTACCTATTTTTCATCCCCCTAAATTTTAAGGATTTTACATACATGGCAAAACAACGTTTGCCGGGTCAGCTAGTAATATTATAAAAGCGGAAGTGACTCCGTCTGCCTGTTACACTTTTACGCCTTAACCTCTGAACAAAGAAAATGTTGTATGGAAATAGCTTAAGCAAATTTAAATACATAGAAATCACACAAATTTGCCCATATTGGAAACGAATCCGGGACCGCTAGCTTCAAAAGTAGTAAAGAAAGTAACACTTTCAGGTAAATGCGTCGTAAATAAATAAACTTTTTAATCTGCTACCTAAAAAGGAACAATAAATACAATAGCGAGTATTCCGCTAAACATGAAAAAGTCTTACGTTCAAATTTTATGCTAGGCAAAATTAAATGTTATTCCTTTTCAAACAAAGTCCCACTCATAGTAATAAATTTATTTATAACAGAATTGGTTAAAAGGCTTTTAAATGGAGTGGAAGTTCGAGTGTAACTTTTTAAAATAAGAACCGGGGGCATATTTTTCAATTAAAAGAAGTGTTGCCGAAACAGTCAGCTGGCATTTCGAAATATATTTAAATTAACCCCGCAGTTGGCCATAAATCTTACGAAAATACTTTTCTCTTTTCGTTCGTTATAAAAGGAACAACGGAGCTTTTGAGCAACGGGAAATGACGTTATTGTAATTTATTGAAAAAAAACATGGCGTTGTTCTCAATTTATTTATGTCCTTAAAACTATTTATCAATATTTAAAACGTTTTCTTATTACAGAGTTCCTAATCGTATCAGGGCGTTTTTCAAAAAAAGTGTACATTAACTTTTTTTTCCAGAATTAGTTTTTTTTTGGTTTTCCTTACTCAGTATCGTTGATACTATCGATCCTCATGCAAGAAATAAAGTGTCCCAGATTTTTCTATGTAAGTTTTTTCTTCCAGTGCGTCACGTCCATATAAATAAAAAAAGACTGCATTCAAAAATGTGACGATTTGGAACGGAATATTTAGGACACTTTTTTTCTTGTATGAGGATCGATAGTATCAACGATTCTGAGTAAGAAAAAAAATAAAAAAACGAATTCTGAAAAAAAAAAAGAAAATGTACACTTTTTTTGAAAAACACCCATAACCCACGTTCACACCAACCATATTTCTCAACGCTCTTATTTCCACTGCTTTACCTCTTTTTCCTTACCCAACTTTCACTGTCGAACATTACTTATAGTTTCGCAACTATCACCCCCTGTGAACAGCCAAACGAACCTTTGACACTTTCTGACTGTTCACAAAGGTACGCAGTGCTCCATTGTCGATGTTTCCAGCTGTCACTCTTCTTTAAATGTCCCTTTTCATATTTCCCATCTCTTGTAAATATCGTTCAAAAATATACATACATACTCATTCAATTGTTGCAATCTTTCATTTCGAATCCTAGTATCACACTCCGTCCAATTTTCCTCTCTTTCAAAGCTCATGAAGTTCCCTAAATATTGACAGTAAGTATAAAGGAACAAATGTCAAACTTCGTTGTTGCAGGTACCGGAACAGTGATGTACAGCTGGGGCTGTAATTTACCATTTAGATTAATCTTGACATTATTATTATTAAAAACATCTCAAAAAACAATTTCCGTGATAACAGTGACGATTGAAGGGGTATTAGTGATTTAACTGAATCGGATTAAAATACTATAGAATAAATACTTTATTTAATCATAGAAAAGTGCTTTATTTCTTTAATAAACTTTTTTAAATACACTTCTCGCACGACTGATTTTAATATGTAAAATGGAGTTTTCACAACACTATTTGTCAGCTGTCAAAAGTGCCATCTCTCGGTGCCGCTACTACATATAGTACTTGGTTACCTTATATTAGAGAGACTACGCCCACTTACTATCACGTGATCTGTGCGCTTGTCTGCCTTCTCTTTGCCTTGCTTCGGCATCTATCACCAGACCTATCGACGCCGAATCGGCTTGAGTCGGTAAGAAAAAGTTTTATGTTCATGCAATAAGAGCGGAAACGACGTCGTTCCGTTCGCAACGCCGAATCAAGCCGAGCCGAGCCGAGCGACGTCGTTTTCGCTCTTATTGCATGGACATAAAACTTTTTCTTACCGGCTCAAGCCGATTCGGAGTCGATAGGTCTTGGGAGACCCTACGACAAGTAGCACCATACCATGGTTATGTAGCTTCAGTGCTTCAATATGGACTGTTGTTGTGGGGAAACTCGGTGCAGGTAAATAAGGGGTTAATTCTACAAAAAAGTGTGTGACAGCCATTTGTGGTGCTTTTATAACGGAAGCCCAGGGGTAAGATTGAAAGATTGAAATTACTTACTCTGACGTGCCTATATATTAAGCAACTAGGCATATTTGTTAAGCAATAACCGAATTTGTTTAAAATAACAGATGTAAGTAGTAGAACACAAAGGAAATGCAATGTTGGTAAATTGTTCCTTCCAAAACTGAAGTTGCAAATGTATATACAGTGTGTAAACGGAATACGAGCAAACCTTTTGACCACGGTTAATTATGCATCCTAATTAACAAAAAAAACATGTGTAACGTTAACGTACGAGGGTGGATTGAAAAGTTCTGAGCCTGGTAAAAAAAAGTAACGGGCTCACTTTTTATAACAATTTTATTTTTCGACATATTCTCCATGAAGGTCAATGCACTTAGTCCACCTCGCCTCCGACTTCATTATCCCATCAAAAAAAAAGAATCGCTGAGGTCGTTAAAATATGAGTCTACTGCTTCTTGTACCTCCATATTTGTCGAAAATATTTGTCCTCCCAAGTGTTTTTTGAGGTTTGGGAAGAGATGATAATCGGGAGGAGCTAGATCCGGCGAGTAAAGGTCATGCGGCAGCACTACAAATCCACAATCATATATTTGTGCCATTCATTTCGCCGAAGTGTGAACGCGAGCGTTGTCTTGGTGAAACAGTACTTTTTTCGACAGCATTCCAGGTCTCTTTATTTTAATTTCCTCACGCAGACGACGTAAAAGAGCACAATAGCAGTCCGAATTTATTGCTTTGCCCTTTTCGAGATAGTCTAGATCATGATATTCATGATAACCCCCCTGCAATCCCAGAAAACTGAGGCCATTACCTTATTAGCTGACAAAATGACCTTGGCTTTTTTGGGTGGTGGTGAACCTGGTCTTTTCCATTGCCTGGATTGTTCTTTCGATTCTGGAGTACTGTGGTGGACCCATGTCTCGTCCATAGTTATAAAACGATTGAAAAAATCGTCGGAGTCACGTTGAAACATACATAAACAATCTTGGGAAATTGTAACACGTACTCGTTTGTTCTCGACTGAAAGCAGTCTAGGCACCCACCTGGTTGAAACCTTAGAAAATCCAAGAACATCGGTGATGATGTTCTGTGCCCGCTCATAAGAAATACCCATTGCTTCCGCTATCTCCACAATCTTCAATCGCCTATCCTTCATTATCGCATCTCATATATTATTGACATTTTCGTCCGTAGTAGCCGTCAACGGCCGCCCACTCCTAGGCTCGTCTTGAACAGTCTCCCGACCACGTTTGAAACCAGCTACCCATCTTTTTATGGTAGGATACGATGGAGCAGATTGCCCTTATGTTTGATTCCTATCTTCAAATATTTGTTTTGGTGTTAACCCCTTCTTTTGCAAACATTTTATGACAGAACGGTGCTCAATTTTATCCATTACTTGAAAAATCAGTGACCTTATGTAGCAGTTCGAGCATAAAATGCAAAATTGTGACAGGAAAAAAACAAAAGATAGTGCATAATGGCGACTAAATATGGCACTTTGACCTGCCAGTATTTATTTGTTTTTTTTTTATTATATTCAACCTTAGGCTCAGAACTTTTCAATGCACCCTCGTAAGTTGTATTTCTTTTTTTCATACAGATTAATTCGCCACGCAATGTATCAGAAATAGCCCAATTAACCTACAATTAACTGAGACTCAAATCTTCGTTTACATTATACATTGCTGCTCGATGGAGGTTTCAAAAATTAATTGCGCTCTATAGGTATATTAGAGTTATTAACGAAATTCCATGTTTACATGACTTGTACAGCCATAACCTACGTCTAGTTTAAATGTTTGCCTGTATCCCATTTACACACTGTATTACGGCGTATAAACTATTTTTGTTTTTTGATTTTGATTTTACAAAATAAACATTACCTTCGTTTGTTTTCGGTCGTGTAAAAACCTGACTCTGTTTTTAACCTCTCAAGTAAACATTACCACACTCCTCGCTTAATTTTCGGAGCCGTTGTCTCCTCGTAACGTTACTTTAACGATGTCTTCGTTAAAAACATTCCGCGGTGAGGAGACGTCGTGTAGTAATGAACGCGATAAATTCCAAGTTAAACTGGTGTCTTGACGTTTAATACACGTTTTAGTTTGCTAGTCTATCTATTTATCATAGTTTTACCCCTGACAAAAAAAGAGAGGTGTTTAACATTTAACGTGTGGATCTGTCTGTGGCATCTTAGCTCAAAAACTGGTGGGAGGACCTTGTGCAGGGTTCGTCCGGGTTGGTACCACCATCTTATCCATTAACCTACCGCCAAGCAGCAGTGTTCGCATTGTTGTGTTCCGGTTTGGGGATAAGACAGCCGGTGAAATGACTAGCATAGAGGCATTCCATCTTCGTCCTCAGGGTTGGCAGTGCATTTATTTTGCAGTCTTGTGAATGCGAATGTCTATGGGTCACAGTTTCCACTTACCATTAGGTGGTCTATGTGCTCGTTTGCCTTCCTATGCCATAAAAAAAACCGGATGGACTGATTTGGACGTATTTTTCTTTTAATTTATCGCTTATCGAGATGATTTTTAGCTAGGTTCCAAATCGGTTAGGTAGTTCATGATGATATCTGCTCTGAAAGAAGCGGCCGCCATTAAATAGGACTATTTATCTAAACTTTTGTGGCGGATTTAAAAACGCCTATCGGTAATATACCAAGGTCATTGGTAAGTCAACCTATTGCCTCTAGGGGTTATGGGGGAGATCATTTTCAATCATTTTGGTCCCATAATACCCTACGCCAAAAAGTTAGTAAATTTTTCTGTTTTTGTGTTATTTAGGTAAGTTGGATAAACTGATAAAAAAACATGTTTATTGTTTTACTTTTTGTTCTCGCATTCTTAAACGTGTACAGATATTTCTACTTTTAATATTGCATAAGAACAGCAATTTTACTCTGTACGAAAGCTATTAAAAAAAATATGATTTAAAGTGCAAATTTTTTTTTGTTGTAAATTTTTGGCGTTGCTTCTCTGACTTTTTTAAGCAAAAAATGATTGCAAATGACCTCTCACATAACCCCTGGAGGGGAGTACCAATAACCCTGTATAACCAAAATTATTATACGACTATCTGCAGTACGCGAGTCCAACTCGCATTTGACCTTTTTACACTGATGTCCGTCACGTAGGCGGGGCTCGTCTATTTTGACTATTGGTTGGCGTGGAGCCAGCGGGTCCGCAAACGTTACCCAAGCCAACTATAGCGGGCTATTATTGTTCAAATTTATTTCGCATTAATCATTCTTAAGTATTCTCTATTACTAATCGGATTGTACGTACAGTAAGAAAACTTAGTGCAATTTTACAAGCTTTCTATTAAATTTTCGACACTGCCTGCCTACGAAGCTAGCAGTTTCGGGTTCTATTCCCGGTATTGGTAAATATTTAAAGGCGAGCGCGAGTATTTGTTACTAAGTAAGTCCTGGATGTTTTCTATGTAGGTATTTCTCTATATCGACACTGAAAATATCAAATGTCTTAAGGGACAAACGCTAACTTTTCAAAAACACACACCCACCACACCCTCCACACCCAAGAACTATTTTTTATCTTATGGTTGTAACTATAAAAACAGTATTGTTCACTGCGAAACTTACTTACAGAGAAGGATCGGGCGCCTTGGTCCCATTTAATGGCCTCCTCGGTTTCCAGACCTAAATCCTCTGGGTTCCTATTAGCTATTACAGATGTAGTGCATTATATTATTGTTTTCCATAGTATTTTGTCGAAAACGTTCGTATTTGTCATGCTTCTTCAGTCAACCTCAGTACTTTTGTACTGTAACGAACTGAAATAGCACTACATCTGTACTTGCGTTACATGAAATAAAAGTTTACGACAAAACGATTGACCGAATATTGTAGCGTAACTTAGATGACGCATTCACGCAGTGGCTCAAGCTTTGGCCTGTTGATCGCAATGCACAAAGCTGCAGTACGCGGTACGACGCAACTTCATGACGCGGCGTCTTCTGTCTGTGCGTTACACGTTGGCGGATCATGGGCGTGCGTAAGGGACGCATTTACACCTTAGAGTGAGCAACATATTCTTGCATACCACTCTTACGTATTGCTCCGTCCCTTACGCACGCCCACGATCCGCTGACATGTAGAGGGGCCATTAGATACGTCCGTGATGATGATGAACAGCATGAATTGTTTGCTTTGCTTGCGGAGAAAGAAGACGAAGAAGTAGAGGAATTGATCGTGCTTCTTAACTTAATTAGAACTAGTCCAAATAATACAAAAGTATGTTTTTACGACAAAAAAGTGAAGGTTGCTACAAAAACGTATTTAAAAGACAAATTTCATTACAAAGTTAAACAAATCCATTTTGATTTGCACAGCGCACACCACCGCAGCGAATGAACAAGTACAACGCCCCGCTGTGCGGTGAGCTCCTTCCCCTCCCTCCCCGCTTGTCCCTCGCCGCCAGAGCGTTCGACATTACTGACCATTATCGACATTTTTAGAGTTCCGTTCCCAAAGGGTAAAAACGGGACCCTATTACTACTTAGTCGGTCCTAAAGTTCTGTCACTGGCACATTATTTTTTAATTTAGAACATAATTTTAAGAAAATGATTTTGTATTCCATTTTTGAATGTTTAACAATTTTGTTAAAACAAAAAACAGTCATTTGCTGCGATTTCTCACGATGGAGTGGACATTGAAAGAAAACCGAATAGCTGTTTTAGCGTTGCACCGCTGTGGGCACTCGCCAAGTATCGTTTTCAAGTTGCTCAAAAAATTAAATATAACGCTTAGGTTTGTGTACCGTACTATTGATAGGTACAATGAAGTCTCTAGTGTTGAGGACAAAAAAAGAACTGGCCGTCCACGCTCCGTAAGAACACCAGCAGTGATCAAAGCGATCAAGGCCCGTATAGCAAGAAATCCTGTCTGAAAACAGAAGTTGATGGCTTTGCAGATGGGTGTCAGTAGGAATACCGTCAAAAAGATTTTAAACGAAGATCTTAGTCTACGAGCATACAAAAAAAAGTGTGGACACATGCTTAATGCCCGTCTAAAAACAATCAGGCTTAAAAGATCCCGAAAGTTGTTAAAACAGTACGCGAAAAATCGACACCGCGATATCCTATTTACAGACGAAAAAAATTTCGATATTGAAGAAAAGTATAATAAACAGAATGATAGAGTGTACGCTAAGAGCTCTGAAGAAGCAAAAAAAACCGCTCCGCGGGTGCAACATGGGCATCATCCATCATCAGTGATGGTTTGGTTGGGAGTATCTTATTACGGGCCAACTGAGGTTCATTTTTGCGAAAAAGGGGTCAAAATCAGTGCAAAAGTGTACCAAGAGACGGTTTTGGATCAGGTTGTCAAAGATCTGCCCAACACGCTATTTTCAGGACATCATTTTGTGTTCCAGCAGGATTCTGCACCTGCACACAAAGCCAAGACCACTCAAGCCTGGTTTGAGCGTCAAAAAATCGACTTTATACGACACGAAGATTGGCCTTCCTCCAGTCCGGACCTTAATCCTTTGGACTACCAAATTTGGCAGGTCTTAGAGGAAAAGGTCTGTGCTAAACCACATACAAATTTGGAGAGCCTGAAGTTATCTATTAGAAAAGCAGTCGCTGAAATAGACATGAATATGGTGCGTGCTGCGATAGACGACTGGCCGCGGCGTTTATTGGCCTGTATTAAAAACAAGGGAAGTCAATTTGAATAATTTTAGTAAGTTATATTAATTCTCTATTAAATGTACTTTAAATTGGTATATAAATTATTAAAAACTAGGTAAGACTCTGCTGTCCGTCTGTCCGTCTGTCACCAGGCTGTATTTCACGAACCATGATAGCTAGGCAGTTGAAATTTTCGGAAAATTTTATTGCCGCTATAACATCAAATATTAAAAACAGAATAAAATACATCACATACAAAATACGTGATTTTTATAGATAATGGTACGGAGCCCTTTGTGTGCGAGTCCGACTTGGCTTATTAGACGAATTTTCTGATATTTGTATTTTCTTGTAAAAAATAGCGATCGCCTTCTTTCCCTATACACGTATTTACTGTTGTTATTATTTTCTTGTTTAAATACTTCAGCCGCTTCATTTTCCTATGAACATATTTACTGTTATGTATTTGTCTTGTTAGATCATTTTCTGTTTCTTTCGTGTTTATATTAGGCCCGGAGGGCCAAAAACACGCAGAAGTAGGAGCTCTGCTAAGCGGAACTCCGTCGACTCTGTCTAGTAATTTTTTTGGAACGGGACAAAAGGCGTTCGGATTTTTTTATATCTTCATCAGCATTTCGAAATCAAGTACTTCCAAAAACAAATTATACCTGTTATAAAAAAAATGCCACTTTATTAGTTTTAGGAAATACTAAATGTTCTTAATGTAATAAATAAATAAAATTAATGTTGTAACTGTTCCATTACCTTCAATATTGAAATGAATGACAAATTGATACTTACTTGACTTTAAGGTAACTTCAAGTTTAATAACCATCACCACGTTATCTATTCAGGGTGACTCCTGAATCGTGAAACCAAATATGTTGTTCTGGCTCTTTACCGTTAGATAATTAACTCGTACGTAACTCTACAAAAATATGTAAATGTAATAATTTGTAATAATTACTAAAATTATTAAATTTAAATTTACCAAGTCTCATGGTTACCCTACTTCTTACGTGAAATAGTAGAATAGGGTGACCACACGGTTGGTAATTTTTACTCTAGAAATTAAGTTTTCAACAATGTTTAATTGTTGGTTTTCGGAGTTAGTGCACTGAATTCGCCTTGAAATGCTGCGTTAGAAACCACAATTTCGGTTCACGACCAAGGAGTCACCCTGTATAATCGTTCTTCCCGTATGATACAGTAATAAGTGATTTATTTTAAAACTGAAAACAATTTTTTTATTCATAATTTAATGTCATGTTAGGGATCGTATCATAATATTTAAAAATCAAAATACATAATGCGTCCATAATACATAATGGTCATTATATAAGGATTTTTTTTCTGAAACAGTAATTTTTTCAGGTTTTTTTACAAGGTGACTGCTTAGAACCAGTCATCAAAATCAAAACGCCACAACAAATTAATGCTATCAAATGTATTTTGAGCCCTAACTTGGCAGTTTTCTACGAAAATTGTTACAATATCGTACTTAAATCAAAGACTTGAGTTATCTATAAAATTATAAATGTTTAAAAAAACAAAAACCACCCTCAAAAAGCAAAAATAACTCCTTTGCAAATGGTAAAAATGGTGGAAGTTTGCTTTTGATTAAAGTGTTGTAGGACGCCGACTTCAGTTGGACTGACCTATTACCTACCAATAAAAAAAAGTAATTTTTTGCTTTTTGAAAGTGGTATTTTTTAAACTTTTTTTTTAAAATACTTTTTATTAACAATAAAATTCACTTCTCAATTAATAAGAAACTATAAAACATTTCAATCTCGCCGCAAGCAACGCCGTGGGAAACTCATAGTCGTATATTTAAACCTAAATATGCTTCGTCATACTTAGTCACTGAACTATCTTAATCTTGTCGCCACAGTTGAAATATATACCGTTTAGAAGTTCCGGTGGCCATCTGTGGTCTTCATCATCAGTTCCACTTCATGAAATAGTCCTTTCCAAGAGCAAATACGCGAGTTATAATTAAAAATACCAAAATCGCTATAGGTGGCCTATACATTTTGAAGAGTTCCGTCGATTCCTCATGGAATCCATTATCAGATCTTCATTTTGATAAGAATGGGACCAAACGGAAAGCATCAGCTTTCACATAAAAAAGAATGTTCAAAACCAGTTCATCCAATCAAAAGTTCTGAGGTAACCAAACATTTAAAAAAAACAGTCGAATTGAGAACGTTTAAAAATGGGTGTCTGGGCTATAAAAAAAAAATTGGGTGAAAAACAGGGCCTGAATGGGTTCGTGTATGTAAATATACACACTGCAGCGTGTCGCTCGGCGTTTTTCCATCTTCTCCAGAAACACTGCCGTGTTCTAGATCTAGCATAATCATTATGTTTTTTTTTATGGCTTAGGAAGGCAAACGAGCACACAAGCCACCTGATGGTAAGTGGAAACTGTGACCCCATAGACATTCGCAATCACAAGACTGCAAATGCACTGCCAACCCTGAGGCCTAAGAATGCCTCTATGCTAGTCATTTCACCGGCTGTCTTATCCCCGAACCGGGACACAAAAATGCAAACACTGCTGCTTGGCGATAGGTTAATGGATAAGATGGTGGTACCAAGCCGGACGGACCGTGTACAAAGTCCTCCCACAGTAAAATAGTTAAATTTATAGTTTGTTCGTTTCTTATCTTGAGATCGTCACAACACTGCCAGCTACAAGGTTTCAATACGATACCCTCTGACGGTGGGATTACTCACTTTTAGTTCCACATGATGTCTTCTAACTTGATGAGGAACTGTTCCTTTTCGACGAGGTACCTCAGCGGAGCTTCGAGAACGTCGCTTCCGGGACCCACCACTATCTGCTCGAGACAGGTACACGGCGTTACTCAAGTCATCCTCCTGCTCAGGACACCTTTGGCTGGCATCAGGCAGAAATTATAATATTTAACCCCCGGCACAAAAAGAGGGGTGTTATAACGTGAGTATCTGTGCATCTGTGTTTCTGTGTAATGTCTGTAACGGATTCCCTCTTTAAATTTGGCATAATTTTTCGGCCGAAACTGTTTTAGTATAGCAGACTTCGCATAGTAAGTTTTCGCAGAAACCTTATTCCGAAATTAAGTTTGCATACTATTATTATGACCGATTATTTTTGAGTATAATTCTGCTTAGAATAATTTTATTCGCCAAATCATCGATTGTCCGAAACTAACTTGGCATACTTACTATCAACTGCTACCAGAAAATTAGGTTAGGTTAGGTTAGAACTGCGACCGTAACCCAAACGACCTGATACTAGAAAAGTAGTTTAGGTTAGGTAAGAACCTTATCAAAACCTAACTCCTACCAGAAAAATCGTCGATAATTCAGTGAAATAATTTTATGACAAAACATAATAAATATGTCTGCAACGATAGTTTGCGGCAAAATAAATGTATGCTCATTTAATTGATGCGTAGAGATGATGCGAAGCATAAAAATATGACCAAATAATATTCGACCTAACGTAATTTATGCGTAACCAAACTATGAGAATTTAGATTCTGCGATTACAAAAATAATTACTTACAAAAATATGCCAAAACAGAGTGAACCGTCACTGTAATTTTAGCTTTTCGTACTGACCCGTATTCTTTGTCCGCGAGATAAGCTTTTAAAGTACCCCTACTTATAGAGCGCCTTACATCGGGGGCTTCATTTGTTTAATAGTGATGATTTAAACATAGATGTCGTGATTGGGTCATTACATTATATTGATTGGTAAAACAATCTACTATCGTTTCCTTACTCGCCTTAGTCTCTAATTTTTCTTCAGTAGTTTTAGTCGGGGCACCAAGAGTGTTTGTGTAGCCGTCAGCGTCGGCAGGGCTGCCTAAGAACGTCATCTGGGTGTTGGGCGTCTCGCGCCGCACCCATAAGATCGACTGAAGAGCCCGCGGGTAGAATAGGGTCCTGTGAACAGAACATCCAGTGGCTTACGAGATGAAAAGATTGTCGAAAACTTTCAATGTATCAAATCGACATAAGCGGTCAATGCGACCGTCCGCAAGTAACGTTAATCCTATACATTCATAATATCATCCTGTCATAAGAAACTTCGAACTGAACATCAAAATGACAAGCATGACAATAACCACAGAATATCAGTGGTAGTCACAATGACAAGGTTCTGGGTATGCTCGACATTTTTAATGGCTGACTGTACCTAGTTTTAATTCTTATTCTTATTGCTCACTTGTCTATCGCATTAGGTAACAGCCTGTAATGATAGATTTAAGTTATTTAATAAATACATACATACATAAACACACGCCTTCATTCCCAGTCAACGCTAAAAACTTGTTGACAAATTCAGTAAACACGTTTTGCACAATTAGGCTATTTTAATAAATACATACATACATACATAAACTCACGCCTTCATTCCCAGAGCGGGGTAGGCAGAGCTACAGACTTACCAAGCACTCTTAAATAAGTTGTTGATAATTCTGTAACCACGTTTTGCACAATCAGGCTAAGATGTTTACCAGTGTATTAGTGACAGGTTGCAAGCCCATCGCCTAAGAGTACTAGAAGCCTTTATTATTCCCTTAGTCGCCTCTTACGACATCCACGAGAAGACATGGAGCGGCACTATTCTAACCCGGTGACCACATAGGTCACAGGCTCTAGTTATCATATAGAGAAGTCACAGTTTGAGGATGTGACCATAACAGGAAAAGGTCGTTTTAGGAAGTGGTCATAAGAGGAAAAGGCCGTTTTAGGAAGTGGTCATAAGAGGAAAAGGCCTTTAGCGGATTGTGGCCTTTCGGGGAATATTGTTTCTAAGTGGCCATTAAAGGAAGTGGCCCATTGGGGAAGTGGCCGTTCGTAACACTTGGCCTTATAAGGAATGTGGCCATAAGTGACCAGATCCTCTCTCGACACTATAGGTAGACCACTTAACCTTTTGAACGCCACAGTCGGCTCTGGCCAACCACTGAAAGTCGTGCCACTGACGCCACCGACGGCCACAGCCGACACAAGTTAGAGATTAAAAGAGACTTTGTTTCGTATGGATTAAGTTGTAATTTTCTTAACATAGCAAACATGTTTGGCGTGTGAGTGACGCATTTTGTATTTGACGTACGGCGTTCAAAAGGTTAAAAGAGTCCTCACCCGCGAGGTACAGGGGCGCCCCTCCCTCGGTCCCCTCTGACGTCATACCCGCGCGGGCGAGGACTCGTGTAAATGGTATATTCTATTCTATAGTCAAGGAGGCATCATAATTATTTGCCTACACTGGATCTCTGTTCATATTGTTAATGAAGTCGAGCAGCGCATACGCAGTCTTGTTGTACAGCGGGTCGTCTGACGAGACGTTCTGCAAGGTGACGCAGGCGCACCATTGGAGCTCGATCCCCGCCTCGCTGCAGGAACGGCTACGAGGGATCTGAAGTTTGTAATACAAATAAGTATATAAAATAAAAAAATCTACACATACATACATAAACTCACGCCTTCAATCTTAGAGTGGGGTAGGCAGAGCTCAAGAATTACCAAAACGTCTTAAAACTTCTTGATAATTCTGTAACCACATTTTGCACAAGTAGGCTAAGATGTTTCCCATTGTATTAGTGACAGGTTGCAAGCCCATCGCCTAACAGTACTACAAGCCTTTATTCCCTTAGTCGCCTCTTACGATATCCACGGCAAGACATGGAGTGGCACTATTCTAACCTGGCAACCACACGGGAATGGAAAAAAACCTGTTTGCGTATAAAAACCGTGTAACTTATGTACGGTAACACCGCAGCATAATATCAAAAGTTTTAAACCGTTATTAATGCTAAATGATCATTCAAAATGGAAAATTATGAAAGATACCAAAGATAACTTTTGAATACCTATTCAATGATAACCCATTTGGGCTTCGGTTGATAATGTACCACACGCAAAATGTGCAAACAGTCAAAATGTGCATAAGCAAAATATACAGTACGCGAAATGTACAATACGTAAATTGTACTCCACGCAATAGTGGCAAAATGTGCAAAGTTAAAATGAGCAACATGCAAAATGTAAAATACGAAAGAAACCTTTGTTAACCGTAATACACCTAAAGAACCATTAGGGGTCACATGGTTAGTTTTACCTATCCTGAGTACCACCAACCGGCTGCCAGTGGTCAGATGGTAAATACAATATGCAAGACAGGGTAACACTGGGTCAATCGCGTAGTTTTCTCAGATTAAAATTCAAATTCACATACGACATGGCACCTGAGTTAGACACACACAGAGACAAAGCGTTGCCAATTAAATAACTACGAGGTTCAACTTTCGTTTGCCCTACTCTATGCTCCTCGGATACTCAAGTGGAACCTCAATGATACGAAAGGCTCAGGCTTAGAATGTCTGTTACTATTTTTTATTTTTTGTGGACTGACGATCAGTTATGGCCACACAATGACACGTGACTGAAAAACAAGCCACAGCTACGTGAATACGCTTACCGGTTCCAGCATAGTGAGACCTCGCAGCAGGTCTGCCCCCGGCACCCGGTAAGGGTTCCAGTGTTGCGTCATGCCGAGCACGTCGAGCAGCGTGGCGTGCAGGTCGTGCGGCGTGGTGAGCGCGCGCGCGTTGGCCCGCAGCGCGTCCAGCGCGGTGGGCCGCTCGCGCACCAGCGCCTCTGGCAGGCGCACCGCCATCAGCGGCTGGCGCTCATCAAACTTTCCTTGTAATGTGTCGAGCCGAGCGTTGTTGTTATGTCTACGATCAACTTGATGTTTTTTAATTGCATGGGAAGGCAAACGAGCACACAGGCCACCTGATGGTAAGTGAAAACTGTAACCCATAGACATTCGCATTCACAAGACTGCAAATGCGTTGCCAACCCTAAGGACTAAGATGGAATGCCTCTGTGCTAGTCATTTCACTGGCTGTCTTATCCCCAAACCGGAACACAACAATGCGAACACTGTTGCTTGGTGGCAGGTTAATGGATAAGATGGTGGTACCAACCCGGATGGACCCTGCACAAGGTCCTCCCACAAGTAAAATAATACAATTGAGTTTAATAATATAATTCTAGATTCTAGTTCCTTACCTGGGACCATGGTCACCTATTACCACAAGCAGCGTGTCTTCGGAGTGGGTTTTAAAGGCTTGCAGAAACGCCGCCATGTCTTTATCAGCTAATTGCACCAGGTTAAAGTTGTCATGCGTTATGTCTCCAATAAACGTAAACGCGAAACGCTTTCCATTTAACTGCATGAACTATCAGGACAATCCAATACAGGAAAATCAAAAGGGGAAAACAACAGAGTACAATCTCTCACAAATCGTCCTTATATCAAACTAAGCTTGAAGATTTTAGTGGGTAAACATACGTCTTTACCTGTTCTGTAATGTTCATCATAAATTGGTACTGCGGCCTACTACCGACACAGTACATAAACCTTTTTTTTTGTTCTTCTTTCAAGAACGGCCGAAGGTAGTGATCGGCCGGCTGATGACGCCAGCCCCTCAAGCGCCACGTGAACGTCCCAACATCGGGCATGTCCTCAAAATACGCTGTGCGGTACCTAAAATATTAAGACTATAGTATAGACAGCAAACTTGTCAACTTTTGTCTTTGGAAATGAAAATGGCAAACAAGCCCTAAGACCATCTGATTATAAGTGGACTCGAGAACAAAGAACTTATAATTGCGCGAAAAGAGTAAAGTTAGGATGCCTCAAATATCTCCATAAGTCCATCCAATTAGCCTGTAGGTATGCTTTATTGGGCCTCTCCATACTCACACTACTCTCCTGCACTAAACGTATCGATTGTCTGAGACAGCCTGTCTCCTCGCTGTTTCACGGATGTTGTCCACCCATCGGGAAGATGTTCTACCCACGGATCGTTTTGGGAGTTCCATCACGGAAACATTTGCTCTATGTTATTATTTACTTTAAAATACCTTTTTATGAAAATGTAATGTATGTTACTAAATCAGTCTTATTTAAGGTTCAAAAATATTATTTTGTGACGAAATAAATCTATAGCGGTAAATAAACTGTCAACTGCGCTTAATTGTTAGATCCGTTTTTTAGATGTCTCATGGCTTTAAATAAAAACCACAGTGTACGAGAATCGTGTTTTTTATACATACAACGAGGCATGACATTATAATCACTGTTTTACACCCATAGCTGAAAAAAAAACTGAATTTCAGAATACTAGGAGCAGTAAGTCTGTGAAGCCTGCCCCACTTGCGGTTTCCCCAAAACAAATTATTATAACTTTATTTCTAGTCAGCTGATTAATAAGTTTTAAAATTTATTAGAAAGAAGAATAAACAACGCGGTTCAATAAACATTATTCATTGCTTATATTTTTTCATTTAAAAGTATGTCGACCATTTTGTCTTTGTCCCACGATTAGCAACTAATTCACAATTTTCAAACACCTGTTATCTAATTAGTCGACTAACCTACCACCATCTTTGCGATCTTATTATATTGAATATTAGTTCTGCTTCGACCATTCAGTGCCTGGTGCCGAGCATTGCTTCTTTGACTCAAACGTCATTTCCGTGGATTATTCGTTACTCTTTTAATATTTCATTGGATACTTTTATATAAGTAATAAACACGAATCGAGCGTGTACTTTTTGCGTTTCTTGTCTAGTAGTTATCTTAAAAATACTTAATCGTCGTCATCTCGGTGGCATCGTTTTGGTGACATTTTTGTTCACCGAAATGACGATTGACGTTATGATAATGTACAAAATGCACTAAAATGTATTTTGATCAGTGTTAAAAATATTGACACTATTAAAAAAACTTATCATGGTCACCATGATAGCCGAAACACGTCTAATAATAGCCCTGTTTCGAAAATCATCACGTTTGTTTCTATGCTGCTAGCACCAAACTATCCATTCTATAAAAAAAAACAAAAGTTTGTAAGTTTTTGTCTGACATATCTAATAATAATAAAATATTGAGGTCGTAATATGTAATTTCACATTGATTTTCTAAGCACTGCAGCCATCATTTCAGAGGTGTATTTAAAAAAAATAGTTGCTACTAAAGTTTTGTTATTAAATCGGTGACTTATATATATTAAATATTACTATTTGAATATGTACCCTATCTAATGATAACAACCAAAATCTTAAAAAAAAATGCCTTTAAAATGACGAAAAAAGTAGCTGTCTAAAGTCCACCTTAACTGCCTTAGTGTAAACAATTAAAAATGAAATAATATTAGCAAAATAAAGGACGATGGGCAATAAGGTCCCCACCCACCGCAGAGATGAAACATGTCCCAGTTTATATACTAATCAACACAAAATAGGGGCCACGCTATCTTCTACATACAAAAGAACTGTTTTCGGAGAACGATTATTACAACAAATATTAACCTGTAGTTTTTGAATTTGCTACCATTCGAAAGCTGTTTTTTTTTGTCCCTTGTTTTTTTACGGTGGGGGTGGTTTTTTAAATCAATTTTCAAATTTCATACAAAATGAGCAAAAATATGCAACTTTTTTAAAAAGCACACGCACGGTAAAAATAAGACAATTGATTCAAAAAAATAGCTTGTAATTTAGTTGAACATTGCAGTTTTCGCATGATACTAAATTAAAAAATTACAAGTTAACATTTGTTATAATAATCCTTCTCCGAACATAGTTATTTTGTATGCGGAACATAGCTTGGCCCCTATTTTGTTTTGATTAGTTAGATCTTGGCAACACGATGTATTATGACTATGGAGACGATCGCCATAAGTATGGGGTTTTCTTGGGTAATAAATTGCAGTTTTAACTCACCCGTCTTCTTTCAACTTGTAGAATATGAACGGATAGGCATCCACGTTTTGAGAATCATTCTGGCCCCTTCTCGCTTCGGGTAGCTCTAGCTCCGTGTGCCCAGTAAGGATAGGGATAATTGCGGCGGCAGTCGCCATACCTACTATATTGTATCTGAAAATAATATATAATCAGACCTAGGAATATACGGGGCAAAATGAAATGACAGCTAGGGATTGCCTATATCGATAAACTCAATTATCGATGCTTTTCCCACATACTAGTGATCGCTCCGTTTTTTTTGTAAAATATTTTTTTATTGAAACTATGCAGAGGAAACAAAATAGAAACATAATTGTGGGATATTTTAACCTTCACTAATCATAATCATATTTTTTTACTCTTGACAAATTCTGATTGTTTATTTTAACAAAATGGGACAGTCTTCCTGAAATACACAGTAAGAAAATTATTATGATGATGATGAGTAAAGGTTAAAAAAGTCTTTTAAAATAAAGAATAACCAGAATTTTGTTGCTTATTTGTTTCATTGGCATATTATTTTCAATAAAAAATATTATTACAAACAAAACTTGGAGTGACCACTGGTATATAGGAAAAGCATAGATATTTGAGTTTATCGATATAGGCAATCCCTAGCTGTCATTTAATTTTGCCCCGTATATTTTAGGTATGTGGGTGGATCAACTTTTTGTTGTTGTTATTCTGTCCCGTAAGCCAGGAGACAACAGTGATAGTTTCTTAGAAAAAATGTTATAATATATACTTCCAGCACACTCAGGAGAAAGGCCATAAAATAATGGGTGTGTAATTGCCAATATAACAGTTTTTTAGTGGACTTATATCCTTTGAAATCTTAGTTTTAAAGAGTGACCCAGGAGACGTCACCATGGCAACGAGCTACAAAGAAAAGTTGATTGACCCATGTATAATTATAATGAATTGGAATGATGCGGGTACGGGTTTGTTAGTATCTTGCTAACTCGTATTAGCAAAAGCAGTCAAATTTTACTAGCATAGATATATTAAGGAATACCATCTCACCCCTCCATAACGGTGGCTCCCAACTCCTCGGTCAGAACCTCCCAGCTCTTCGGCATCAGTCTGATGAAGCCGTTCCTCGAGGCGGAGTCGAAGCCGAAGATGAGCACGTTGAACGAGTCCTCGCGTCCTGGTGGTGGCTCCTTGGGCGCCATCTTGCGGAACCCTAGCGTGTTGCCGGACCATTTCACGTCCCTGCAGAAATAAAAAACTGGTCGAGTGCGAGACGGACTTATCATCTATAAATTTTGTTCAAATATCGGTTTCCAAGGAAACAGAATTGTAAGAGCGACATTTTTTTTCAGCAGTAAAAACTTATTCTCATCATCATGTCAGCAGAAAGACGTCCACTGCTGGACATAGGCCTCCCCCAAGGCTCTTCACTCAGACCGGTCCTGTGCTTTTCGCATCCACCGCGTTCGAGCGATCCTTACAAGGTCGCCACTCCATCTTGTTGGAGGCCTACTTACAGCTCGTTTCCCGGTCCGCGGCCGCCACTCAAGAACCTTTTGACCCCATCGGCCATCAGTCCTTATACTTATCTACTTAATGGATTTTTGAGTTTCATTTTTTCATTCTTTACTTTAAGCGTTGTATTTATTAAGTAGGTCTAACATGGCTGGGTTTATCGCGTGACAAAGTGTGGATAAGGCATCTGTCTCCTTCTAACACGTAAATAAGTACGAGAGTGACGTATGCTTTGTCCACATTTGACACGCAATATACAGGGTGTCCCAAAAAGAGCACGTTACAGGGACACCGCAGATTCCCTAGCCTCAGACGAACCAAACCAGCCTAACATGATGTCAGTAAAAGTTGCACCGTTTTGGATTTACACCAATTTCAAGATTTTTCCATTTCTCACCTCTTTTGACATTGTAAGCGCCCGCATTTACTGGGATAGCTTTAGAATTTAGTTTTTTTATTTGAGCGCTTTTATGAATAGTTATTTAAGATGATAGAAGCATTATTATGTCAATAACTAATGTATAAGTTGGAAAAATACTGTAATGAACTTGACTTAAACTATCATCAACATAGTAATTTCAACTTTGAACACCTGCCATGACTTTTTTTTAACTAGAAACGAAATAAGCAAATAACTTTAAGAACATGCGTATGTTATGCCAATTCGTAAATAGTATGGCACATGATATCTTAATGCAAAAAAGTAGGAATCCGTATCACATTTGGCAATATGGATCCTCGGAAACCAATGCTAATCATCTAAAAAAATATCTTGAACTCTACGATATCTCATTTGCTTGTGCTCTTTTGAAGAATATGATTGATTTTGAGTTGACCAAGGTTCAAAGATAATAAAAAACATAACTCGAAAACGGTGCAACTTTTACTGACATCATGTTAGGCTGGTTTGGTTCGTCTGAGGCTAGGGAATCTCCGGTGTCACTGTGACGTGCTATTTTTGGGACACCCTGTAGACGCAGCCATACTAGGTGTGATGCATTTATTATTACTCGGAATGTGTAAAAGTTCACGTTTAACTGAGACTTACTGATCAAGCGTCCCATAACACGCGACTTTAATGTGGTCGCTCAAAGTCAACTTATAGCTTTCATCTCCCAAGATAACCTTCGTAGGACCAATCGTGTACCTCGCATCGCTATGATATATTATATCTTGAATCTCGCATATAATATCTCCTACGGTATATTCCATTTCTTTGACCACTCTGCAGTTTGAATTCTAAAATGAAGAAATAACGCGTTGTTAGTATTTTTAAATGTCAGATCCGCCAAGTCTGGGTCTGAAAGCCGAGCCGAACGCGTCTCTTGACGTATATTAGCTTGGACAGTCCTTGTATGACGGTTGGTGAAAGGTAATGTGAAAGTTAAATGGATCCTTACATAGCATTTCACCCAATCATCGTTTTTTGGGCATTGAATCATGTAAACTTTTCCCTTATATTGAGTGGCTTCGCTTGAAAATGGGTCTGTCCTCGGTAGCACGCAGCCTTTGCCTTTATCAAATTTTAAATTATCTTCCAAATTCTTATCAATGTTTCTGAAAAAACACGATACTGACGATGACTGTTTCAACAGGATAAACTTGAAGTTAATTAAAGTCACTTAGTATAGCGTACCCCCAATTTGGTGGTTACTGAACTACCAAATCGGAGCTAAGTTAAACTAAGTGAATGTCCATTTGATTCCAGAGTTTGATCTCGATTATTATGGCCTTGACTTTTTTTGACAACGCGAAGGAAATCTTTTGCAAGATACAATAAGCTAGGTTAAATGGTTTTTTGCCCATTAAAACCTCTTGGGTGGCAAGTGTGCGTGCTTGTGGGAGGCGCTTCTTACGAGGGTTAGAGGTCCTTAGCCCGGCAGTTTTATTTCTGGACATCCGAAAATTCTACGTTTTGGCTTGCCAAGACACTGGGTCACCTATAAATCAATTTCCCTTGACTAACAAAATAACAACAAGAAATAATAGTGGGGCATTTATATAAATGAGAGGTACATAATGAAGCTTTATAAGGTACGAGTGCCGAGGTTAGAGCACGAGCTTGCGAAAGCTCTAATTGACAGGCAAAATTATGTACCGTTGCATACATAACTTTTTCTACATGTTAAAGAAAACAACAAAGTCCGTGATAATTAGTTTTAGTTCTTTCTGGCTATTTCTAAATTGATGACTCTGCTGATCTTACCGCTTATCCGCTGATCTTATTATTTACTACCAAAATTATACGGCTGGCACTAGTATACGATTGAGAACAGTATAGTCCTACATGTAATAATAACTGGGTCTTACTTCCTTGTCTCCTGCAATTTGAGATTGTACGCGTTCCCGGTGTTGATCACAGAAATACCACACAGCAAGAAGAGAGTGACGTCCGCGAACAGAATGGCAGCGCTCTGCAGGCGGTACCTCCACTTCGTCATGGTCGCCATCTTGAAACAACCGGCCCGGTCAGACGATTGAAACTACTTTCCGAAAGAATGAAACTTAAACGAACATCAAGGCTTATACTGTGTGAGATATACGTAAAAAGTTTTACCTCTTACCAGAAATCGAAAAAGGGATGGCTTGCTTTGTAGGCAGACTTACTACTAACCTAGATTATGAAGGCGCGGCGACATAGTTGTCAGATTGTTCCTAAATGTTTACTTTTACAATGAAGTCGGTGTATCATAACATTAACAATATAATAACGATATGGTTGACATAGAGGAATAGAGAGCCAGCTCTCAAAACGTTATTAAGAAACAAATGCGAGTTCACAACACATACGGTTAGACGTCGCAACACATCGCGACGTTTCGTCATCATTGGACTTACGCAGTGTCCTTCTTAACCCTCTCCGACTGACGTTTCGTCTAGCGTGAAAAATCGCCGTATAGCTTGATATAGCTCCTTATCGCTCAGTACCTTCTTTCAACGACTCGCGGCATTATAAGTTAACCTTTGTGAAAAATACCGTATTATTAAAGTATTTATTTTATTTTTATGTAAGCCTATAGACATGTTTGTCATAAATTTCGCATTAAAATGAAATAATCATAATCATACTATGCACATAATAAACAATAATAATCATTGAACCATTAGTATTTTTAAAAATACGGTACCACTAGTCTATATAGGTGTTTAAATAAAATAATTTAATGTCTAAAATGATGAATGCTAGTTTTATCCTAAAGTACACTAGAAGTTCTAGTAAGCTTGCAATACTGAACCAATTTAAGAAAGCCAACGATAGTCAACGCGATTGAAGATAAGCCCTTCTGAATAATAAAGCCGACCGAAGATCAACAGCTTACAACTCCTTACTTGACTGGACACACAAGCTTGTCAGCGGTCTTGCAGCGACTACCACTGTCGGGTTGACATTCACTTATTTGTGGGAGAATCACCGCAAGTTATATGAAAACACCACAGTCAGTATTATGGGGCTGGATTTAATATTTTTGTTCCATAACTTCTGTTTTTACCATTTTGTATTATAAAAGTCAACCAACTAATGAGAATTTTCTCACTAAAAATAAATGCAATAGAAACCGTGAGAGCCACAAAGCAGCATCCTCCTGACAAAACGTGACGTGTATTTCGTGACGCTCTCTGCCCAACAAGCAAAATCAGTACTTATAGTGTTTTCAAGCCTATTTTTTATTGTACTTATAAGATACTTGTAGTTTGCTACAAACACGGAAATGGGCGCAGTTATAGGAGCATCGCTTTCTTATAACCATCTTATAATCAACTAGCAGAAAGTCACTAGGCCCTATAATACACTTACAGAAGTTCTACCAGAGTACAATTGCTCCTATAACGTTCTGAGACTACCCATTTATAAGTTTTATAACTCTTATAAGTATCTCGCATGAGCATCATACTAAAGCAATCTTACTTATAACGCACTACTAATATACTTAGTTATTAGTTATAAGTACATTTTATAAACATCTTTCCGTTGTTTCGGCCGGTTGGTGTGGTGTGTTTGTGGAAAATAAATACTAAAAAACAAACGTAAGTACCTATTTTTCTTATTAATCTAACTAATATAATTTGTAATAGTGTAGAGCATATGTAAGTATTGTAAAATACTGTATGTATAGTGTGTGAATTTACCAGGGAAGTCATTTTTATTGTAAATGTCAACCATAATTTGTTTAATTTTACAATGCCCATGGAAAAAGTGTACATATCATATATGTTGTTAAAATAATATTACCACATTTATTATGAACATCCGCCATTTTCTAAAAATTCTCTGCATTGAGTACGTTATAGGACAATTATAAGTAAATTTGCACTTATAGCAGTTTTAATCCAGATAACCTGCCGCCATATTAAAACGTATTAGGGTTCCTCACGAAATATTCTTACTATCTATGAATCCTAAGAAAGTTAATTTAAGTTAAAAATTATGTTTCGGTTTCCGCCATGGTTACAAATTTAAATAAAACTACTTAAACGGATTATATCGCGTACCATTTCTTAAATTCATCCCGTATCAAATACTACACTATATTACAGATTACAATCATCAATGAGACAATTTTAGTTTACCTGTCATGCTTTTTTTAAATAAATGATTGTTTTTTTTTCAGTTCTTTTCGAAATGGTGGTATATTTAGACGTTGACTGCTTTTTAAGTAAAGATGACCTTATGAAACTCAACGAATGTGAATGGCCATGGTCAATAACACATTTTACCCTATCTGAAAAGTGTTATGGATGTGGATGATTCACTGATTCAAGAATGAATCCCCACTTTATTGTTAACGTAATCAATATTAAGAAACTACTTAATATAAAACAATTGTGGTGTCAAGGCTGCCAATATATGCTCGTGTACAATCATTACATGGAAGATGAGTGTTACTACTGCTATTAAAAAAAAACACAATCAGTATCAACCAAGTTTTAGAACATCATAATATTATTATTTAGATTGCATACAGAATACTGTAACGTCACTCTTTTCATCGTTGTAGTCTATGTTACTTTATTAGTGTGTAATAAGGTCCGTGCATCTCTTGGTAAAACGTTACTTAATCTTTTGTTAACAACAGTAGATAGTTCATTTAAGGCTTGGTGAGGTATATTAAATTTTATAGCCCATGTTCTTATATCTTCAACCAAATCACATTTTTTTTCATACTCGGTGGTTTTTTCTAGGTCAAAGTCGTATTCATCTTGTTCGCTATCCGAGTCTAAAACACAGTCCACCGCGGAACCCTTATTTACTTCACTTGTATTTGCACTTGACGCACCAGGTTCACTTTCTAATACAGATGAACTTGTTCTCGTTAAATTGGGCTTCACTAATTCTGTATTCCATTTTGTCACTTTTCTTCTAAAATTACCGCTCCTTTTAAATCGTTTCCATTCGCTTAAATCCATTTTAAACGACTTTCCCAATACGAATTCGAACAATTGATTCACCAAAAAATACCAAACGTTTACTAGTAAGGTGTTTGATCTAGTAACTTATAAGATTATTTCACCTAATAAGGCTCTTACCAAGTACAATTTCATTTATAAGAACATTGGACAAGACTAATAGCGATGTAGACTTGTAATAACCTCAGCTTAGTATCTTATAATATCTTGTTCTCTTACAAAATGCTACTATAAGATCAAATATTATTCAGGCCTATTTGATCTTTCTGAAAACTGTTATAGGAGACTTAAACCTATAACTGTCTTATAAGACGATCTTGTAGGTAACTAGAAGTCTGTAAAATAAAACCAAATGATCTTAAGACTATTTACGCTGGTGAAATGTTACTATAAGTATAAGTATCCTGTAACTGTTCTGTGCTACAATCTTGTAGCAAACTATAAGGCTAAAATATAAACATGAATGCTCTTGAGTATGTTACCGCTTATCGTATGCTATTATAAGTATATGGCTCTACGTCAATGCCTCTATAGGAACGTTATTAGTAAAAATGTACTTATAGTCTTTATTTATAGGAATACTTTGCTTGTTGGGTGCTATGAGAACGTTGGGTTAGTAGGTGGGTGAATTTCAACAAGCGTCAAATTATCCTAATTAAGGTGGTATTTTTTATTTTGTCAGTAGGGTTCAGAATTTTAAGTGTAAGGGACGTCATTAGTCATAATTAAAACAGTGTTAAAATGGCCCTTCATTAAACCAAGTCGTTTTAAGATATATCGAATTTACTTATTACATACCACCAAAATTGCTATTATCCACCAATATTAATTTTCTAAGAAAAACACACGATCAATAATGACATATCGGGATAGTTAAAATAATAATCGAAGGGAAATTGTTATTTTTTAAAACCAACAACGTATTTTTTTAAATAAAATAAACAGTAATTGTTTGGTGTTTATATAATTTTGGTGGAACAAGGAATTTTGTCAGTGTTGGTGTCTTAGGAAAAGCCACCAAAATTGTAACACCAAAATTAGCACTTGTACTTTTTTATTTTATTTAACGTGAATATTTTAGTTTTATACAAATTTAACTTCATATAGTTAAAAAAACACTATTAACATGCTCAAAATAATTTAAACACAATTGTTTTTTTTGCAAAATGACAAGTTATCTAAGTTATCACAATTATAAAAATGTATTTCGTACCACCAAAATTAGATACTTATGTACTTAGAGGGAAGATGCAACAAGACGGTATAATTCTTTCACCATCTAATCTATCGCTGGAACTGAACGAACGACTGACGCCATATTTGTTTGTTTAATCACTTTTTGTTCGATCATAAAATCAATTTAATATTCACCACCAAAATTGACTATTTCGCAAGGACAGTTTTATTTACACTGTTCCCAGTTTCTTTTTATTTGCAAATGCAATAATTGTAATATTTTATAATTCCTTAACTAATAGGGAATAGAGGTAACTAAAATATCAATCTAGTTGAGGCTTAATAACTTTGTACCACGGTATATCAGTGTATGGGACAAGTACTGGACACGACACCAAAATTAATTTTGGTCAGTTTTTTTTTTTTTACGATAAACATGATAAGTTATTAACAATTTTAACTTTGGCTCAACATGGTGCTTTGTGTAAGATTTTCTAGAAATTAAATAGTTTTCCAATAAATGTAGGTACTTTACACCCCAATTATCACGTCCGCCGCTAAAAAATGTGGTTGGGATAATTACCCAGGTATTATTTTCAGTTTGTATGTTTAAACTACTACCCTGTTAAACCAAAAAATAGTATTAAATTTGTGAAACGTCATTAATGTTGAAACAAAAAAGAATCAATGCTTTGCAATGTTTCGACAGTGGAAAGGTAAACACACCTTAAGCGCCACTTTGGCCAAAAATGAGCTATGAACACATTTGAATTTCATTCTTTTTTCTGCGTTTGTCTGTCAACTAAAGTGACGTTTATTTTGATGATTTTTGTGTTGAAGTATGTTAGTAATTCTTTAGCTCTGCCTACCCCACTTTAGGAATGAAGGCGTGAGTTTATGTATGTATGTAACATATTCGTTTTTTTGTATTAAAATTAAAAATTAAAAATAGTTTATTGGTCTCAATCAGTGTGTTTACAATAAGGGTAGGGTTGGGACCTTCTAGTAAGTATGGCAATACTTGAGACAGAAGATCCCGCTCTTCCAGCATCAAGATTAAGGATACAAAAACATCCAACACAATATAGAGTTCACAACAAAGTTAATAGTTAGTATATAGATTTAACTTACGCTAAAGACCTATAACCTAAGTTGGTAAGTTTAGTTACTCGTTATGACTAATAATGTGCGCTTATCAATAATGCGCTTCTTTGCGCAATACCTTATTTAGAAATCGCCTCCTGGGTTAGGAAACCCTGCACTCAGCAACGTGACTCTTGCATTTTTACTGTTTTGTGCTTTGCTGTCATCCCCAGATTTCATTTGGTTTGCCCTGGGCTCATATTATGGTCACCTTTATTGCGGTGGAAAAAGCTTCCGTCACTCTCGCACTTACAGACTGGTCAGAAAGGGACAGATGTTTTATCTACAACGATAAGCATGATCATAATAGGCCCACCGTAGTTGTTTGTTTGTTTGTTTATGGCATAGGAAGGCAAACGAGCACACAGGCCACCTGATGGTAAGCGGAAACTGTGACCCATAGACATTCGCAATCACAAGACTGCAAATGCACTGCCAACCCTGAGGACTAAGATGGGATGCCTCTATGCTAGTCATTTCACCGGCTGTCTTATCCCCAAACAGGAATACAACAATACGAACACTGCTGCTTGGCGGTAGGTTAATGGATAAGATGGTGGTACCAACCCGGACGGACCCTGCACAAGGTCCTCCCACAAGTTCCAATGTAGGAGGGTTAAACTTGACATTAATAGCGCAGAAACATCAGGGACTATAGTTAGGGAGGCGAGGTAGCTAAATGGCGTAATTCAACGGCGCCGTCGAGACCTATCAAAATCGAAAGATAAAATAATTTCGAAAAGAAAAGCTCGTATGGTTTTTTAAAAAATGTTAAAAAAAACAGTTACTTGGGCATTCTCGAGCGCGTCAGATATTCATACTACGTATGCCCCAAGTGCCTCTGATAACAACGGTATACTAATCTGCCGGTTTGCGTGGTGGGGGTAGGCATATAAAGTAGTCAAAAATGCAAAAAAAAAAAAAATTACTCAGACTTGCGTCAGATTTTCGGAAGGGGTGTTAAGTAGGCCCAAAGGAAGCTCCCTTTAAAAAAACTGACGATTTCGGCGTGACGATAAGTTACGATGAATTTTTGAAAATGCAAAAAAAAAAAGTTTTTTTGAAATACTCGAGAGCGTCAGATTTTCATAGGGGAGGTTTATCTCGGTATCCTGAAAGCATATTTTCTTAATCTGACAAAAATGTTGGTGGGTTCTCTTAATCTGACCGAAACGGGGAATTTAAGAATGACAATAAAGCGATAGATACATTACCTTTTTTGTTTATTTAAACTTTTTTTTTGTAAAATGTATCGTTCGCGACTTATATGCCGCAACGCGTTTTTCGGAAGACGAAATGGCTCCTCCACACTTCCGGTCATGCGGAAACCGGCAGATTTTGTATTTTTAGTAAGTTTTAGATTATATTCTTCAAAAAAAAAAAAAAAACGCGCTCGAGAATGCCGGATTAACGTTTTTTTTTTACAAGTTCGCGACCCTATAACTCGGCGGCGTCAAGGACATATCGTCAGATTAGTTAAATTTAGTTTTAAAACACTAAAATCAACCCCCAATATCTTAATCTGACGCGCTCGAGTATTTCAGACTATCGATTTTTTTTTACTAATCTGTTCGTCTATCCTAGGCGCGCGTCACTACATATAGAGCTAAATACTTTACAAGGTTGTTCTATTAGGTCTAAGGTATCTCTCATATCTTAAACTGCCACGCTCGAGTATTACCGAAAATTCCCCTATTCGCCTCCCTAACTACTACGGGAGTATCGGATAACGGAAGTTTCTAACTTAATTCCAAAGGGTCTTAAGACGCAGTAACTGGGTACAAATTGATAATCAATATACACTTAGGGGATACCGGATTAGTAATTGATCTACAAGGTAGCTTGTTGCGTAACTTGTTAGTTTGTGTTCGACGAGACGTAGTTAGTGTAGCTGACCAAGCCAGGTGGTCCTGGCGGAGCCAAGATGCAATCACTGCTAGCAAAGATATCAAAGATTACATATATTTTCGCATTTACCAAATTTAACTTCAGAGGAATGTGAAGGGCCGATAAAATCGCGTACACGTCAAAAAAAATTTACAAATTTAGCTCCGGCGGCAAGAAGAAAGTAGCCACGAAATGGTCCCAACTCAGCGTAATGCTAGCATTAAAGTCAGCGCTGGTCTTCCGTTGGAACCATCAGGTGAAACCACGAAAGGTTACACACACATAATTAATTGAAAATAAAACATGAGTAGTAAACGAGAAAAAAAAAACAAAACTCTGAGTTTCGCGTTAAATCAAGTCAGAATTCCACAAGTTTTGAATATGTTGTAGTTATAATAAAGAACTAGGTCTGTACGTCTAAGAAGTATTTTCGTAGAAAGATAAACGTACATACATACATACATAAACTCACGCCTTCATTCCCAGAGTGGGGTAGGCAGAGCTACAGAATTACCAAGAACTCTAAAAACTTCTTGATAATTCCTTAACATTTTGCACAAGTAGGCTAACGTACAGACATAGTTTTTATAATATCTACAACATTATATATATTCCCCGTGTGGTTGCCGGGTTAGAATAGTGCCACTCCATGTCTTTCCTTGGATGTCGTAAGAGGCGACTAAGGGAATAAAGGCTGGTAGTACTGTTAGGCGATGGGCTTGCAACCTGTCACTAATATGCTGGTAAACATCTTAGCCTATTTTTGCAAATTGTGGTTACAGAGTTATCAACAAGTTTTTAGAGTTGTTGGTAATTCTGTAGCTCTGCCTACCCCACTCTGGGAATGAAGGCGTGAAGGTATGTATGTAATAAAAAAACGTAAAAATCAGACTAGGTTTAAGGGTAGCGAAACGTTTTCGCATTTTGTATGGAAATCTTTAGCTTCACAATCCTGTTAAGGTGGATTTATACCAGAGGGCCTCTATTCAACACGGTAAAAAACCTTTGACGGACGGAATTTGTTTGTTGTTGTTTGGGGCCGTTTTGACCCGCCCGATCCATTCTATAATCTCGAAAATCAGTCCCCGGTCTAACTGCCCCCATTCACAATCGAATAGCAAAACACACTATAGTCGTGATACACATTATTTAGATAGCCAATGCCATCGAGATTAGATTAGCGGTTGCCTTTAATACTTACATGATATATTAAATATGTCCTACATTCAATTTTAATGCGTAGCGATACGAGAATAAAGATGTTTTTTTTAATTCGCTGCTTGGTATTTAATATCCATAAATGGGATATATGTGTCGTTGTTCTATGTAATCTGTATGGTTGAATTTATTTACTACAACTACAAGTCGTGATCGTTCGTAGTTATCGCTTATTCTAGTATACGTTAGCCTAACATCGTCAGTGCATATTTAATCGCCCATTTGCTGATCATGTACAGAAAAATGCACTTAACGTGGGATTTTACTACTTATGTTGTTGCAAAATATGAAAGGAAAAGATAGCCAAAGAGATGTAATAAAATTGACCGAATTTTGGCACGTATACTGGAGTAGCTCAACCCGTCTTGATCTTTGAAATGATTTTTTTTTTAAGTCATCCATAGTGTAATTACACTAAACATTAACAAGGATAAAAAAAACATATTTTGTAGTATTCTTTTGGCTAAAAATAACATACATACATACCTTCACGCCTGTAATCCCAGAGTGGGGTAGGCCGAGCTACAGAATTACCAACAAGTCTTAAAACTTCATGATAATTCTGTAACCACATTTTGCACAAATAGGCTAAGATGTTTCCCAGTGTATTAGTGGCAGGTGGCTCAATTTCGGCCAAACTGGCGCTTAAGTATTTTTACCTTTCCACTGTCGAAATATTGCTAAGCATTTATTCTTTTTTGTTTCAACATTAATGACGTTTCACAAACTTAATACTGTCACTTGGTTACAGGGTAGCAACCTAAACATACAAACCGATAATATTAACTCAACGTTCTCAAAGCGGAGAAAATACACGCCACGTATTGTCAGGAGGATGCTGCCTCTTTGCCTCTCACGTTTTCTATTGCATTTATTTTGTAGTGAGAAAATGTTCATTGTAGGTTGAATTCCATGATACAAAATATATTAAAAGCAGAAAGTATGGAATAAAAATATTGAATCCAGCCCCATAATAACTTGCGGTGATTCTCCCACAAATAAGTGAATTTCAACATGACAGTGGTAGTCGCTTCAAGACCGTTGTCCGAGCTTGTGTATCCAGTCAAGTAAAGATTTATAAGCCTCGTTTGGTTTTATTATTCAAAAGGGTTCTTCTTTCGCGTTGACTGACGTTGGCTTACTTAAATTGGTTCAGCATTGCAAGCATTGTGGGAGGACCTTGTGCAGGGTCCGTCCGGGTTGGTGCCACCATCTTATCCATTAACCTACCGCCAAGCAGCAGTCTTCGCATTGTTGTGTTCCGTTTAGGGGATAAGACAGCCGGTGAAATGACTAGCATAGAGGCATTCCATCTTAGTCCTCAGGGTTGGCAACGCATTTGCAGTCTTAGGATTGCGGTCTTGTGTATGCGAATGTCTATGGGTCACAGTTTCCACTTACCATCAGGTGGCCTGTGTACTCGTTTGCCTTCCTATAAAAAAAAAAGCTAACAAGTGCACGTTAGGATTAAACTAGCAATTCATCAATTCAGACTTACAGTCATTTTATGAAAACTACTCGTACCTATTTAAAGTTTGGTATTAATGATAATTCTCTACAATTTGCTAGGTTTTTACTTTGCGATATGCTCCAAAATTAACCCAGTGTCCTAAATGAGTCACATGGGACACTTCTCAGTTACGCCTCGCCTATGTGTGATTATTTCGCGTCGCATCGCGTCGCATCGCGTCGCTACGCATGCGCGCGCGTGTTGCTTAAGAAGGACAAAGATAACGAAACGCGAAGTGTGGCGACGTCTAACCGTATTTGTTGTGAACTCGCATTTGTTTCTTAGTAACGTTTTGAGAGGGAGTATTTATTTCTAAGTCCTGGATGTTCTCTATTAATTCACAAAAAAATAAATCGGGGGACTATGTCACACCAATTGACAGTCCCAAACTAATCTCTAGGCTTGTACTATGGACACTAGACTACAATATAATTACTTATAATTATACACCGTGTTTTTTTGATTTACGATAACTTTAAGGGAACGTTCTTTAGGTCAAATAAAGTTAATTTCCCGAAGACAGACAAATGATAACTCTTACGGTTTTAAAGATATTTCATTTTAAAATTTAATCAGTTAATCACGTTGAACTGGTGTAAAAGGCTCTTAATGGTGTGTGTTCGAGTATGTCACGCCAACATTGACATATTTGACACTGATTATCTATTAGTTAACTCCAAAGGTCCTTTTAGAATGACCAAAGATACAAAATTTAATTACTTTGTTCTAAACAGAAAACATTTTTTTTTTTGCAATATTTAATTTTTTTATCTACCATGTAGTTTCTACGGATGTACCTAGTAATATGCCGAAGTTATCGTAAATCAAGAAAAACACGGTGTATATATTGTAAATGTTATAGTACATCGACTTCATTGTAAAAGTAAACGCTTAGAAACAATATGATGACTAGGTTAGTAGTAAGTCTGCCTACGAAGCAAGCCATCCCGTTTTGATTCCCAGTATGAGCACATATTTTGTGTTCAGCTTGAGTTTTTGTTTCAGAGTTCTAAATGTTTTCTGTGTATTTAAGTAGCTATTGACGTATATGTCACACAGGATAAGCCTCATCATGTCAGCCGAAAGACGTCCACTGCTCCCCCAAGGCTCTCCACTCAGACCGGTCTTGTGCTTTTCGCATTCACCGCGTTCCCGCGATCCTTACAAGGTCGTCACTCCATCTTGTTGGAGGCCTACCTACAGCTCGTCTTACGGACCGCGGCCGCCACTCAAGAACCTTCTGACCCCATCGGCCATCAGTCCTGCGAGCGATGTGCCCCGCCCACTGCAACTTCAGTTTAGCTATTCTTCGAGCTATGTCTGTAACCTTAGTTCTACTGCGGATATCATCATTTCTGATTCTATCACGCAGAGAAACCCTGATCAGAGCCCTCTCCATAGCCCTCTGAGTTACTTTGAGCTGCCTTATGAGGCTCATTGTTAGCGCCCACGTCTCAGTATAAGCCTAGCTATATTCATATAAGTTTCAGTTCTTCGGAAAGTAGTTTCAATCGTCGTTATTTGAAGGTGGCGAACATGGCGAGGTACCGCCGCTGGCAGAGGGCTGCCATTCCGTTTGCGGACGTCGCTCTCTTCCTGCTATGTTGTATTTCCGTGATCTACACCGGGAACGCGTACAAGCTCAAATTGCAGGAGACAAGGAGGTAAAACCCAGTTATTATTACATTTAAGACTATAACAACACAAAAACCACTCATGGTGTTGAACAAACGACGGTTTTGAAACGTTGGCGACTGTTCTCAATCGTATCCTACAAGTGCCACAGCCGTATAATTTTGGAAGTAAATAATGAGATCTTGTGCATAGTCATCAATTTAGAATAAGCCAGAAAGAACTAAACTTAATACGACAATCTTTGTAGTTTCCTCTTGAAACTTGTTGAAAAAGTTATGTATGCAACGGTACCTAAGATAGTCTTGCCTGTCATTACAGAGCACACAAGCTCGCGCTCCAAACTTTTTTTTTTGTTGGGTGAATGCGTTTACCTGGGATGGTTATGTGGGACTAACCAACCGAGAGCGGCCGGAATACCCACTAAAAACCCAGCGGTATTCCATCTGCGTCCGTCAGGGAGGTGCCATGCGACCACGAACAAGCGCATTCAGCTGTGGCACCTCGACCGCCACGACTCCGGGAGGGTGGCTTGGTTTACTAAGGCGCCCTCAGACTTCCGGTGCGCCCCGGTGCCCTTCAACTCCGTCGTCTGCGGAGCGGGTCAGCGAGAGCGCTGGTCTCTCTAGCCCGCTCCGCTTCTTACTTCTGCGAGATGACTGCTTCGCAGAAGGAGGTTACCGCCCTCCTCGCGCTCCTAACCTAACCTTACCTAACCTCGTACCTTAAATAGCTTTATACCAGTTACATACATAACTTACTATTATTTGTTGTTGTTATTTTTTTAGTCTAGGGAAATTAGTAACGGCGCCTCCCATTAGCTCGCACGATCGCTACCCGAGATGTTTAGTGGGTAAACCTATCTAACTTAGCGTTTTGTATCTTGCAAATGATTTCCTCCGCGATAACAAAGAAAAAGAACAAAATACCTCAGTACCCGCAGATTTTAACTAGGAGATATCATTCATTAATTTCATTATAGGTTGGTCAAGGCCATAATAATCGAGATCAAACTCTGGAATCAAACCGACACCCACTTAGTTATACTTAGTGAGTTTAATGAACTTCAAGTTTATTCTGTTAAACATAAAATGACGATAATCACGTTTTTTTTTCAGAAATATATACAAGAAATTGGAAGGAAATTTAAAATTGGATAAAGGCAAAGGCTGTGTGCTACCAAGTACAGACCCATTTTCAAGCGAAGCAACCAAATTGGGAACGAGTGACGTTATTAAATGCCCAGAAAACAAAGATTGGGTGAAATGCTATGTAAAGATCCTTTTAACTTTCAAATTACTTTTTACTTATTCTGATATAAGTACTGTCCAAGCTAATATACGCCAAGAGATGCGTTTAACTCAGCCTTCGGACTCCGGTTTGGCGGATCTGACATTTTAAAATACTAAAAACGCGTTATCTCTTTATTATAGTACTCGAACTGCAGACTGGTCAAAGAATTGGAATATACCGTAGGAGATATTTTATGTGAAATTCAAGATATAATATATCATAGCGATACGAAGTACACGATTGGTCCTACCAAGGTTATCTTAGGAGACGAAGGCTATAAGTTGAATTTGAGCGACCACATTAAAGTCTCTTGTTATGGGACGCTTGATCGGTAAGTCTCAGTCAAACGTGAACATTTACACATTGTGACAAATATTTATTGATGCGTGATAAATATAACGCTCCAAGGAAATAATAAAAAATAAGCTTGCTTCCTTATTGTATAATAAGCTTGATAGGCAAAAAACACCCTCTTTCCTTTCACTAACACTATCTACAGGAAAAACTAACTCATGTTTGTTTTTGAAAACCGATATTTAGAAACAATTGGTCACAAGGCAAAGTTTGTATAGCGATTAGTAAAGTACAGTAAAGTAAAGTGGCAAAATCAGCATGTACAGGTGTTAAGTCCGTCTCGCACTTGACCATTTTTTTATTTCATCAGGGAAGTAAAATGGTCCGGCAACACCCTAGGGTTCCGCAACGTAGCGCCCAAGGAGCCGCCACCAGGACGCGAAAACACGTTCAACGTGCTCATCTTCGGCTTCGACTCCGCCTCGAGGAACGGCTTCATCAGACTGATGCCGAAGAGCTGGCGTGTGCTGACCGAGGAGTTGGGAGCCATCGTTATGGAGGGGTGAGATGGTATTCTAATAAAACTTCGACTACCTACCTACTTTTTCTGATAGGATTTTGCAAATACTTACATACACTACCCATACTTTTGTTTATTATTAAAGCACAATTGAATTAATGACGATCTTGTAAGGATCGCGGGAACGCGGTGGATGCGAAAAGCACAAGACCGTTCTGAGTGGAGAGCCTTGGGGGAGGCCTATGTCCAGCAGTGGCTTTCGGCCGACATTACTATAATTTTATTAATTCGCTCGGTCTCTTATATTAACTTACAAGTGAATTATAATTGAGATTATAAACATGATTGATGATCGAAGCTCTCTGGTAAGTAATATATAAAATTATATTACGCGTAGATACCGCTTATTATAGTACCTACCATAAAATAATACTTTCGATTTTAGTACCATCTACATAGAAGTTTACACGGAAAGGATTGAACAATAAGTATTACTTAAGCAAAATAAATAAATTTAGCTTTAAGCGCCATCTATGTAGGTATTTAAGTTGTCAATCAAATCAAATCAAATCAAATCATTTTTATTTAGTTTCCATAAGTACATGAGATGATGATGTTCAATTAAATTAATTAAATTTGTTCGAACATTTTGTTTGTTTATTTTAAATGATATCATAGCAGTCTTGGATAACAAAATATGTCGCATAATCCTAGCTCGTAATATATAATTTTCAGATATAATATAATAGGAACGGCGACTCCAGCCGCAATAATCCCTATCCTTACTGGCCACATGGAGTTCGAGCTACCCGAAGCGAGAAAGGGCCGGATTTATTCCCAGAACGTGGATGCCTATCCGTTCATATTTTACAAGTTGAAAAAAGACGGGTGAGTTAAAACTGCATATACCGTACAAATAGATCTAGATTAAGCACTTGATGAAAAGGTAACGGCGCAGGACATTGATTTCTTACGATGTGAATAAAATCCAAAACTCAAGTCAAGGGCAACATGGAACCCAGTGTGGCGCGATTTACCTAGTGTGGCGTTTATCCTACTGTAATCGAAGGATTTTTGGTCTACCTTGAAAATTAATGATGTATCATTAGCAAATAGCACAATATCACAAAGGTTATCCAGCCTGGGTGGTAAGTCATTAATATAAACCAAATATAAGAAAGGACCTAATATAGAGCCCTGAGGCACACCTAATTTAACAGATGCTCCAATAGATTGTGTTTGGTTTACAACAACCGTTTGTGTTCTATCACTAAGAAATGAAGACATAAGATTTAGAGAATTATTTGACAGACCATAATGATCTCAATATAATATTCTCATTAAGAGTCGCATGATCTACGCAATCGAAAGCTTTCAAAAGGTCACAAAAAAATCCTATTGCATCACAAGATTTCTCCCAAATATTGAATATATATTTAATGAGTACAGATGCTAAGCAGCAGTTCTTGCAATGTTGTGATCCAGTGTGAAAGTTAAGCAACTAGTAAATTACTAGCATTAAATGATGCATTTGAGAACGAACCTTTGAAGTGCAGATGGGCGGGACTCTCAGCAAGATGGAATATTGACAGGTGAACAAAGTAAGTGAATGGTGGCCAAGGAATATTCCTTCACGCCTTTATTCCCATAGTAGGGTAGGCAGAGCTACAGAATACAGGATTAATTTCCAGTGTCTGCGTTGTTGACTGCATTGTTTATTGCTTAAGGTCCAATGAGGAGGTCCTATGATAGGAGACACAGTACTGACTAAAGGAACTTGAAGCAGAATCTAACAAAATCGGGTTTTGTTCCTTAAGGAAAATCTAGTCTTTGTTCGTTTTATATTATCTTTACGTTTTCTAACAGTAAGCATTTTCTTGGTTGGGGTTGCCTTGGAAACATGGGATAAGTTCTAAATGTTTAGCTCTCATTCAACTTCTTTTTTTTGTTAAACTACAAGTTTCTGTATGGAAATGTAAAATTTTCTTGATCATAAAATGTAACTATTCATTTAATTTGCATGTCTTGTTTGAGATAATTAACATAATCCATTTTTAAGACGCAATATTTCATTGAACAGACCTTTTTTCATTTGTGGATGACCTATTTGTAGTTTGTTTGAACATTTACTTGATATTTTTTACGAAACTTTATGTTTTCTTGTGGGTTGTTTGGAGGATACAACTGACACAGTCCTTACTTATTCATTATCTCTCTTTTACATTTCATACAATTAAGCGCCATGGCCTCCAGTGGATCTGACAGTTTCTTTACCGTTACTTAACTCCTTATTTTGAGGCACAATTCGTAACAAGAGAATGTTTTTGAAACATAACATCCATTATTCGTAAAAACTAAGATGAAACCTTATATTTTCTTAAATGTTTCCGTGATGCACGCGCCATCTACCTCCCAAAACGATCCGCGGGTAGACCATCTGCCCGATGGGTGGACGACATCCGTAAAACAGCGAGGAGACAGGCTGTCTCAGACAATCGATACTATTAGTGCAGGAAAGAGGAGAGTAGTGTGAGTATGGCAAGGCCCAATAGTGCATACCTACAGGCTGATTGGATGGACTTATGGAGATATTTGAGGCATCCTAAATTTACTCTTTAGCGTGCAATTAAAAGTTCTAAGTTCTCGAGTCCACTTAAAACTATCAGATGGTCTTTAGGCTCGTTTTCCATTTTCATTTCAAAAGACAGAAAATAGCAAATTAGTTGTCTATACTTTAGTCATAAGTATAACATTTTAGGTACCGCACAGCATATTTTGAGGACATGCCGAATGTTGGGACGTTCCAGTGGCGCTTGAGGGGCTGGCGTCATCAGCCGGCCGACCACTACCTTCGGCCGTTCTTCATAGAAGAAGGACAAAAGAACATATGGTACTGTGTCGGTAGTACGCCGCAGTACCAATTCATGATGGACATTACAAATCAGGTAAAGATGTATTAAAAAGCCTAAACTTTGTTTGAGACCAGATCGATTTGTGTGAGATTGTACTCTGTTGTTTCACCTTTTTGATTTTCCTGTATTGGAATGTCCTTATAGTTCATGAACTTAAGTGGAAAGCGTTTCGCGTTTACGTTTATTGGAGATATAACCCATGACGACTTTAATATGGTGCAAGCAGCTGATGATGACATGGCGGCGTTTCTGAAATCCTTTAAAGTCCACTCCGAAGACACGCTGCTCGTGGTAATGGGTGACCATGGTCCGAGGTAAGAAACTGGAATCTAGAATTAAGAGGGTTTTTTTAATTATAATTGACCGTTGAAGAAGATGGGAGGATGGATTTTAAATTCATTGCAAAGGCTGGCCAAAAATCTTACCATCGGGTGGCTTGTGTGCTCGTTTTCCTTCCCCCTGCCGTTAAAATAACTTCAAGTTGTTCGTAGACATAACAACAAAGCTCGGTCCAACACATTACAAGGAAAGTATGAAGAGCGTCAGCCGCTGATGGCGGTGCGCCTGCCAGGGGCGCTGGTGCGCACGCGCCCCGCCGCGCTGGCCGCACTGCAGGCCAATGCTCGCGCGCTCACCACGCCGCACGACTTGCACGCCACGCTGCTCGACGTGCTCGGGATGATGCAGCACCGGAACCAGTACAGGGTGCCGGGGGCAGACCTGCTGCGAGGTCTCACTATGCTGGAACCGGTAAGCGTATTTACTTAGCGTGTTGTGTTACGTTGTGTGGCCATAACTGTTACCAGACCAAAAAAAAAAACTAAGGTCAATAAGTTGAAGCCACATGAGGGCTCTTTGACTTGTTAGTAATATGGAACGCAGAGAAGACGCGCCGTAAGAAACTCTAGCAGAAGGTCCTTTTTAACAAACGTCAATAAATAGAGGAGGTTCTCAATTCATCGGGATCTTAGTTTTTGGTAACTATAAAATACAGTAATACTTAAAAGTAAGTATATCACACGGTAATAGAGTATTAAATAGCAATTATTAAAACTAGCTCCGTATAAAATATTTAAACCTAAAAACTAGACGAGACATAATAATACATCCCCACGTTACGTGAAGGGGAGGTACACAAAAAAATAACTAGTACTAAGAGTTTCTGAACTACGCAGCGGACGGACGGATGGACGGATGGACGGATGGACGGATGGACATGGCGAAACCATAAGGGTTCCTAGTTCGACTACGGAACCCTATAAACCAACCCTTATCGTGTCATTCCTTGTGTGTCCATTATTTTAAGCCTCTTGTTCTGGATTTTGGATGGAAAATGCTGCAGTCCGGCTTTGCAGCTTAAGACTTGCATGTACAGGGTTTGTGGGATAAGCATTAAAAATACTTAAACAATTGAAAATTTAGTCTCAAATGATTTGCAAATTAAAAACTACTTAATTGACGTTGTCGTGAAACTTCCCCTTCTCGAACGATTACTAAAAACTTTTTTTAATTAGTCGCTAACCTCAGAAATCAATGGCTTTTACCTGAATGCGCGAAGCAAAGGAGAGTAATGTCTTTATCAGCCTATACAGGGTGACTGGTAATTCGCCGTATTCCTTGAAAGGGGTTATTCTACAGCTCATTTGTAACGATTTAAGTCCAGTCAACCAGGGGTCAAAACTCACTGGTTATCGAGTTATTCACGTTTTTAGAATTTTTAAAAAATACCCGCCTTTCGACCTAAAACTAGTCATTGTGTAAAAACTTCGTCATTTAGAAATAAAAAAAAGCATTTTTCAAATAGCCAATGAATTACTGATTACGAAAAATAGTAAAAAATGCCAAAGAAATGCAAAGTTTTGCAAATAACAGGATTTGAAGTTGAAAGTTCAAGTAATTATTTTCCAAATTTTGTAACATTTTAAAGCATTACTAAAAAAAAAAGTATGACACTTCACGTACAAATGACAGGAATAGTTTGCTCAATTCATAAGCTTTCTAAAAAAGTACAATTTATGACCTTTTAAACTTAATTTTCATTTAAAAATGTACAATTAATAAAAAATAGCAGAAATTTTCGCGGTTAAGCTCCATCGTTTCAACTAAAAATCGCGGAATCGTTATCGTTTTTAAATTCACCTAATCGTGTTCTTTTAAATTTGCTTTTTAAAAACATAAAGTGCGTTCCATTTTTAACCGAAAAACGCGGGTAGTGTTGTAGTAAAATGAATAAAACATCGTTCTCCATTTTAAATTCGGCTAATAGTGTTTTATGTTTAAATAAATTTGCTTTTTAAAAACAAAGTGCGTTCCATTTTGAAATTTCGAGCATCTCAAAACTTTTTGAGTGACCTACGTAATCAGTTACTTTCAACTTTCTTTCCATTTCGGACGATATTGATAACTAAGCTTCTTTCTCAAATGCCTGCTTGCCAATTCGAAGAATACGCAGATATCATTTATTGTTACGGATTCTGCGATGGAGACGCGGCTGCAGCTAGAAGGGAATACCAACGTCGTTACCCTAACCGCCGTTTACCTCACGCAAGCGTGTTTGGTTCATCGTACCGTCTTATTCGGGAAAGAGGATCAGTTCAACGCCGCCAAGCTGATGCTGGAAGACCTCGACATGATACTGCTCAAGATGAAGAAATCCTTCAGTGTTTGCGGACAGACGGCACTAGTTCGACGAGAATTGTGGCTAACCGGCTCGGTATGTCTCAGTGGAAGGCGTGGTTTACACTGCACTCAGCTCGGCAGTACCCGTGTCATTAAACTCCAATACACGCTATTGAAGAGGGAGACCCGGCGAGAAGGATCTCATCAAAGTCTGCCCGGAAACACTGAAAGATTTCTTCATCTTGAGCAGTATCATGTCGAGGTCTTCCAGCATCAGCTTGGCGGCGTTGAACTGATCCTCTTTCCCGAATAAGACGGTACGATGAACCAAACACGCTTGCGTGAGGTAAACGGCGGTTAGGGTAACGACGTTGGTATTCCCTTCTAGCTGCAGCCGCGTCTCCATCGCAGAATCCGTAACAATAAATGATATCTGCGTATTCTTCGAATTGGCAAGCAGGCATTTGAGAAAGAAGCTTAGTTATCAATATCGTCCGAAATGGAAAGAAAGTTGAAAGTAACTGATTACGTAGGTCACTCAAAAAGTTTTGAGATGCTCGAAATTTCAAAATGGAACGCACTTTGTTTTTAAAAAGCAAATTTATTTAAAAATAAAACACTATTAGCCGAATTTAAAATGGAGAACGATGTTTTATTCATGTTACTACAACACTACCCGCGTTTTTCGGTTAAAAATGGAACGCACTTTATGTTTTTAAAAAGCAAATTTAAAAGAACACGATTAGGTGAATTTAAAAACGATAACGATTCCGCGATTTTTAGTTGAAACGATGGAGCTTAACCGCGAAAATTTCTGCTATTTTTTATTAATTGTACATTTTTAAATGAAAATTAAGTTTAAAAGGTCATAAATTGTACTTTTTTAGAAAGCTTATGAATTGAGCAAATTATTCCTGTCATTTGTACGCGAAGTGTCATATTTTTTTTGTTAGTAATGCTTTAAAATGTTACAAAATTTGGAAAATAATTACTTGAACTTTCAACTTCAAATCCTGTTATTTGCAAAACTTTGCATTTCTTTGGCATTTTTTACTATTTTTCGTAATCAGTAATTCATTGGCAATTTAACCTCTAAAAGGCTCTTCTAAGAGCCCTCAGACTAAAGACATCGGACCATCAGTCAGAATCTGCCAATTAAATATTGAAGGCACTAGCAAAGCTAAGTGTGACTACCTGCAAAAGCTACTGAATGATCTTAAAGTAGACATCGCAAATATTCAGGAAACACATACCAGGGATGACCAGGACATTAGTGGCAGAGGCAACATACCGGGCTTCACCCTAGTAAAAGCAATAAACCACCCCCAGTACGGTATTGCAACATACGTCAGAACCAACATGGAAGGAGTGAGCTTGGTCCACCACGACTCAGCGGAGAGCAACTTCATCATTGTAATTAAAGTGAACGATCTCACAGTATGCAACATCTATAAACCCCCACTTGCTCCGTGGCGTACCAAAGGCATACCCGCTTTTAATCACCCTTGCATCTACACTGGAGATTTTAATAGCCACCATACGGACTGGCGGTATAAAGCCGACGATGCAAACGGAATAGCCTTGGCGCAATGGGCCGAAGGCCAAAATTTGCATCTGGTTTTTAACGCCAAAGACAAAGGCTCTTTTCACTCAGCACGTTGGAGGAAAGACTACAATCCAAACCTCACATTTGTCTCGAAGGATGACGCTGGTAAACCCCTCCCAACAAACCGCGAAATCCTAGACAACTTTCCAAATAGCCAGCATAGACCCATCCTGACTGAAGTTGGTATCAAGATCCCACTGGTGCCATCAGTGCCACTTCCCAGGTGGAATTTCCAGAAGGCCGACTGGTCCAAATTCTCAGTGAAAGTGGACGCCGCTATCAGGTTCATTCCGCCGGAGTCTAGAAACTACAACCGCTTTGTGGGATTAATAACGAAGACTGCCAAAACCTGTATTGCCAGAGGGTACCGTAAGCAATATATCCCGGGATGGAGCAAGGAAAGTGATCGTCTGTACGAGGAGTATCGTAGAACTGGAGAGTGCGATGTGGGTGCGGAATTGCTAAATTCATTGGATTTAAACCGGACCGAGAAGTGGAAAAACACAGTAGAAAAAATGGATTTCAAGCGCTCCAGCAGAAAAGCTTGGCGAGTCCTGAATAGGCTGACGGGCAAGAGCCCTGCAAATAGCATTAAAGCGACCGCCATCCACCCAAATGCCATCGCTAGCCAAATTGTGGCCACGTCCAGAGCTAGAAGTGACAAGGTCGAGACGAAGCTCATTAAAAAACTATACAAGGAGCTAAAAGACAATTTAATGCCTGAACAACAGCTTGCGGACCCTTTCGCTTCCAATGAAATCGACAAGGCCCTCAAATAATTAAACCAGGGTAAAGCTTCTGGGTACGATAACATTTACAACGAGTTCTTAATCAACCTGGGCCCAAAAGCTCGTCGCTGGCTTGCATCCTTTTTCACAAATCTACTCGAAACCAAGACCTTGCCACTTGCCTTTAAACTATCTAAAGTAATAGCTGTTCTCAAACCTGGCAAGTCGGGAGAAGTGGCATCGAGTTATCGTCCCATTGCACTACTTAGTAATTGTTATAAACTTCTTGAGAAGGTTCTTCTCCGACGCATACTACCACTCATCGAGGCTAGGGTGCCTGTAGAACAGGCTGGCTTCAGACCGGGTCGCAGCTGTTGTGACCAGGTGCTTGCTCTCACTACCCACATTGAGTCCGGGTTTCAGAAAGGCCTGAAGTCGGGAGTTGCCCTAGTAGACCAATCGGCGGCCTATGATACGGTGTGGAGACAGGGTCTCATGTATAAGCTGCTCTCCGTTGTGCCAAATATGGATGTGGTCCACCTGATTTCCAGCATGCTTTCGGAACGCCTCTTTCGAGTACATCTAGGCAGCAACGTCAGTAAGCTGAAAATGCTGAACAATGGCCTGCCACAGGGCTCCGTTCTTGCCCCGACCTTATTTAACCTATACATCCACGACCTACCTCTGACTGGCTCCCGACAATTTATTTACGCCGACGATATCGCCTTGGTCTCCCAAAATAAGGATTTCGGTAACCTTGAGACTTGCCTCTCGGAAGATCTCAACAGGCTGGGTCGGTTCTTTACAATCTGGAGACTAACTCCAAGCGCAGCAAAAACTGAGGTGAGCTGTTTTCATCTCCACAACGCCTTATGCAAGCGCGAGCTGAATGTGCAGTGGAATGGAGTGCGCCTTGGTTCACAATTTCTTTCCCAAATACTTAGGAGTAACCTTAGACCGATCCCTAACCTATAAGGAACATCTCATCAAGGTTTCAAGAAAACTTCAGACCAGGAACAACATGCTTGCGAGACTAACTGGCACGTCGTGGGGTGCAAGCGCGAGTTGCCTGCGCACAACGGCTCTTTCCCTCGTCTACTCAGCTGCTGAGTACTGTGCCCCTGTTTGGCTGGAGAGTGCGCACACCAGCTTGGTCGACGTGCAACTGAATAAATCAATGAGATGCATATCTGGGACACTAAAATCAACTCCCACACAATGGCTACCAGTTTTGAGCAACATCGCGCCTCCTGACATTAGACGGAGTACAGCCTTGCTAAAAGAGTACGGTAAAATAATTAAAAATACAAGCCTACCGTGCCGGCAAGAGTTCCTACAGCCTGAAAAACAACGACTTAAGTCACGCCGTGCCCCTTGCCGCCGTGCTCAAGAGCTAGCCAGCGAGATGTTCCAGCCGACGGTGGCTTGGGCTCGCCAGTGGAGAGACACCCTGGGTGCGAAAACCAGCGACTGCATCCAACCTGGAAGGCTGATGAAAGGTGCTGATTTGCCTCGTCGCGATTGGTGCATACTCAACAGGATCCGCACCGGTCACGGTCGATGCGCCCACTATAAACACCTATGCGGCTGGACCGAGTCCCCCCGCTGCGACTGCGGTGCGGAGTCCCAGACCATGGAGCATATCACGCGCGAATGCCCACTGCGGTCCTATCCTGGTCACCCTGACGACTTCATTCTCCTTACCACCGACGCCGCCAAATGGCTAAGAAACCTGGATATCTGCATATGATATGACATGACATGACATCAACAAAAATAATTTCTTTTCTGTGTAATCGCCATACGAATAAATAAATTGGCTATTTGAAAAATGCTTTTTTTTATTTCTAAATGACGAAGTTTTTACACAATGACTAGTTTTAGGTCGAAAGGCGGGTATTTTTTAAAAATTCTAAAAACGTGAATAACTAGATAACCAGTGAGTTTTGACCCCTGGTTGACTGGACTTAAATCGTTACAAATGAGCTGTAGAATAACCCCTTTCAAGGAATACGGCGAATTACCAGTCACCCTGTATGTATGTATGTATTGTTTTTTCCTTTGTGGCGCTGTAAAAACTGAACGCGTGGGTCTATTTTGATGATTCTTATGTCCTTTGATGTCTTAATCTTGTGTCACTTAAGATAATGACAGCAATTGAAATTCAATATGGCGGCAACCAGATGCCATTATAATTATGCAACGGGGTCTCATTGAATAGGTATTTAATTTTTTTATCTCTACGTATCTTTCGTAATTTTTCATTTTGAATGATCATTTAGGTATTATGGCGGCTCAAAGCTTTTAATATTCTGCTGCGGTGTCACTGTACATAATATTAAGTGACAAAGTTGTTATACTCCGTCAGGTTTTATTATTTCATATATTTGTTTTTCAAACTTCAGATCCCTCGTAGCCGTTCCTGCAGCGAGGCGGGGATCGAGCTCCAATGGTGCGCCTGCGTCGCCTTGCAGAACATCTCGTCAGACGACCCGCTGTACAACAAGACTGCGTACGCGCTGCTCGACTTCATTAACAATAATATGAACCGACAAACAGTGTAAGCTTGGTAAATGAATGCTCAAAAGGGGGTGTGGATGGGATGGCCAAAAGTAGAAAGTTTGACTTCGGAACTTTGTTTGGACTTGTTAATAGATAAACATATTAAAAGTTCCCAAAAAAGTAATTGTTTCGGTTTAGGTTAATAAGGCTTGTGTCAGCAAGTCATTATTTTATATGGTCTTTTTTTTTAAGGGCAAACTGGACAATAAGTAAAATGCACTTCGCTTTCTGAAATGTAATAAATAATGGAAAATATTACAGATATTAATTAAAACTTTTTAGGGGCTGTTTTTTTCAAAGATATATTTGCAAGTTAAAAGGAAATGTATGACAAAAAACTTCATATCAAAAACACATTTTAGAAAATCGACCTTTTTTCGGAGCTCATCCTCGTAGTTATCTAGACAAGCAACGATTGAAAATAGGTAAAAAAAATAAAGAATCAAAGTTGTAGAGAATAGTTTTCAAGATGTAAACAAAAATCCAAAAATCGGGACCTATTGAGACCGCCCCCCCTAGGGCTCACCTCTGAGGTGTAGGGACTAGTATGTTTATCTCCTTACTAGTCCAAACAAAGCTCCGAAGTCTAACTTTCTGATGTCAACTTTTCCATCCACAATCATTCGTTGCCTGGACATGATGACTCCTTGACTAATGATAGACGCTTCGACAGGCCGCTTAAGTGAGCCCTCAGGTCCTCATGGAAAAGGTCGAAAGAGAATACAGGAAAATAGCATATTTTGGAGGCAAAATATGTACATCAAAGATATTTGGTTTATTACTTTTTCTTGGCACAATTTAAATGAGAATCTGCCGAGTCGTATCAAAATTAAGGGGTTCTTCCAACAAAGCAGCAGGGGGAAAATAAACTAGGCGTGTGAAGTATCATTTTCCGTGCAATTAATTATTTGCGTTGAATTTGCGGGTGGTAGGACCTTGTGCAGGGTCCGTCCGGATCGCTACCACCATCTTATCCATTAACCTACCGCCAAACAGCAGTGTTCGCATTGTTGTGTTCTGGTTTGGGGATAAGACAGCCGGTGAAATGACTAGCATAGAGGCATTCCATCTTAGTCCTCAGGGTTGGCAACGCATTTGCAGTCTTAGGATTGCATTGCAGTCTTGTGAATGCGAATGTCTATGGGTCACAGTTTCCACTTACCATCAGGTGGCCTGTGTGCTCGTTTGTCTTCACTATGCCATAAAAAAAAATTAAAAAAAAAATTGAATGAGACCATACATATACTTAGAGGATCAATATTTTGAGAGATATGAATCGTTTTGTTGTTTTTTTTTGAAAAACATTTTTATATTCGAATTGTGAATGACGATGAGTTAATGAAATCTGGGGAGTCAGGTGGAATAAGAGTACTTCTCTATCATACTTCGATGGTTGACCATTATTATTGTTTAATGTGAAACATCTGCAAAATCATTACCAGTCAAAGGTCAAAGTCAGAGTATTTGTCGGGTATGAGGACAGTGAGAGCACCAAACGTAGTAAACAACTTTGCCACTACCGATATGCTTACAATTCAAAATTTATATTACCACTTCAAATTATAAAAAGAAACCTCTCGCCTAATATTTATCTAATAAATATTTGTATGCTCTCATTCGATTCAGCGCAAACAATTACACGGAAAATGATATTTCACACGCCTAGTTTATTTCCCCCTGCTGCCCTGTTGGAAGATCCCCTTTATTTTGATACGACTCGGCAGATTCTCATTTCTCGTACCAAAATAAAGTTATAAACGAAGTTTCATTGATGCACATAATTCACCGTAAAAATGACATATTTACTCTTACTTTACCTGAAATCTCGCAAGTCCCAACGTCCTAAGTCTAGGACATTTCTCAAAGTGAATTTTGACTTTAGTTGACCGACACAATATTCTTTTTCGAACTAACGAAATTTGACGTGGGCTTTACGAGGTGAAGGGACCGGGGAAGGAACGGGCGGCACACGCGTAATGTGTGAATGTGTGATACACAAGAGGTGAATTATGCACTAAACAGTTTTCAAGATAATGATATGGTTAACGGATGGATTTTATTTTGTTTGAGAGAATTAATTGATAAGGAGAATTTAAATTTAAAATCTTTAAGTATTGTAATGAGTAATGACTAATGAAACAGTACCTAGGTAATAAAATTTTGTAATTTTATTACATTATATCATCAGCAGAATTCGGTTCGAATTATTTTTTCTAAAATAATCGTACACGTTAGAAGCCATTGCTTGTTTTGAGTACCTATTCAGTTTGTGTTCGAAGATATTCAGACTCATTTTGAGAAAAAATATCTCGTCTCATATCAGAGAGCTACCGTAGCTGTAGCAGCACATGTGATCGCTAACCGCCGTTCGGTAGCCATACCGAACTAGCTGTAAAGATAAAGATAAAGATAAAGACATTTATTCAGTAAGTAGGCCGCACGGGCACGTTTACACGTCAAGAATCTACCAGCGCTTCACAAGAGGAGACCACTGCTGAGAAGAAATGCCGCATGAAACTCGGCAGTTTGTCATTTTTTAAATATATTTAATGTTACAATGGTATATTTAGTCTAGCATTATATAAATATATAAATATTAAATTAAAAAATATATCAAATAACCTGCGAAGTTTCTGTAGGAACTTCTGTACGGAAATAATGCGCCTGCCGCCTGCTCCTGTGTCGGTCCTTTGTCATGTCACCCCCGCGCCCCTGTACCGCGCGGGCGAAGACTCTTTTTAGTAGCCTACGTGAGAGCCTGCTGCTGGGCCAAAATATTTTTAGTCAAATGTATAATTTCCTAAATTTCCATTTCCCAAAAAGCGTTTAAGTAGTATTTCCTTTGTTTTATATCTGGAATAGCGAAACCCCTCTATTAGTTTAGGTTACTTGTGACCAGATAAAAAATAAAATAACTGCAACGGGAAACAACTTTTTGGGAAATGAAAATTTGGGAAATTATACATTTGACTAAAAATATTTTGGCCAAACGGAATAGACCCCCGCTGACTCTTCAGTCAGTCTTGTGGGTGCGGCGCGAGCAGCCCAGCATCCAGGTCTTGGCGTTCAAAGGGAGCGCTGACGAGGATGGCTACACAAGCACTGTTGGTGCCCCGACTCAAATCACTGAAGACAAATATCAGACTAAGGCAAGTAAGAAAATGATAGTAGATTGTTTCACCAATAAATTTAATGATTCCATCACGACATCATTTAAATTCATCACTATTAAATAGATGAAACCCCCGATAGGGGTACTTTAAAAGCTTATCTCGCGGTCAAAGAATACGGGTCAGTACGAAAAACTAAATTAACTCTTAAAATAAAAGATTTAGCGGCATGAATGAAACTGGATATTGTAAATAAATTACCAGTTAACAAATCAATACGAAATGTTAAAAACATTACTTATTTAGTGTCAAAATAACATTTTTCATACACTCGTATATAGCAATGGTTGGTTCTGATCCTCATCAAATGTTTACAGTCCACATACATACTGTTAAATAAAAATATAGTGATTTAAAATGCATCAGAATCATGCATGAATATTGAATTTTTACCCATATAAATCAAATGTGGCCCAACATGCTTATTAAGTATTTCTCCCATATATATTTTCTATGAGCACTAACTCTGTGCGACGCTGATTGAAGAGATTCCGGCCCAACCCATAACACTCCACTCCACTGTACGTCACTTTTTCCTCAAAACAAGCTGGAATAAAACGATCCCCTGGCCGTTGGTAGACTGTTCGCTGTCCATCATTATCAGCATAAATCAGGGAATAAATACTCTTGCCCAATTTTTATCTCCCTATTGTGCCTGTTTGCGGGCGTATCGTATCTTTCTACCCGATGCTGCATTTAAAGTTGTGGACCACTTGTGGATCTATCATCAGCATTCATCATTCTCCTGCCCTTATCCCAACTTATTTGGGGTCGGCGCAACATGTCTGTTTCTTACATACTAATCTCTATTAGTCGTCATCTCGGTAGTCTTTCTTTCTAGCCATATCACCTTTCACACAGTCCATCCATCGTTTCTTTGGTCTTCTTTCCATCCAAATTCATACTGTAAACTTTACTGACGATATATTTCTCATTCCTCCGCATCACATGCTTATACCATGACAACCGATTTTCATACAACTTTTCAGACACCGGTGTCACTTTCAGACTTCCTCTTATATACTCATTTCTTATTGTAGATATCATTTGATTTATATGTGGGTATATGTAGAGCCAAAGGCAGCGGGACTTACAGTCCGCTCTCTTACGTCCTCTCTACGGGTCTCCCGTAAGTTGATTTCTTACTTGGAGTGACGTGAGGTGCCGATTTTAGAGCATGGTCATGGTTCGTAGATCTCCGTCTGCTGGTTCCTGGTCTTCTTTAGGTTCTGCCCAGTTTCTCGGATATGTTGGACGACTCGCTGCTCTGTAGTAAATGACAGGGCTATTGTTCTTGCTGTGCTTTGTTAAATTCTGCCTCCTCCTAACATAGTGACGATACGTATACGCTATTATTGTGTAAGCGACATGATAATAATTCAATGACCACCGTTCATAATTTTGATTTGACAGATCGAATTAAATAAATAAATAAAAGTGAGAAAACAAGTAAAAGTAAGACAATCTAAAATAAAAATTAAATCCAAATTCTTTCGGTTCGGTTTTGTTTTTAAATTATTTCGTAGATCATGTAAGATTTTACTTCATATGATCTTAAAATTTGGGATCCCCTTGAATCACCGACATTGATTAGATCGAATAATTTCATCGAATTTCATTTCATCGAAAGCATCTGTTGAAACTTTATGGTTTTTGAGTTATTCTAAGCATGGGTAACGGAGATTAGGTAAGGTTAGACCTGTGACCACAAAAAAAAATTACGTGTAAATGCTTGTCAATGAAATGAACATTTTGTGAAGTAAAACATTCTATGAAATGAGGGTCGGACATTCAAGAGTAAACCTTAAAATTATCTCTAAATAAAGTTGGTTTCATGCAAGTACGAGTACCATTATTATTTTGCAGCGATTTTCATCATCGACCCGTATTATTTGAGCGCGAGTGTATTATTTATTTATTTATTTTATTTTTATTTATTTTATTTAAGGAAAACCAACACATACATTAGAAACATACATAAATTCAGAAAGCCAATTACAGGTTCTCACCGATAGAAATATCATACATACACATACATATAATTATTATACACACATACATATACACATATACCATACCAAGTCTGAATCTGTTTATCAATTTCTGATTTTCACTAACAAGAAACACAGATACACAGACACATGGATACACACGTTATCACACCCCTCTTTTTGCGTCGGAGGTTTCATATTTCAATATCTGCCTGATGCCAGCCAAAGGTGTCCTGAGCAGGGGGATGAGTAACGCCGTGTGACTGTCTCGAGCAGGTAGTGGTGGGTCCCGGCAGCGACTTCCTCGAAGCTTCGCTGACGTACCTCATCGAAGATAAACGGTTCGTCATCAATGCAGAAGACATTTTGTGGAACTAAAAGTGAGTAATCGCACCGTCAGAGGGCATCGTGTTGAAAACTTTTAGCTGCCAGTGTTGTGACGATCTCAAGATAACAAACGCACTAACTATAAAATAATAATGGTTATGCTAGATCTAGACCACGGCTGTGTTTCTGGAGAAGATGAAAAAAAAATCCTATTTACCAACTTCATTTTTTTTTATAGCGACAGACACCCAGTTACAGATTACTCAAGTCTATGATTTTAAGTATGATATTGTAAAAAAGATCGTAGAAAACTGCCAACTGGCTCAAAATACATTTGATGGCATTAAATTGTTGTGACGGTCGTGGTGCTATCGCCTTTTTAAAATCCAGCAAAGTTTACAGTTTCATAAATAAAACCATTATATTATGTCCAAAATGTGTTATGGACCCATTATGTGTTTAGATTTTTATATATTACTAGCGACCCGCCCGCGGCTTCGCCCGCGTGGAATGTATTAAACATATAAACCTTCCTTAAGAATCACTCTATCTATTAAAAAAAACCGCATCAAAATCCGTTTTGTAGTTTTAAAGATTTAAGCATACATAGGGACAGACAGCGCAAGCGACTTTGTTTTATACTATGTAGTGAAGTGATGATACGATCCCTAACATAATATTAAATAAAATAATGATAAAAATATTTCAGTTGTACAATAAATCATCACTAGATCATACGGGAAGAAGGATAATACAGAGTGACTCCTTTGTCCTGAACCAAAATTGTGGTTTCGAACGCAGCATTTCAATGCGAATTCAGTGCATTTACTCCAAAAACCAACAAACGTTGTTAATTGTTACTTTATGGCAATTAAAATATAGTTCAAAGACAGAATTCCCCAATAATAAATTATATTGTAATATAAATCAATTTTACTTGATCAATGTTTCAAAAAAAAATCAAAAATCAAAATATTTATTCAGTAAATTGGCCACATGAGGGCTCTTTTACACGTCGATAACATGGAGTGAATCTACTAGCGCTTCGGACAAGACCATCATTGCGGAGAAGAAGCGCCGCAAGAAACTCCAACAGAAGGTCATTTTTTCAATTATTAATTAGGTACAATAATACTTAAAACTTAACTTAACCCTTAACATTTTATACCCTTAACATTTTTTTTACCAAATGCATACCAATAAAAATGACAATTTAATTTGAAATGGTTGATTCTGACATGTATAATAAAATACGTAGAAAGTTAAGTTAAATTACTTGATGTAATGTATAATACTTGACAATGTATATTATTATTATTAATTAGGTACGTTAAGAATTCATAGTTTATAAATATGGTTTATATCACTGTACGCCTGAAACGGCTGATTGTGCTGCGCTTCCACTATTTTATCTATCAGAAGACCTTTTGTTAACAACACAATCTCACAATTAATGATTTGCGATTTTTGTATTACAAACGGCAATTTAAATTATATTTGATGTTAACTATAAGAATATGTAATATGGATAAGTGTTGATTCATTACCTATATTATACTTTTAAATTATATTGAATATTATTATTACCCATAAGAATATCTAATATGTATTTTAATATCCTTTTTGAATAACAATACGGATGGCTTAAAAAAAACATTTCAATGATCAAGAAGGATTGAGCTACTCCACTACACGTGCCACACTTCAAGGAAAGATCGATATTTCACGTTGGTAGTTACTTTAGAATGTCGGAAAGAAGTTTCGAAGAATTGCATGAACCATTGCGCCTTGCAATAATGAAAACAAACATAACACACCCACAAACACACACACCAACTTGAGATCCTCGATAAGATCAACAGAGCTTAGCAATTAGGTAGCGATTTGTTAAGGGTAGGTAAGTGTATTCTAATTGAATAAAAAACATATAGGCTCTACAACACTGTGACACCGATTCTTATTTTATAAATCGTAATACTATAATATTTATGTGATATTGTATCCATCAAGCGTTTGTAAAAAATACAACAACTCATCCCCGCACTGACGCATCGCTTTCGCGTCGCGGTCGCCGCGCCTTACTATGACGGTAAACATGGAGGCCGTATTTAATTCAACTTCGCGGGCCAGCGCATTCATTGATCCCATTTATTGCCCTCCTCGGTCTCCAGACCTAAATCCTATGGATTCGTATTACTTTCGTAACATGATTAAAGAAACTGATAGCGTAACTTAGATGACGCATTCACGCAGTGGCTCAAGCTTTGGTCTGTTGATCGCAACGCACAAGGGTGCGGTACGCGGTACGACGCAACGTCGTAACGCGGCGTCTTCTGTGTGTGCGTTACAGCGGTCAGTTGATTTTTCGCAGCCACGAAAATAGACGTGCATGATGAAGCTGAACAACATGAAACGTTTTGCTTTGCTTGCGAAGGTAGAAAAGGATTTATCGTGCTTCGTGACCGAATTAGAAATAGTCCCAGTATTATATGTTTTTACCAATGTTTATAATCCATTTTGTTTGACTTACGCACACCGCACACTACCAGCGAATTGAAAAGTACAACGCCGCGCTGTGCGGTGAACCCACAGCATACATTTTTCATGTCGAAACCAATTTGAAATCTGAAATGTATTTTTAAATTGTTTACAACACGGTAAAATCCATACCCCCTTACTTATAAACATGGAATAAGCTTGGAATAGTTTATGCCATGCTTTGTCTTTATCTGTAATTGTGACATTTGCATCTGACAGAAAGTGACAAAGCATGTCATAAACTATTCCAAGCTTATTCCACGTTTATAAGTAAGGGGGATATAGTTTTTGACCTGTTATCGCATTTTCAACGTTTTGATGGCTCTTATTTACTTGACAGTAATGGCAGGCGAGTTAAAAACAACAAGTCAAAGACGATTTGGATTTTAACGCCTAGAATAGAGGCACAGGTTGATTTATACATTTTTTGGAAAATTTGATCGACTTGACTTGATCGAAAAATCATATTTGTTTCCTGCTCCATCATCGTGATTATAAGAAATCTTTAGCGCGTTAGGGTATACTATGTTTTTGTTAAAATGACGAGAAACTTAACGTGGGATTTTACCACTTCTCTTGTTGCTAAATATGAAAGGAAAATATACCTAAACGCGTGTCAGGAGCGACGGACTTAAAACGCGGGCCCGTCAGTTGTAAAAGAACAAAACAAATCGAATACGGCACATCAAAAAGAAACGCGTTCCAGCGGCGGGCACGCGTTTAAACTGCTACGCGTCGCTGTCGCTCTGGACAAGTTGTATTAAATATAACCGGCATGTTTAAAGTCACTGTGAGGCACGGCGACAGCGACGCGTCAGTGTGGTGGTGTTGAGTTGTTATATTTTTTTACAAACGCGTGATGGATACAAACGAAAAAAATATCGAATTTGTACTAAAAAAAGTATTTATACGATTTACAAAATAAGAATTAGTGTTATAGTCTTGTAAAAATTACTTTTTTTTATAAAATTAGAATAAACTTACCTAGGTACCCTAAACAAATCGCGAGACTCTCTGTTGATTTTAGCGGAGCTACCGCCTTTGTCACACAGAATGCAGCCACGAGGCAAGTAACGCAGGCACGCGTTGAAGCTGCCGCCCGCATGCGGTGTGCCTGGTGCCGTGTTGCTTACTCCCCGTGACGCAACGCGACGCTCACGACACGCGTTTGGTGTGCCGGAGCCTTAAAAGACGTTATCAAACTGACTGAAGTGTGGCACGTGTACTGAAGTAGCTTTACCATTCTTGATCTTTGAAATAAAATATATTTTGTAAGCCATCCATACTGCAAAGCAAAAAGGATTAAAAAAAAAGTACCTAGTAGAAGTAGGCGATACAAACTTTTATTTTCATAATTTTGTATTTTTATTTTAGAAAAATAAGGTTTTTGTGTATTTTCGAACCTTTGATGCCATTAAAATGAAAGCCTTGGTGTAGTAGCTGCAGTTGGGTAATTTTATATGTCGATATGGAAGGCAGTCACACAAGTAACGTTATAAGTGCCCGTCTGCTAGCTCGCGCCATCGTTTTTGCACATTATTATTTAATGACGAGTTTCCTTTACCCCGATTATCTACACTATAAAGTAGTCTTCGGCCCGAATAGACACCAGAGAGATGTTGCCAACCGCGTAAAGTATTAACGCGTCAACAGATACGTGAACTCGAACGAGAGCTAGTTAAAATGGCGGCTGCGTTATCCTGCGAGCCGCCAGCCCTCGGCACCGATGGTTACGTACAGCCGAAGGATTTGGAGCTAGTGAAGATGGAAACGAGTAAAAAATCGACGCTGTTTATGTCAGTTGATGGTTCGATTACGTCAACCAAATCGAAACGACCTACGTCATCAGTAGTGATCGGCCATCGCAAGCATTTTATGTCACTGACGTCCTACGTAATGAATAGTAATGACTAATATGGATAAGTCGGTGTTGTTCAAAATAAAACCACACATTCTTAAAAACTAACTGAATTTAAATTGTTAGAGTAAATAATAATATTTATTTCTACGTAAATGATAAATTTTGCGAGGCATATTTTACAAATAATGATAGAAACTTAAATGAGACAAGTACAAGACATGAGTTGACGTAAACTAATTTGTTCGATAGATACATATAAGTGGCCTGTGCTTCATATTTAGCCTTAAGACTTTTGGTGGCATATCGTAGTTCTAGAATCCACGGAGTCGCTATTTCCTTATTATTGTAAACACACCACCTTGATTTTGACCATCACTAACTGTCACAATAAGTAATTTCAAAATGCATTCATTCGTTAAATCGCTAAACCAATTTAAATTATTTTTGGTAAAGAGGGTGTGTATCCGCTGTGAAAGCGTTTCAAACAAATTCAAATATTCAAATAGTAGGTACGGATAAATCGAACTAAAAAATTATTTAGTGTAGAATCAAACCAAAATATGATGCTAACGATGTTTAATTTCGTTTTATAAAAGCAAAATAACAAGCTCAACAGTATGCGTGCCGCAAGTGTAGTTCTCAAGGCAGCCGCCGGGCAAATGGCTGAGTATTTCGATGCGATGCAGCTCCCACCACGACGCCGCGCTGTCCTTGTGTGCGTGAGGCTGCGTCGGTGTGAGCGGCCTTTCTTACAGTCGCCCATCCTGATGACTTAATACGACCCCGTATTATCTGAAAACCACACAGCGATTAGTTTTATTACACATAACTGTAGTCTTCAAACCGTCCGGCTAGTCTCAAACCTCAATGGTCTTAACCGAACTGGTCATAAACAAAATCTAACTGATTCCGTTTACGAGACTAGCCTATTAACGATGAAATCTTATTAACAATCTTTGTCTATCAACGTCCAATCAAGGATAAACTGGGCCAGCCTCAAACCTAACTGGTCTTAACCTAACTGGTCATAAACAGAATCTAACTGACTCTGTTTACGAGGCCGACTTGGTAAAACTGTCGCCCGATCTCAAACCTAACTGGTCTTAGCCGAACTGGCCATAGACTTGATCTAACTGATGCAAGCCTACGAGATCAAGGTAATCAGCAACTTTCAACATTTGTCAACATTTACTGATGGGAGTAAAACATGCTCAAAACTGTCAAAACATACTGACCTTTAAAATGATTGGTCTTAGCCTTAAGTCAACATTTGATTGAGACTATCGGGATGTTCTGGATTGCCCCGTTTTTTTTTATTTTATTAAATGATACAGCCTGATATATAATCATGTAAAGTATAATCATAAATGTATCCTATTTTAAATTACCATTGCAAAATGATCATAACGAATAATTATTACTTAGCTCATTTGGTCGCATTTTACATTAAGATTTAAATTTAATTATACCGTTCATAAACTTAAAGTTACCTTACACTAATGATAACAGTCGCTACGCCCTACGTATGACAGAAGGTATCACAAATGACCATCAAATTCACTACTATCGCTCTCCGTATCAGAGTTTTCTTGAATTCGAAACGGTTTCATTTTGTCTGCAGCTATGACATTTCGATATTTGCGACCGCGAGAGTTTAACGATTCAACCCTGTACCGATCATTTGGGAACACCGCCGTCACTTTATAAGGTCCGGCATACTTATCCACTAATTTACCGCTAGTAATGCCTTTTTTTAAAATCCTACGTTCGATTTGGACTAAATCATTAACTTTGAATTGCAAAGCCGGTATTCGATGACGATCGTAATAAAGTTTCATTCTCGTTGCATTCAATTTTAATCGCTCAGCTGCCTGACGACGGGCTTCTTCAACGTCAGTATTTGTTTGTATCGTATTTGGAATATCTAAGGGAAAACGAGGCATAAATCCAAATGTCAACTCAAAAGGACTTTTCCCTGTGGAATTATTGACAGTTGAATTTATACCACGTTGCACCTGTGGAACAAACTCCTCCCATGTGTCATGCTTATCTCCGATGCATGCCGTAAGAGACTGTAAAACGGTTCGATTGATGCGTTCGACCTGCCCATTCGCACGTGGGCAGGCGACAGCATTCATTACGTGTTTTATAAGTCGACTGGCGCAGTAGTTCGCCATCTGTTGACTAGCGAAACACTTACCCCTATCACTAATTATACGAACAGGCGTACCAAATATTTTCTCCCACATCGACAAAGTCGCTAGAACATGATCGGTTTTTGTATTCGGTACTGGTTGCAACCAAGTGTATTTAGTAAACCCGTCGACTGCCAGCAACAGATACGTGTTACCGCCTTTTGACTCACAAAATGGACCTAAATGGTCGACGTGTATCGTTTCGAACGGCGTATTCCCTTTGTCAATAGGATTAAGTTTACCACGTTGTGTGCCTGTAGGCTTTTTAGCGAATTGGCATGAAATACAACTTTTAACATATTTAGTGACAAACCGCCGCATTTTTTCGAACCAGTATTTTTTTTTAATTAAATCAATCACTTTTTGTTCGCACATATGCCCGTTGTCGTCGTGAAACATTTTGACGACGCGCCATCTAACCGTCTTGGGAATTACAATCCGTTTTTTACCTTCAATTACTTTACATAAAGAACCATCTACTAAGCAATAATCGTTTATAATATTGTCACTGGAATTACTACTTTTCAAGTCCTGTATGATCGTACTTAATTTCGAATCCGCTTGCTGTACGGCCGTTACCCAAGTCATTTGGTCGAGATGCATTACTGAATCGATTGGATTTCGGCTTAAGGCGTCCGCATGCTGCATATGCCGGCCGGGTCGATACACGACTTTAAAATCATACTCTAACAACTCAAGCCACCATCGGCCTATACGAGGAACCATATCTCGTTTAGTCCATGTAGCACTTAGCGCATTACAGTCTGTTACCACCGTAAATGGCTTCCCCAAAAGGTAAACGCGAAACTTTTTTAGACTCATGACTACGGCTAGGGCCTCGAGTTCGTAGGAGTGGTATTTACTTTCTGCACTCGTGGTCTGACGACTGGCATATGCTACAGGCTTAAAGTTACCATCCATTTGCTTCTGAAGAAGAACTCCAGCTAATCCTATAGATGACGCATCTGTATGCACTTGTGTTTCTAGCTCTTCATCATAAATTGCTAACACGGGTTGTGAAATCAATGCAACTTTTATATCATTAAACGCGTCGTTTTGAGCTTTTTCCCAATCCCATGTAACGTTTTTCTTTAAAAGAGTCGTCAACGGCTGAGCTCTTAATGCAAAAGAAGAGATGAACTTTCTAAAATAGCTTGCTAGCCCGATGAACTGTCTCAATTGATGAACGGTGCATGGTTTGGGAAAATTCTCAACCGATTCCAGTTTCCTCGGAGAGGGTCGAACTTCTCCTTCTCTTATGTCAAATCCGAGATACTCTATATGAGTTTTGAGAAATGCGCATTTCTCTTTTCGCAACGTCATACCAGCTGAAGCTATCAATTTGAGTATATCTTCTAGTCTGTTCAAACCTTCGGCTACTGAGCTGGAGAAGCAAATAATGTCGTCTAAATATGCCCCTGCAAATTCAAACCTAAGATTTCCCAGCATCTGATGAATTGCCCTTTGGAATACAGCCGGAGCATTGGCTAGACCAAATGGCATCCGTTTGTATTGGTATTGACCAAAGGGCGTCACGAACGCAGTATATTTCCTACTGTCAGGGTGTATCCATAGTTGATGGTAACCAGAACACAAATCTAGGGTACTAAAATATTTTTGGCCCTTTAATCGATCAATTTGGTCCTGTATCAAAGGCAAAGGATACCTGTCTTTCCGAGTGAGACTATTAAGGTGCCTATAATCTACGCACATTCGAGTGTCTCCATTTTTTTTAGATACGAGAATAATGCGACTAGCATAGGGCGAATTACTCGGCTCAATAACACCCTGCTCTAACAAATCATTAACTATCGTCTTAACCTTTTCTTGCTCTTGAGTCGACATTCTGTACGGACGATAGTAGAATGGAGTGTTATTGGTCAGTTCAATTGACATTTCTATATCCGAGGCACCTATTCTACCTTCTTTACCCGAAAAACAATCCTTATATTGACTTAGCAGCTGTTCTAACCGTTCGCGGTCCTCTCCTACCAAATCCGTGTTTAAATTATCCGTGGCCATTGCGTACGCTCTAGCTATACATTTAGTGGCATATACCTTTACAGGTGTGTTACTATGGCTTATAAGCTTAATTTCACCAAAACTTTCGTGAAAATGAACTGGACATCCTAACACATCTAACTCCCTGCCAGGCGCGCGGTGCTCAGAACGCTTGACGATAATTGTGTCCGACTTAAATGTTTTGTCGTCGTCAGATAAATACACCAAGACTTTGTTTAAGCCTTTGTATAAAATCGTGTCATTAACAACAGTTAACTTGAGTATTTTATCCATCGAACCTGGGTTATGGGGTAACTGATCCATATAATTACTATCGTTGCCTTCCATATTTAAAATCGATAAGCTATCGCAAGTTTTAGTAACCATTATGTTAGGTAACTCCGTAAACGTTCTGCCTATAATCATGTCGGTATCTTGTAACCCGTCTTCTACTACCAAAATTGGTACTTTAGCTGAGGCTTGATCTAAAGCTACGTGTGCGGTTAGTTCACCGACTGGGCTTATAAGAGTACCGCCGTAAGCACGAATACAGCGCGAACTCCCGCGAGCGTATTCCAACCCGGCCCGCGCGACCGCGCTCGCGGTGATAGTGTTGCACGCGCTACCAAAATCAACATAGGCTGACAATTTTACGTTGTTCACAGTAACGTCTTTATGATATTTTCTGTCATTTACATCAATATCTGAGAGTCTAAATAGTTTTGGTGGTTTAGGATTAGAATCTTTTTTTATACGATAACAGTGTTCTGCGTCATGACCCCACCTGCCACAACCATTGCATTGTTTGTCCTCTTTACACTCATTAGTCATGTGACCGAATTTATTACACCGGTCACAACGCTTATTACTTGGTTTCGTGCACTGCGAGGCATAATGACCTCTAGTGCTACAGTTATAGCAGGTGATGTCGTCACGCAGTCCTGGTTTGCGAATTATTCTCGGCCTACCCGCATCTATTTTAACTGAATTGGTTTTGCTTTTGCTAATTAAGTTACAATCGGAAGCAGCATCTGTTAAATATTGCAACAAGCTCCGCGAGTCGCGACAAGCGGCGCCTCGGGCGCCGGCGCGCAGCAGAGGGTCGTTTAGCGTGAAAATAATCACATCAGTAATGACATGGTCCGGTTGGTCGCATTTTTTTCCTAAGGAAAGTTTACCATAGTAAAAATCTAACACGTTTTCATTATTTTCACGCTTAACGGTAACAAAATCATATAATTTTGAAGCTATGCCCCGGCCTTCCGGAAAATCACATAAAATTTTAACCTTCCATTGTTCCCACGTAAAATCAATTTCTTGTTGAGAATCAAACCACAGTCTAGCGTTGCCTGATAACTTCGTTGTCATTTGATGTATCAGAAACCGTTCGTTCCAGTTAAATATCTTAGCTAGCGATTCTAATCGCTTTAACCAAATTTGTGCCGACATGTTGTCACTTGTAGTATTCCCAGTAAAAACAGGTATATTGTCCGATCCAGATAGCGATTTGTTCATCTGACCTTGATTTGCCGCACAAACCACAGCAGAACTGCAACTGGAACTTGCGCTGGTGCCCGGGCCAGCGGTGTCCGCCAACACCACGTCGACCGCGGCAACCCGCCGACAGGCTGGCGCCGACACGATGAGCGACGGCGCGGGCGACTGCGCCTGCGCCTGCCCGGGTGACTGCTCCGGCGCCTGCGCGGCGCCGTTGCTGGCAGATTCGCTAGGCGCCCCTGGCAGTGTGGGACACGTAGACGGGGTGTTGCACGATACCTCTGAAACAGGATTATCTATAGCTGTGCTCGATTGCTGTGGTGGCGTATTTTGCACTACTGTTGAGCTCGGATTCGTAATAGTTATTAATTTTTCTATATTTTTTTCTAAATTATTAAGTCTTGCTACTATCGAAGCATCATTATTTGATTTCTTTCTTTTCGATGAACGTTCTCGTGACCTATTCCGTTCTCTCGATCGAGAACGGGTACGAGAATGTTTTCCCATAGTGCACCTAGTAGGTGTCAATAAACTTGAAGTGAGCGGGTTATCCTTTGTAGGATAGATAGTAAAATACTCGATCCAACTTCTGAACTGTAGAATCAAACCAAAATATGATGCTAACGATGTTTAATTTCGTTTTATAAAAGCAAAATAACAAGCTCAACAGTATGCGTGCCGCAAGTGTAGTTCTCAAGGCAGCCGCCGGGCAAATGGCTGAGTATTTCGATGCGATGCAGCTCCCACCACGACGCCGCGCTGTCCTTGTGTGCGTGAGGCTGCGTCGGTGTGAGCGGCCTTTCTTACATTAGTTAATTTTGTAATATGACATACTGAAAACCAAAATCAAAGTGGTATAATTATAATTATTCAAAATTCAAACTTCAACAATTAGAAATTAACGACTATGGATTCTAGAAACACGTTATGCCACCAAAAGTCTTTACTTTATTCATATTCATATGAGAGATAATAGAAATATTAAAAACTTGATAGTAACTCAATAAAAAAAGATATATTTTTAATAGGTAATAAAATTGTTAAATAGGCATGTCCATGTAATAATTTCGTCATCAAATGACATAAAATGCTTCCGATGGCCGAAGCAACTAGAATTAGAAGTCGCAGAAGCTAAGACACAGATGGGTCAATTTCAACATTTCTGATTTTTGTCTCATTTCGGTGCAATTTTTAAGTTTTGTGTATTTTTGAACGTTTTTCATTTTAAACTATGCATTGTTATATATTGTAGACGTGGTGTTAAGGGTCACTCAAAATCATAAATAGTTTATGAGATATACGAGATAGAATATTTGATAAAACTATGGAATCATAAATACACACCGAAATGATAAAAAGTATCCACCGAAGTGATAAATACCCACTGGAATGATAGAAACGACCCACGTAAATGAAATCTTATCCACTGGAATGAAAATAAATGAAAAAAGTCAATAATTATCATAATTATCATTGTTTATTTGAGTAAAAATTACTTTAATGTTATTATTAACTAACATAATTAGAAGTCTTTATTTGAGTAAAAATTACATTTATATTAATGTTTTGAAACAATTCGCTTATAAAATAAACATATTTTTTTATTAAAAAAAATTACTTTACATTTTTTTTATAATGTACCGGATTGATTTATTACTTATTTCTTTAATATGGTTTTCAAAAATATTCTAAATATTGTGATTTATTTATGATAATAAACTAGTTATAAATTAAAAAATAATAACAATCTTCTATGTAAATCTAATAGGAACAGTTCGCTGACCAAGCAAAATATAACTCAATAATTCTAATATTACAAATATCCCAGTGGCAATTATATCATTTATCACTGACTTTAGATCACTTATGCTTAATAATTAGTGCGTCATAAGGACGGCCTCAAAACTATAATATGAAATACCTAAAAAACTCAGTCAAAAATGTAACATAATGAAATTATGATAACATAGTCTTGCAAGACTAGATGTGAACTTACATATCCCAGATCTTAAAAAAAAAGTAATAATTTAAATTAAATAAATTTTAAGTAAATACTGTAACAGTTAAAATGCAGTCGCTTTGTGTACTTGCACATTTTTCAGTCTTAATGTGTAGAGATCAAGGAGCATATAAAAAAATCAAAAACATCCTAAAACTAATTTAAATTAAAACCTTTTAGAGATTTTTAAACTGAATATCACGTCCAATTTTAACACTTGGCATTGCCCTTTATAATTATAATTAAGTAAATTGAGAAATAAATCTGTAACAAATCTTTTTTTTTCATCGCTGAGAACGTTCTTCATTATAATATAATATTATATAATAAATTGTTAGAGTTATTGGTAATAGCTCTGCCTACCCCACTCTGGGATGAAGGCGTGACGCTATGTAGTATGTATGCATATTATATGCTTAGTAGTACAAAATAACTGATATTTGGTTATCGTTAAACGCTTAATTATTTACGTTTAAACGCTTATAATATTTATTCATTTGCTTTGACTTCATAAAATTAAATAATTAAATTTGATAATTATTTGGATAACTCAGTGAAGCTACTTTTGTATCATGCCGGTGTTGCTTATCATTTCTGTGGGTATTTCATACACCGGAAACATCGGAATGAGAACCACGGAATGATAAAACCTGTACAAAAATATTTAAAAAAAAACAACGGAGTCAGGTTTCTTTAAACTAACGTTACTCCAGAATTAACAAATATGACGTACGTGTTATACATAAATCTCAAACTAAACACACAAAAAGTACAAAAAATAAATCAACCGCCGGAATGAGGATTTTTTTGTCCCCACCCCACCTGAAGCAAGAACTTTCCTTTATATTTTATCGCCAGAAACGCGCACAACACAACCGCTAGCCCCAAACTCTTGCGCGTGACTAACTCTACGAGTGCGCGGGAGGTGGGGGGCGTACATATTGAAGCTTAGCAGATATAAGGCACAGAATATTTGACGGTGGTAATGATAACGTTTCTCCGGACAAACGTATTTCCTCGTACCGGACGGTATGTGTAATAGTTAAAAAAAAAGTCAGGGCTTCTTTTTGTACACTAACTATCTAGTATTTTAAAAAAGGTAAATGTTTTTCATAATCATTAATAGTTTTTGATTTATTCCACGTTTTGCAATCAAAACTGGGTTGCGGACAGCCCACTGTGATGAGAAATGAGGTCTTAATTATTTTTTTTAAATTATTATTTCCATTAATATTCTAATTCTACTTATTGCCCAAAATAGGCAACTGCGTGAAGTATTCAGAAAAAAATAACAGTTTAATTTTTAACCATAGTTCACCCCGGTTTTCAGCGCCGCCAGCTTAAAATATTGCTTGGGAAATTGACCCAGATACAGCTAGCACTTATAGATAAAAAGCTCGAAGCTAAGCTAGCTCCAGCTGATACTGAAGAACACGTGCAAGCCACTTTGTTGTAACCAGGAATGGTTACTCTGGTTCTCATAGCGAAGAGCCACGTCATGAAATACACGCCATGTATTGTCAGCAGGATGTGTTACGTTTTCTATTGCATTTATTTTGTAGCGAGAAAATGCGCATTGTTAGTTGACTTCTATGATATGATACAAAATATAGGATAAACAAAACCTATGGAATGTAACTATTGAATCCAGCCCTATAATACCGATTGTAGTATTTTCATACAACTTGCGATTCTCTTACAAATAAGTGAATGTCAGTGTAGTCGTTGCAAGACCGTTGTCCAAGCTTGTGTGTCCGTCCACTGCCGTCCAGGCAAGTAAATTATAAGCCCTAGTTCTTGGGTCGGCTTAATTATTCAAAAGGGCTTGTTTATCTCTATCGCGTAGACTAACGTTGGTTTTTTAAAGTGGTTCAGCATTGAGAGCTTACTTACCAGAACCCCAAGTGTAAAAGTGTCAAAAATTCAAAATTCAAAATTCAAAATATTTATTCAGTAATTTGGCCACATGAGGGCTCTTTTACACGTCAGTAACATGGGAGTGAATCTACTAGCGCTTCGGAAAAGACCATCATTGCGGAGAAGAAGCGCCGCAAGAAACTCCAGCAGAAGGTCATTTTTTTTTTGTGTCAGTGTGTGTGTTTGTGTGTGATAAATCGAGCAATTCATCATTTCAGACTTAAATAATATTATTTAAACAATAAAGTTGGGTAATAATGGTAATTAAAAGTTTTATTATTCTCGAAATTTAGTAAAATTTTAGTTCAAGTTTATAAACTCATTGTCTTAAGTGAGTCACGAGAGACATCTCAGTCACGCCTGGCCTACGTGTGATTATTTCGCGTCGCGAGTGTTGCTTAAGAAGGACAATGATGAAAAAACGCAATGTGTGGCGACGTCTAAACGTATTTGTTGTGAACTCGCAATTGTGTCTTAGTAACGTTTTGAGAGCGAGTATTTGATTCTAAGTCCTGGATATTCTCGATAAATTCATAAATAAATAAAAATCGGGGGACTATGTCACACCAATTGACAGTCCCAAACTAATCTCTAGGCCTATACTCTATGGGTACTAGACTAAAATATAAGTACTTATATTGACAAATCCCTAGAAAACATCCATGACTCGGAAACAAATATTCGCGCTCATCACACAAATATGTCCTTACCGAGATTTGAACCCAGTCGCGCTAGCTTCGTAGGCAGGGTTGCTACCAACTAGGCCAGAGCGTCGTCTTATGTATTTAAGTACCGATTTACGTTTGTGTCTATACAAGTACTTATGTTTATTGTTGTGTATCCACATGTTCTTCAAGTTTCATTATTTCGGAAAGTAGTTTCAATCTGACCGGGCCAGTTATTTCAAGATGGGGATCATTTCGATGCCGAGGTACCGCCGCCGGCAGAGCGCTGCCATTCTGTTCGCGGACGTCGCTCTCTTCCTGCTGTGTTGTATTTCTGTGATCTACACCGGGAACGCGTACCAACTCAAATTGCAGGAGACAAGGAAGTAAGACCCAGTTATTATTACATTTAGGACTATAACACATGAAACGTCGGCGACTGTTCTCCATCGTATCCTACTAGTGCCTCAGCCGTATAATTTTGGTAGTGAGTAATAGGATCTTGTGCAGTCATCAACTTAGAAATACTCAGAGAACCTAAACTAATAACGACAAAAACTCGTAGGAATATATATAAATGAATGCAATGCGTCGGTGATACTGCTAAAACGCGTAAGTAACAAATTTATGATAGAGCAAAATAAACCTTACAGCCTTATTAAGAAGGTGCATTTTGCTTCGTATTTAAAATGTTACTTACGCGGTTTTGCAGTTTCACCGACGAATGGTACATAATTAAGCTCTTAAGAGCATTGTAAAGCGACGCTTTAATCGCGTAGTAGCTGTCAAAAAAACTCCATACAAAAAAATTACTCCGGGCCATAACGTTTCTCACCCCCTAAATCAAGTCCGCTTTCCACGATTTTTTAATAATTATGTCAATTTTTTTATGTAAAACAAAATGGACTTATTTTTTCTTATTATGTACAACATAAAAAATCGTAAAAATCGAACCAGATTTTAAGATAACGTTTGTGTTGTTTTTAGTCAAGGGAAAACGCGTAAGATTTTTCGGTTGTCTAGAAATAGAACTGCCGCCGGGCTAAGAACCTCGGTCCCTGCATCACTCGAAACTAGGGCTCCTGGTCGTGTCCGTGTTTCGTGTACCCGTAGCCGAATCTCCGTTACCGAGTAACACGGCAACGGAGATCCGGCCCGTTCGACACGTGAAATTCGGCTACGTGTAATTAAGATACGTAGCTCCGTGTTACACGGAGATACGTTTCTTATTTACACGTAGATCCGATCCGCCCGTGACCGTGACGTTTAATTTTAAGCTTTCATTCAATAACCGTGCGGAGCTGAGCCGGAGCCGAGATCCGCAGATACGTAGCCGAACGCAGACACGGATACGTATCTTGGCGTGACCGTGTAGTTCGGGAACTTAGCACCGCCGGTGCTAAGATCACGGAGCTACGGTTCCGCGTGTAACACGGATATCAGGACCACTACTCGAAACACGACTGCGGTATCCTCCTGCCTGTCGTAAGAGGCGCCTTCCACAAGGTTGCACGCTGGCCACCGGAGAAGTTTAAGTGGGTATAATCCCATCCCTTATAACCTTGCGTCTTGTATCTTGCAGAAGGTTTCCTCTGCTATGGCAAAAAATCAGCAAAAAGCCTAGAACAAGCTGGTCCGAGCCAGCAGATATCATTATAGGTTGGTCAGACCATAAAAAATCAAGATCAGGCTCTAAGATAAGATGGACACTCATCAAACATGACTTAGCCTCGATTTTGTAGTTCAGTTACCTACTACCTAATTAGTACTTAGTTATGCTTAGTGAGTTTAATAAACTTCAAGTTTCTGTTGAAATATAAAATGACGTAACTCCCGATTTTTTTTTCAGTGAGATAGAGAAGAATTTGGAAGAAAATTTAAAATTGGATAAAGGCAAAGGCTGTGTGCTACCGAGGACCGACCCATTTTCAAACGATGCATTTCAACATAAGCGAAAACGTCGCGTTATTAATTGCCCGAAAACCAAAAATTGGGTAAAATGCTATGTAAAGATCCTTTTAACTTTCAAATTACCTTTCACTAACTCTCATATAAGGACTGTCTAGCTAAAAGACGCCTTCGACTCAGAGTTTTGACACCAACTCAGATTTTTGGTTCAGACATTTTTAAATTTTAACAACGAGTTATCTCTTCATTTTAGAACTCAAACTGCAGAATGGTCAAAGAAATAGTTAATACCGTAGAAGATTCTATTTTTTGTGAGATTCAAGATATAATCTATCAAACCGATTCGTGGTACACATTTGGTCCTGCCAAGCTTATTTTGGGAGATGAAATCTATAAGTTGAATTTGAGCGACCACATTAAAGTCTCTTGTTATGGGAAGCTTGATCGGTAAGTCTCAGTCAAACGTGAACATTTACACATTGTGATCAAAATTAATTGAGGAATGGTTGGACAAATGATAATGAAAAAAATGCTTGCTTCTTTATTGTGTAATATAAATAATAATAATAATAAATAAATATCAGGGGACAATGTCACTCCAATTGACCTAGTCCCAAATTAAGCTCTAGGCTTGTACTATGGGTACTAGACAACGATATATATAGACATTGGTAGTCTAAAAATACCCTCTCTCTAGGTTATTTCTAAATTTTAAAAACCTATTTACCGGAATATAGAAAAAAATTGCAAAAACAGCATGATGAAGAAGGTTTCAAGTCTGTCTCGCACTTGACCAGAGGGGTTATTATGACATAGCAATGCAATGCGTTGAGTATAAAGGACAGAGCTAATAGCAGTTGTATAGCTCTGTCTTTTTCTCTCAGCGTACACAGAACTGCATTGCTATGTCATAATAACCCCCCAGTTATTTTATTTCAGCAAGGAAGTAAAATGGTCCGGCATCACGCTAGGGTTCCGCGAGATAGCGCCCAAGAAGCCGCCACCAGGACGCGAGGACTCGTTCAACGTGCTCATCTTCAGCTTCGACTCCACCGCGAGGAACGGCTTCATCAGACTGATGCCGAAGAGCTGGAAGGTGCTGACTGAGGAGTTAGGAGCCACCGTTATGGAGGGGTGAGATGGTTTTCCGTAAAAGCAATTAGAAAGATAAATTATCTACTACTTTTGCTGATAGAATTGAGCAAATTCTCTGACCCGATCTTTTGCTTTTTTTAAATACGATTGAATTAACATTGTCTGTACCATTTCTTTTGTTTACTTTTATTAAATTTTATGTTTTTTTATTTGATCAAGGTGCTCAAGCATTTTTAAGGTAACTTTACGAATGTAAAACAAGATCGTTTGTTATGTTTTACACAGTGTGTTGAGCAGGACTATAACCGCATAATACCATAATAATGATAACAAAATGTGTCGCATCATTCTGGTTCGTAATATATTATTTACATACATACATACATACCTTCACGCCTTCATTCTAAGAGTGGGGTCGGCAGAGCTACAGAATTGTCAATAGCTCTAAAAACTTGTTGATAACTCTGTAACCACAATTTGCACAATTAGGCTAAGATGTTTAACAGTGTATATTAGTGACAGGTAGCAAGCCCATCGCCTAACAGTACTACAAGCTTTTATTCCCTTAGTCGCCTCTTACGACTTCCACGGGAAGACATGGAGTGGACTATTCTAACTCGGTAACCACACGGCACTATTATTTTCAGATATAATATAGTAGGTATGGCGACTCCAGCCGCAATTATCCCTATCCTTACTGGTCACACGGAGCTCGAGCTGCCCGAAACTAGAAGGAGCCAGCATAAATCCCAAAACGTAGATGCCTATCCATTCATATTCTACAAGTTGGAAAAAGATGGGTGAGTTAAAACTACAAATATAGCAGAACAAATAGATCTAGATAACATTTTGTCACGGAAGACGGACGTGATGAAAAGTTCACGGCGCGCAGGATATTAATTTCTTATCATCATCATCATCATGTCAGCTGAACGACGTCCACTGCTGGACATAGGCCTCCCCCAAGGCTCTCCACTCAGACCGGCCTTGTGCTTTTCGCATCCACCGCGTTCCCGCGATCTTTACAAGGTCGTCACTCTATCTCGTTGGAGGCCTATCTACAGCTCGTCTCCCGGTCCGCGGACGCAACTCAAGAAGCTTCTGACCGCATCTTATTTTGAGGCACGAATCACAGGAGAATGTGTTTGCACTTGAAATGAGATTAATTCAGTAACATAACATCCGTAAAACAGCAAGGAGATAGGCTGTCTCAGACAATCGATACGATTAGTCCAGGACCGCGGAGAGTGTTGTGTGAGAGTGTGAGAGAAAGAGGCCCAATAATAGTGCATACCTTCAGGCTGATTGGATGGATGCATGGAGATGTTTGAGGCATCCTAACTTTATTCTACTGCGCGCAATTAAAAGTTCTTAGGTCTCGAAGTCCGGTTACTATCAAATGGTCTTTGGGCTTGTTTGCGATTTTCATTTCTAAAGACAGAAGTTAGCAAATTAGTTTATAGTCATAATGTTTTAGGTACCGCACAGCATATTTTGAGGATACGCCGAAATATGGGACGTTTCAGTGGCGCTTGAACGGCTGGCGTCATCAGCCGGTCGATCACTACCTTCGGCCGTTCTTCTTAGAAGCACGAAAAACAAAGAAATTGTACTGTGTCGGCAGTACGCCGCAGTACAAACTCATGATGAACTTAACAGAACAGGTATGTATGTATAGTGTAGTGACCCACTATGACGACGCGTTGGCCTAGTTGGTAGTAACCATGCCTACGAAGCTAGCGGTCCTGGGTTCAAATCCCGGTAAGGGCAGACATTTGTGTGATGAGCGCGAATATTTGGTCCCGAGTCATCGGTGTTTTCTATTTATCTATTTATTTAAGTATATATTTCTCTATATAAGTATGCTTATCGTTATCTAGTTCCCATAGTACAAGCCTAGAGGTTAGTTTGGGACTAGGTCAATTTGTGTGAGATTGTCTCCTGATATTTATTTATAAAACGCCTAAAGCTTAGTTTGAGACCAAGTCGATTGGTGTGAGATTGTGCTCGGTTGTGTCCCCCTTTTAATTTTCCTGTATTGGATTGTCCTTATAGTTCATGAAGTTAGATGGAAAGCGTTTCGCGTTTACGTTTATTGGAGTTATAACGCATAACAACTTTAACGTGGTCCAAGAGGCTGATGAAAACGTGGCGGCGTTTCTGAAAGCCTTTAAAATTCACTCTGAAGACACGCTGCTTGTGGTAATGGGTGACCATGGACCCAGGTAAGGATCTGGAATCTAATATTTTTAAACCCATTCGAAAAAACTGGTTTTATTTACTTATGGTTGACCGTTGAAGACATATATAGGGGCAACGGGTGGATAAATAAATAAATACATTGCAAAAGTTGGCAAAAAATTTATGGTTACAATTATTACAGGCTTTAGAGCCCATTTGCCCATCAGCGTCATACTCGTGAACGGGTCCTGTTTGTGGGGTCCGGTCTGTTCACGCTTGCAAGGACTTTTGTTCAATTTAATATCCTAGTTATATGGCTTTTGACGTAGAGACCTTGTCGTGTTGTTCTCATACTCATTATTATATGTTATGTTAATGTTTATTGACCTTACATTTGTAACAATTTTTTTTTCTAGTTTTAAGAATTTATTGTTTATTACTTTATTACCTTATTATTACTTAATGTAACTTACTTTTAAGTATAATTATGTTTTTTATGATTGAAAAAATGACCTTCTGCTGGAGTTTCTTGCGGTTCTTGTCCGAAGCGCTGGTAGATTCATTGTATATTACTGACGTGTAAAAGAGCCCGCATGTGGCCAATTTACTGAATAAATATTTTGAATTTTGAATTGAATTTACCATCGCGTAGCTTGTGTGCTCGTTTTCCTTCCGAATCCATTAAAATTAACATCAAGTTGTTCGTAGGGATAACAACAAAGCTCGGTTCGACACATTACAAGGAAAGTTTGAAGAGCGTCAGCCGCTGATGGCGGTGCGCCTGCCAGGGGCGCTGGTGCGCACGCGCCCCGCCGCGCTGGCCGCGCTGCAGGCCAATGCGCGCGCGCTCACCACTCCGCACGACCTGCACGCCACCCTGCTCGACGTGCTCGGGATGATGCAGCACCGGAACCCTTACCGGGTGCCGGGGGCAGACCTGCTGCGAGGTCTCACTATGCTGGAACCGGTAAGCGTATTACGTAGCTGTAGTTGGTTTTTCAGTAACGTTTCATTGTGTGGCCATAACTGTTCCCAGTTCCAAAAATAAAACCAAGTTCAAAATATTATTTTGTAAGCTGAGTCGTCATGTGGGCTCTTTTACTTGTCAGTAATATGGAGCTCAGAAAAGGAGCGCCGCAAGTAACTCTAGCAGAAGGTCATTTTTAACCAACTTCAATAAAAGGAGGAGGAGGTAGGTTCTGATATTGTGCTGCGGTGCTACTGTACATACATTTTACGGTTTTTTACTAAGGTTTTTTACGCAGTCGCGTTTTTGATTTTATATATTTTTTCAAACATCAGATCCCTCGTAACCGTTCGTGCAGCGAGGCGGGAATCGAGCTCCAATGGTGCGCCTGCGTCGCCTTGGAGAACGTCTCGTCCGACGATCCACTGTACAACAAGACTGCGTACGCGCTGCTCGACTTCATCAACAATATGGTCAGAGAAACAGTGTAGGCAAATTATTTTAATGATGATATACCGCTTAAATGAGTTCTCGTCCGCGCGATACAGGGGCCGGGGCCGGGGGGCAGGGGTAGGTACGTATGTACTCGATGCTCTTACGGTGAAGGAAAAACATCGTAAACTAACCTACACATTCGAACAGCTGAGTGTGTAAAAGGGTAATTGCAAAAAAGATCCTAAAAGGGTTGAAGTGTATCCGAAAGGAGAAATGAGATGACAGATGCTTTTCTGTTAATCGGCCTAATTACGGTAAAATTATTTCGAAAGTTTCATTTTGCACTTAACGCCCTTTTCTACATAAATATCAGTGGTCAATATTCTTTGCAAAAGCGTTGCCTTTATCAAAAATATATATTAATGACGTAATCTATCGCGTCAACCGCTATGTCGATTTCATATATCGTCGGTGAAACTGCAAAACCGCGTAAGTTACATTTGTAATAAGCAGCAAAATGCACCTTTTTATTAACACACACAGTAAGGTTAATTTTGCTCGATCACAAATTTGTTAGGTTCGCCGTTTTGCCATATATCGACGATACTGAAAGTTTTCGACAATCGTTTATCATTTTATCTGGTAAGCCACAGGACAGTTGTGTTCTCAGGACCCCGTGCTACCAGCGGACTCTTCGCTCGGTCTTGTGGTTGCGGCGCGAGCAGCCGAACCCCCAGATCTTGGCGTTCAAACGCAACGCTGACTCTGATGGCTACACAAGCACTTTTGGTCCCCCAACTAAAATCAAAGAAGATAAATATCAGACTAAGGTGAGTAAGAAAGAGATAGTAGATTGTTTTAAAACTCAAACTCTGACCTAAGCACGACATAAATTGGTGAAACCCCCGATATATCGTCATTGCTTTGAAAAAACCTCGTATCTCATATTTCGTGAAGTACGATTTTAAACTTAAATGAGAAGGGAATTAAGTTCAAACTCATACATCTCGAAATATCAGATACGAGTTTTTTCCAAAGTAGTAACGATATGGCGCTCTAAAAGTAGGGGTGCTATTAGGTCAGTACTAAACTAGCATTAAACCGTGTGACCATGTCGAGCAGATAGCGGTGGGCCCCGGACGCGACGTTCTCGAAGCTTCGCTGACGTACCTTGTCGAAAAGGAACAGTTCCTCATCAAGGCAGAAGACCTTTTGTGGACCAAAAAGTAAGTCAAGGCCCCGTCAAAAACCGCTAATGTAAACGCACCGTTTGAGGGCATCGTATTTAACACGCCGGGTTAGAATAGTGCCACTCCATGTCTTCCCATGGATGTCGTAAGAGGCGACTAAGGGAATAAAGGCTTGGAGTACTGTTAGGCGATGGGCTTGCAACCTGTCACTAATACGCTGGTAAACATCTTAGCCTGTTTATGCAAAATGTGGTTTCAGAATTATCAACAAGTTTTTAGAGTTGTTGGTAATTCTGAAGCTCTGCCTACCCCACTCTGGGAATGAAGGCGTGACTTTATGTATGTTTGTATGTATGCTGGCAGTGTTGTGACAATCTCAGGGTAGATAGGTACCCATTTATTATTTATTTATTTAATGGCAACCGGTCGCTATATCGAGCAACCATTCCTGCCAATGTCAAGGTTATATTTACATCAGGCATCATGGTACGGTGATCATCAAGCCTCCGTGAAGCGATCTAGGTAGAACTTTACGAAGACCAGATGGGATTTTCTTGGAGCAATCCTTCCGAAGGCGATACGTGTTCAAATTTGAATTCTTCATTATTTTGCACATTTTAATGTTAATATACTGCATATTAATACATCATTGCTATCCATTAAACAACAAAATATGCAAAAAAAAAAACAATAAGGAAAGCGACGCCATCTTATCAAAAACCCCGAGAGAATCCGGGTAGATACCCACTCACTATAAAATCATAATGATTATTCTGGATTAAACTCATGGCTGTGTTTCCGGGTAAACTGACGGAAAAAGTCAAGCGACACACTACAGTGTGTATATTTACCAAAAATGAACCCATTACTCTCATAACTTACTTGTGGGAGGACCTTGTGCAGGGTCCGTCCGGGTTGGTCATCTTATCCATTAACCTACCGCCAAGCAGCAGTGCTTGCATTGTTGTGTTCCGGTTTGGGGATAAGACAGCCGGTGAAATGACTTGCAAAGAGGCATTCCATCTTAGTCCTCATGGTTGGCAACGCATTTGCAGTCTTAGGATTGCGGTCCATATCAATAGTATTCTTTAATAGTTATTTTCCTCCTCCTGTACTTTTTATCTGTCATTTATACATATAGTCACGAACACTAATATAAGAACATACATAATATTTCCGCAGAATAATACCTAGAAAAGTCTATCTAGTCTATTCCGCATAGCCAAAACGACACGCCTAGCTGCCAAAACTTACGAAACTTAAGTTAAGAAAAAATTGTATCTACATTAACAAACCACAGAATTCATAGCTTTTGTTTAAAATTTTGATAGAAGTGCATCACTGCCAGCTTCAAAAATACTTTTTTAAATATAAAACCTGGCAAGTGCACGTCAATTTAAAAACAACGTTAATCATAGACACATTTTTGGTCATGTCCATGTTGAAAGTTTAACAAGTTATTATATTATCATCTAGAGTTCATATAATAACGGGTCACCAACTTATGCCTGCGCACCGTGTTTGCACAAACGAAGTTTGTGAAAAATGGAACGTGTAGATGTCCAGTTTGCACAAACAAATAAGTACAAACTTTCGCGCCAACCGCAAACTTGACAAAAAAAAATCGCAGTCTTCTTTTTTCAAAAAAGGAGGAGGTTATACGTTCCACTGTATATTTTGGTTAATGTATGTTCCGATTAAAAAAAAATGGTTTGATAGAGTATGCTTCCGAGGTGGTCCCCTTTTAACTTCCTTGAAAAATTGAGGAAACACCTCAACAATTATAGGCATACATGTAGCGATTTTTGTATTTTCAGCAACTAATTTAGCATTTGAATTCAGAAAGTATCATTTGGTGAAGAGACTATAACGAAGAACAGTTAATTAATAAGCGCGAGTCCAACTCGCACTTGGCCGGTTTTTTTTTCTCGAGGGATCACGAAGGTATTCCCTACCAGATTTGGCAACGCATTCGCAGTCTTGAAATTTGCAATGTATCTTCGGGGCCTTAATTCCTCATCGTAAAAGCTAATCTTATTTCATTTTCTACGGCACAGAACCTAAAAACTAGCTGTCAAGCTTATTAAGATATAAAAAATAATACCCGCATTAATCTTACTCAGTTGCGTGCTTTCTAATCCAACGTACAAACGCCATTATTACCTTACAAAAACAGTGCAGCGTATCAAGCAATGGTACAGTCAATGCAATAAATATATACGTTTCCATGATGTCAAAAATATCTTTACACCTTTATGCCACTGGCAATAGGGCCCGTGTATACATATATGTCACTAGAAGAAATTTAATATCTTATCTTATCTTACAGATGGGCCGTTTCAGATGTACTTCGACCTTTTAGGATCTTTTATGCAATTGCCCTCCTACACACTCAGTTGTTCGAGTGTGACGGTTTCCTCACGATGTTTTTTCCTTTACCGTATGAGCATCGGGTAATGCACTTAAGTTAGAAAAACTCATTGGTACATCGTGAACGCGGGGGTTCGAACTCGGTACCTTACGATTACGAGTCGACCCCCTAAGGCCACCGACGCTCTTGTATTTTATAACAGACATTAAGCTCAAAAATATCTGACCTCTCTGTTACTACAAGAATAAGAGCGTGTCAGATAATTTCAAGCGCAATGTTGAATATACTGCCTTCCGTGCTAGCGCTCCCGGGTTCAGTCCCAGTCTGGGCAAATATTGGTGAGCGTATTTTTTTTGAGTTTCGGATGTTTTCTTTGTAGTTAAGTATGTATTTCTACGTATAACTATGTCTATCGTTGTCTTTTACAAGTGTTGAGCTTCGTTTGGGACTAGGCCAATTTATGTAAGATTGTCCCCTGATATTTACTTATAATTTATAATATTCTTTAATTTATTGCTGCTGACTGTACAACATTAACATAATATTATTTCCTTACTCGCATGACATTGTAGTTTTTGCGTGGAAAAAGTACTGAGGCTTAAAATAAATCAAACCAATAAAAAATGGCGACATTGTTAGCCAGTAGCCTAGTTGGTAATGAACGCAACTATGTTTCAGAGTCTTGGAGGTTTCTATGTATTTCAGTATGTGTTTCTCTATATACATAAGTACCTATATATAATATTAAAAATAAATAAAAACACGAGTCAATGACACACCAATTGACCTAGTCCCAAACTAAGCTCTAGGCTTGTACAGTCAGCATCATATAGTACGTAGCAGTCAAGATCACCAAATAGTTGGAATCATCCAGAATACTCATTAACATCGACGCAGCCTAAGTAATCCAATTGTTCAGGTCATCCACAGTGCTCAAATATTCCGGAGCACACACAACGGCAAATACTTGATTACATTCAAGACACCGCTCGTACCGTCACAACCACACCGCCGCTGGTATCGTAGCATCCGAAGTAACCAAAAGTACGGAACACAATAGAAAAGTGATCATTATTTCAAATGATATAAGATTTTATTTTATTTTATCTCGGTTTAATGAATTATGTTACTCAAATTGAAATTGATTACCTACGTCAGTCTGTAAGGATTTTCTTTCTTTGCCAGTATGTAAAATTAAAATTAGTTTTTATTACCGTTCAGATAACTTACTGCTCGGATTATATTGAAAGAGGATTTGACCATTGAACCGTATACGACACTTAATTAAGTCCATTTTCCTAATCCTTTTTTCTGTTGTGTACTTTTGGTTACTTCGGATGCTACGATACCAGCGGCGGTGTGGTTGTGACGGTACGAGCGGTGTCTTGAATGTAATCAAGTATTTGCCGTTGTGTGTGCTCCGGAATATTTTAGCACTGTGGATGACCTGACTATTTGATTACTTAGGCTGCGTCGATGTTAATGAGTATTCTGGATGTTTCCAACTATTTGGTGATCTTGACTGCTACGTACTATATGATGCTGACTGTACTATGGGTAACAACGATATAAATAATTATATAGAGAAATATATACTTGAATACATAGAAAGCATACATGACTCAGGAACAAATATATTTGCGCACATCACACAAATATCACTACCAACTACTAGACCAGCGCGTCGTCTAATCGATGCCTAGGTATACATAGTACAAGTCCTAGAACTTAGTTTTGTGTAACGCCAATTTGTGTGTGTCCATTTATTCAATTTATTCATTTGTTATTTAAATTAATTCTAGTAGTTTTTTTTTTTGACAAAGGCACCCAAGGTAACAAAAAACAATGGGTCCTTCATTTCCATAATATTGTTTCTTTGCTCGCATGTCACGTTTCCTAAGGGCGATTACACAGCGGGGCAGAAAACGTTAAGACTCGGGAAAAAACGCATTAGTAGCATTTGATTGCTTCATTTGCCGTAGGTCAAGGAACCCTTATTTGCATACGCCGTATGCATAATGCATTGGAAAATCTGCGACATTTTACATGAAAAAAACATTCTGTGAAAGCTTAAACTCGTTTAAGTGAAATTAATCAGTGAAAATGATATTAACAATACAATACAATAAAAATATGCAACAATAAACTACAATGGTTACGGTCTCATTATATTCAGCGCAGAAAACTACATGGAAAATGACACTTCAATCGCCTAGTAGAATGAGAATGCCCCCCCGATGGGGCTAGGAGCTCTAAATTTTGGTAGGACTCTACAGATCCTCATTTCTAGTGCCAAAATAAAGTTATAAACAAAGTTTGATTGATGTACAAATATGTATGTATTTTACTAGGCCAGTATTTCGATAATTCAAGTAAGTTTTCATTGGATAGCTTTTAAAAATCAGTATAAACATCATCATCATGTCAGCCGAAAGACGTCCACTGCTGGACATAGGCCTCCCCCAACGTTCTCCACTCAGACCGGTCTTATGCTTTTCGCATCCACCGCGTTCCCGCGATCTTCACAAGGTCGTCACTGCATCTTGTTGGAGGCCTACCTATAGCTCGTCTCCCGGTCCACGGACGCCATGCCACTCAAGAACCCATCAGTTCTGCGAGCGATGTGCCCCGCCCACTGCCACTTCAGTTTAGCTATTCTTCAAACTATTTTTTTTTTATTTTATTTTTTTCTTAGTATAAACATAAGTATATGTTTTATTACTAAGTTCTATAGCAAATTGCAACATTTTTTATAGTTAATAAGTTAATACCAGCCTTTCCGCGAGGCCTATCTTCCCACCGCCAAACATTTTACTGCCCAAAGGAACAAATTTAATAAAATTCATCTTGTACGCCGGATTTTATGAAGTATGAGTGTTTCGATTTAATTATTTAGGTATATTTATTAAAAATAAAACAATATCGAATACTTTACTTGTGGGAGGACCTTGTGCAGGGTCCCACAAATCGTCAGTGAAACTGCATAACTTCCACATTTTTGCCTGCCCTGGGCTTAATATGTCCAGAATAAAGCTGGCCATGCATGATCAAGCATATTAACTTCAATGCTACCAATATGATGGGTTCACAACGTGGCTTGCTGGTCAGAGATAACGCAATTTTTGGTTAGATGGCGTGCTAAACCCATACTAATGGTGAACTAATAAGTATTACAGTATTGGCAAATTTGATGTACAACTGAATACACAAATTTATATATTTTATAGTGAACTATTGGAAAATGCTACGTCATTATTATAGTTTACACGTTGTGTATTGGCACAGATTATATACGAGTAACTTCATAACCAGAGGGCGGAATTGCTCATGGCAAAAATCAAACGTCAATAGAGTTGGAACGTTGAATTTTATCGACTATCGAATAAACTGAAATTATGTTTACCTAGCGCAAGTTTGAAACTACCTTTTTTTTTTTTTTTTTTTTTTAATTTATTGATTAAGACAAAAGAAATACATATTAGGTATAATTATACCCATCTAAGCAAAACCTTGGAAAGGTTTGTGGGCCGATGGGGAGTTCTTACTCTGATCTTATTTATAGATAAAATAAAAGTAAATAAAATACAAAAAAAAAAAAGAATAGTAGGTAGACATAGAATTACAACCCAATTAAAACATACTTACAGAATATAGGATAAATTTTTAGATTTTAAAAAGTGCCTTTTCAAGATTTTTCTTATATTACAACCTTTCACATATAAGTTTTGTACATGTTCCGGTAATTGGTTTATTATTTTAGGCAGTAAGTATGAGTGTTTTCGAGCACCATATATGTTATTATATTTAGGTAAACAAAATTGACTTTGTGATGTTAGTTTTCTTAATCTAATACATCTTTTCTTAACTTTGAGTTTTGTTACATTGTGATATTCTTCAATTAAGACAGCAAGTTTCATCTTTTTTTGTACAGGAAGTAGATTACTGTATTCAAATAGTTGTGAATAGTCGGTTACATAAAGCTTTTTAATATTATTTGGTACAATAGTTTTTAGTATTCTAATTTGTAGGTTGTATATTTTTTCCATATAGGTCTTAAAGGTTCTACCATAGGCACCCAGGGCGTAGCCGATTACAGAGTCAGCGAGGGCTAAGTATAGCAGACGTAGGGTTCTGTACGGTACTTTATGCTTTAGAATTGATAGTCTACTCAAGATAGCCCTCAGCTTGTCGCACACGTAGTTAACATGAGGTCCCCAGTTGAGCCTGTGATCTATTATAAGTCCAAGGTACATATGTTCCTTCACCATTTCTATTTTTTCACAGTTACACATAACAGTGCTGTGGTGTAGGCAATTGTGTTGATGGGCAACTACAGAAACTTCGTGTGCTATTTTGTTATGAGCCGAACTAACATGCATTATTTTTGTTTTTTGCGCGTTAATAACAAGCCCGACATCATGCGCCCATTTACAGAGAGTGTCAAAGTTCGTTTGCATTACGCTCTCGGCCTTAACTATATCTCGATCGGCTGTGATAATGCATGTGTCGTCCGCGAACTGGTAGACAGAGCCCTCGGTTATAATGTTACACATTTCATTAACATATAGCAAGTATTCGGTTGGGCCAATAATAGATCCCTGTGCCGTGCCTTTATCCGTTTTTACAGGCTCACTGTATGTGTTATTTACCTTAACTCGAGTATATCTGTTGGCGTGATAGTTTTTTAGCAAATTAACTAGGGGGCCCTGTATGCCGCTCTGCTCTAGTTTGTTGAATAGCGTTTCGTATTTTAGCATATCGAAAGCTTTACTGAAATCAATGAAAACAACGAGCACATGCCTTTTTTCATGCATGTGCTCGTTGATTTCATTACTGAATTCGCAAAGTAGCTGCGAGGTACTTCGGTTTTTTTGAAACCCGAACTGTTTAGTGTTAATTATTTTATGTCTAGTCAAGAAATTACTAATTTCGTTACCGAGGTATCTCTCAGCGACCTTGTCAATACATGATAGTATAGTACCTAAGTTTCAATAACACCAACATAAGGATTCAAATCACCTGTGAACTAATTTTTATCGATAAAACAGTATCGTAATCTAAGTCTGTGCTAATGAAGTTCTCCTCGTCTTCTCTGTAATAAATAATACATGATAGTCATAATTATTATTTTTAATAACCGGAAATGTGAATTATCAATTTTTATCCATGGAATGTTGCAAGAAACGAGAAATATTACCAAATCTAGATAAAAACTAGTACCTATCGATCGTTCTTTATCTCTTTAAACTCAGGTGAATGTGTTTTACTCGTTATGTGAGTTTCATCGCAATATTTTTTTAAGTTGCTTTAAGGGAGCCTTACATTTAAAGCAGTATATTGTTGAGTTGTTTTCGTTGTAAGTAAGACAAGGGTACTTATCTATCCATTTGTTAATTGTTTTTCTTTTTGGATTAACCATATTTTACAAACGCGAATTAGTTGCAAAAAGACTAGTGGCAGAAATGACAGTTAACTGCCATGCAATTTACTTTTAATCTAATCAAAAAGGTTAATGTTACAGTCAGAAATGTAAATGGTGACTGAACTTATCGATAGCTGAAAAAGTCGATAAAATTCAACGTTCCAACTCTATTGACGTTTGATTTTTGCCATGAGCAATTCCGCCCTCTGTTCATAACAGATACGTTACTCCACTCAGTCTCGCCGCCGCTTACCGTTTTAGGCCACACCCGCACTACGGCTAAAGCAACAGTAAGTAACATTTTTAATAAGGAGAAAAAAAAACTTTTTTAATAAGACTGTAAGATTTATTTTGCTCTAACACAAATTTGTTAGTTACTCGGTTTTGCAGCATCAACAATGAAATGCCTACAGTTATATACATCATGCGTGTGAGTTCATATTTTTACTTGTGGGAGGACCTTGTGCAGGGTCCGTCCGGGTTGGTACCACCATCTTATCTATTAACCTACCGCCAAGCAGCAGTGTTTGCATTGTTGTGTTCAGGTTTGGGGATAAGACAGCCAGTGAAACGACAAGCATAGAGGCATTCCATCTTAGTCCTCAGGGTTGGCAACGCATTTGCAGTCTTAGGATTGCGGTCTTGTGAATGCGAATGTCTATGGGTCACAGTTTCCACTTACCTTGACTTGTTTTTTTTTTTTTAGTAACTAACAAGTCTAACGAAAAGCAAGTTTTAAATAACCCAACTGCTGTTAATAAGGTAATGTCGTCAAAGTAATGTTACTTATCATGCATTTTTTTTTTTCGTCGAACACGTAACCCTCCTTTTGGGCTTTGCCGCAGGCAGGTAATAAAACTAACTAAACTAAGACTTAAGATTAATTCTGCCGTCCGATCACTAAAAGGCCGTTAAGTAGCATTTTTGTCAATTTTGAGTTTTATACAGCGCAAAAGAGATTTTTTTTCTCTATCGAGTAGTATATTAAACTCAAAATTGACAAAAATGCTACTTAACGGCCTTTTAGTGATCGGACGGCAGAATTGCTCACACTCTAGTTTCCACAGATTCCTTTATCTTTTAAATTAAGTTTTCTTTTAAATGTGAAATTTATATTACTTAGGGTAGAAGTACTGTTTGTGGGTGGATACCTTTTTTGGGCATTCCAAATTTTAACTAATGTGTAAAACATAATGTGTTTTTTTAAATACATTTTATCATTATTTTAATTTTCAGTATTAACTTGATATTAATCTTAATATTACAGTATTTTTCATACTCATATCAACTAATAGGTACATTACTTGCATAAAATAATAAAATAATAATTTTAAAGAAATAAATCGGAAGACCCATTGCAACCAATCTATCTATATTTTAAAACTAACTTTTTCGCGACAAAATAAGGCCTAACCATGTATTAAATTCATAATCCACATGATAGATGCGCCAGATGCATATAGATTGAATGAAGTTTAATTGGAAATTTTACTAAGTTTCACTTCAATAAAAAAGAAAAACATGCTACGTTTGCTGCAGAGTTTCTGTAATATCTCCTTCGACTTTTTGCATTGTGGTGGGGAGGTTAGCTACAGTTTTTGTTAAAACCTTTTTACTGACCAATTAAAGGTGCTACGTGACTTGAATCGGTGTTGGAGCGTATCGCGACAAAACAGAGAAACTGCCGTAAACCTTTGCATGCATGAGCAACCTTTTTTTTTTTTTTTAATCATAGAGAAGGCAAACGAGCACACAGACCACCCTGATAGTAAGTGAAACTATGACCCATAGACATTCGCATTCACAAGATCGCAATTCTAAGACTGCAAATGCACTGCCAACCCTGAGGACTAAGATGGAATGCCTCTATGCTAGTCATTTCACCGGCTGGCTTATCCCCAAACCGGAACACAACAATGCGAACACTGCTGCTTGGCGGTAGGTTAATGGATAAGGTGGTGGTACCAACCCGGACGGACCCTGCACAAGGTCCTCCCAAAAAGAGTAAACAGTAGTAGAGTAGTATTCAAAAGTGTGAACAGTTTTATTTGCAATGGATATAAATTGCAGATATAGCCTTATTAACTGAGACGTTAACATAATCACATTGATAAGCACAAGCTTTGAATTGGAACGTAACCACCATCGCGGCTATTTCGTTTTATTTGTGTATTTTGCTCTGACTTTTTATTTATTTTACCTATGACTCGGTGTGACCTATTCTCGGTTTGACTCCACCAAGCAGCAGTGTTCGCATTGTTGTGTTACGGTGTAGATATAAGACAACCGGTGTAATTATTGGCTTTCAGGCATCCTATCTTAGTCCCCAGGTTAGCAACGCGTTTGCGGTCTTAAGAATGCACCGAGCAAACGTCGAGCGTCCAGTAGCACCCTCAATACTGTTATTGTGATTTCTGATAAACTAAAGAATATCCATGGATTCGGACGATGCTTTTTTGTAGCGCAAGTAAAAACACAATTTATGGGATACGTAACAAACTTTGATAACAATTACCCTTTGAGTAGTCAGCTTAACGGGAAAAGGTGGCCACTTTTTTCCGTTAAGTTGATAACTCGAAGGTCAATTGTTAGTAAACTATGTGATTTATCCTTTAAGTTGTGTTTTCATTTGTAGTACAAAAAAGCACCGTCCGATTTCAAGAAAATACATTAGTTTATTAGTAAACTCAATAATACTAATGAGGGCGCCGCTGTACTACATCCGGTGTACGCTCGGCGCAGTCTTAAGATTGAAGTATTGAGAATGCGAATTATCTATGGATTTCAGATACCACTTTATCATCAGGTGGCCTGTGTGCTCCTGTTGTGTGTAGACATTTGCAATCTTACGATGACAATCTCAAGACGGCAATATATTACCAATCCTGAGGACAGATGGAATGTCTCTCTCTAAGATACTCAGTGTCTTACCCCGGAACCGGAACATTGCAAAAACTGCTCAGGTTAAACGGTAAGATTGTGGTAGCGAAAATAATTTCTAACATTTTCTTTCCTTTTAGTACAAAAAAACCGTTATAAAATCTAAAACGGTACTTAATTGCGTAAAAAAATAAATTATTTACCTCGACGTTTCGATCATGCCCAAAAAATAAAGAGCTTGTATCCAAATAACGTTTTTACACGATTAAGTTCCGTTTTAGATAAATAAAAGTACTTATGTGTAAACATCTCGAAAATGAAAACAAACAATAATATAATTATCGTGATATACTCAACAGTTTTAAAACTTCCTCTAAACTAGTTGCACGTTTCTCGAAAAATATGACCGGTATCAAATATAATCCATAATGTAATAGTATTTTATAAAAAACAAATTGAATAAAACTAAAATATTAAAATTGTACTCAAGCTAACTTATAAAGGAAAGCTCTCCAATGCACCCACTTGCAGCATTGCCGAGGACACTCGCAGCGTTACCCCGCTGCACTGCGATGCTCACTCTTTGGGCAATAAAAGAGCCTTGCCTGTTGCCCCAGTGACGCCAATTAATTTGTCTGACACTTCTTTGATGTTAATTGCACCCAAACTGAGAGTGGTACATCACAGTGTGCGTTATCAAGCGGTGAGAATGTTTAATAGCCTGCCGAGTGACTTAAAAAGCATATCAAGTACTTCTGTTTTTAAAAAAGGAACTATTTGCTAAAGTAATGCTTCTGTGATGTAAACGAGTTTGTTAATTAGTACGTAAAATCAAGTTACATACATACCTTCACGCCTTCATTCCCAGAGTGGGGTAGGCAGAGCTACAGAATTACCAACAGATCTAAAAACTTTTTGATAACTCTGTTACCAAAATTTGCTCAATTAGGCTAAGATGTTTAACAGTGTATATTAGTGACAGGTAGCAAGCCCATCGCCTAACAGTACTACAAGCCTTTATTCCCTTAGTCGCCTCTTACGACTTCCACGGGAAGACATGGAGTGGTATAATTCTAATGTAGTTAATACATACATACATACAAACCTTCACGCCTTCATTCCCAGAGTGGGGTAGGCAGAGCTACAGAATTAGTAATTAATTACCAACAACTCTAAAAACTTGTTGATAACTCTGTAACCACAATTTGCACAATTAGGCTAAGATGTTTAACAGTGTATATTAGTGACAGGTAGCAAGCCCATCGCCTAACAGTACTACAAGCCTTTATGCCCTTAGTCGCCTCTTACGACTTCCACGGGAAGACATGGAGTGGCACTATTCTAAGCCGGCAACCATGTAGTTAATTAGGGTTTATTTTATAAGTATTATAAAATATAAATTAATTTATTTTATTCATTCAATGTATTTTTAATTTTTAATTTTAATTGTAATATTTCCGACACAAAATGTATTTGTTAAATGGAATAAATAAAAAAAATATGAAATGAATGAATGTTAAATTTATTTCTATATAATTTCGTTTATTTAGACATGCGAAATCACAGAAGCGATTCACTCTTTAAATATCGCGCCGCTTCCTTGGCTCGCTCTTTATTTACGCAGACCTTAAGACTTTCTTCCCGGCCCTTAAGGAAATTGAACCGTTTGTCCCGCGCGGCATTCAGGTCAAGAGACACTTGGACTTCCTATTCAGACGACCGCTAAAGGTTATCAAGCCCTGCGGGCCTATTAGTGTCGTGTCTGTTGACGTGAATAAACGCAGATAAAACATCTGTCACCTTCTGACCTGTATGTATGTGCGAGAGTGACCGATGGTTTATTCACTGCGATAAATGCGTTGCGTTTATAATACGGGCCCTGTGCTTCGTGTTTATGGAAAAATAACAAAATATTTGGATAATTTTAATCAATGTCACCCTTCAAGCATTTCGTCATTGAAGTGGTGTCTGTTCTAAAATTGGGCAAGCTCTTGATAGATTCAACAAATCATTTTGAGCACCCATTTACATACAGAACTGATTTTAATGTTCCTTTTAGTGTGTATGTGTTATAAACATACACCGGATTGACGGGGGCAATAATGTACCTGTGCAAGTGATTCATTAAATGTCGACTTAGTTTATCGACATCGATTAAAATCAATTTTTAATCATCCATCAGTATCATAAGTAATGGCCAAGTTTGAATGCCTTTTAATTATGTGGAAACCTCTTTTATTCATACTTATCGCAACTTTAAACAACTGGTATCTGATAGTGACCTGGTATCTGATAGTGACCCTGTACTGGAGACACTTTTGATAAACATTGAAATTACGTTGAATAACCAATTCATTCCCTACAAGCATATTTTTTAGCATTCCGACGAATTGAGAACCTTTTTGTTTTTTAAGTCGGTTAGAAATGCATCGAAAGAGAAAATATTGTTTATCTTCATGGAAAGTTGATCATATAGAAGATAAAGGTACGACTTACTTTTGCAAGAAATGTAAGATCCATATGTCACGACAAAAGTTGTCGATAAACTTTGTTGATATTTAATTAATCACTAGCACTGGTACATTTTTGCCCTCGTCAATCCGGTGTATGGTTATAAAGGTAGAAGATACCTACATCTTCTTCTGACTGTACAGTTTAACGTTTGTATGATTTCTGAGAAGCGAGATGTTAGCGTACCAAATGAAATTCCGCTGGCATTCACAAGGAAATGCCAGGATTTAATAACTTTGACTGCTTTTGAGCGGTTTGAACTCGTTTAAAATTGATATCAGACGTGAATGCTGCTGGAAACTCAGAGCTTTTTAAAAAGCTTATTTTTCGCTGTTGTTGCGATAAAAGTAAACTTTGAAATTTGAAATTTTGGAGGAACGTTTTGAAAGAGTGGCACCTGATCAAATTCACTTTGATAAACAATTTTTACTCGAGAATGCTAATGTTACTTGGTTCGGCATTCTGTAAGCCATTTGATTCATGTCTAAATTAACGTTCGTAGTTGTTTAAATCTGTTTTATTTATTGAAGATTAAAAACAAGTAATACATCTGACTTATGCTTATATCTACTTTAAAAGGTTTACCCTTGAAATATCGAAACTCATTTCATAGAACGATTCACTTCGACGAATTTTCATTTATTTGGCTGGCATTTCCAAGTGCAGGAGCTTTATTTTTATGGTGGTCACAAGTCTTACCTAACCTAATCTACGTAACGAATGCTTAAGATAACTAGAAAACTATAAGGTTTCAGCACAAGTTAGTTTAGTTAGTTTGATGAAATGTTTGTCGATATTTCAAGGGCATCCCATTTTGAAATCTAGATCATTGCTTACCCCTTTATAGGAATTCACAAGTAACGCCAGTTAATATACAAGTTGAACTAAGCCATGCATTCAAAAAATTGTCATCAAAGTAAAACTTAAATATAAAAATTAGCAAAGAAAGACATGACCTCATAATATCATATTATGGTTTGCGGGCGGCGGCGGACGGGGGACATTGTGCTGAATTAAATTATCTTAATAGGTACTCTTAGTTTAAAAACGAAGATTTGCAATTCTGTCAGACCAGTATGTAAGAGCGAGACTGACGAATGCTATATCCACCGCGAAAAAGGCGACAATAACATCTGCGAGCCTAGTATGGTTGTGTTTATCACGTGACAAACTGTTGATACAACATCCGTCACTCTCGTACTTATATACGTGTCAGAAAGTGACGGATGTTTCAACCACATGTTGTTACGCGATAAACGCAGCCTTTGGCCTTCAGGTAATTGTCTGTCTATGGCTAATCGGTTTGTACTCGTGAATTTCACATTATCTCTGTTAAAAGTGATCCGAAAAGTTTTTCAATAACTTACTTCGATGGGCGATTATGTTGACCGTAAAATGGACGTAGTGCTAAGTTTTCCGAACTGTGGGGTTATTATGACGTAGCAATGCAGTTCATTTTACGCTGAGAGAAAAGGACAGAGCTATACAACTGCTATAGCTCTGTCCCTTTCTCTCAGCGTAAACTGAACTGTATAGTGTATAGCTATGTCATAATAACCCCACTGAACCATATTATTCTCGAAATAAATTTGGATAATTTGCGGGCGTGTTGTTCTGACGCGAACGTATTACTGGTGAAACCGCCAAAGTTGACCGCACAACTGTCAACTACCAAATTAACCGTCACTGGAATAGGGAACTCAATCCGAAAAACCGGCCAAGTTCGAGTTGGACTCACACTCGATGGGTTTCGTACCATTATTGTATGGGCCTTGATTATTTCATGTTTTGTTTTTATTGTGTTTGACGACGCGCTGGCCTTGTTGGTAGTGACCCTGCCTACGAAGCTAGCGGTCCTGGGTTCAAATCCCGGTAAGGGCAGATATTTGTGTGATGAGCGCGAATATTTGTTCCTGAGTCATGGATGTTTACTATGTATTTAAGTATATATTTCTCTATATAAGTATTTATGTAGTCTAGTACCCATAATACAAGCCTAGAGCTTAAATTGGGACTAGGTCAATTGGTGTGACATTGTCCCCTGATAGATAGATAGATAGTAGTGTTGTCCTACTAATACTGCCCTACTACGAAGAAAAGGCGCATGTGTAATTATTTCATAGAAGAATACTAAACTCTCATTGGTTATAATAAGGTTGAAAGTGCAAAACTTCATACAGTAGATGTGCCTTTTTTGGTGTCCCCTTGTTTTACAGACTGAAAAATTACAGAATTTTGTTTCACAGAAAATGTTTCATATACTATTTGGTCCTTGTATTTTTGCTTCGTATATTATTATTTTTTAACTATTTACTTGAAAGAAACAAATTCGACAGAAAATCAATTCAATGAATTTTGTAATTTTATTTTTTCATTACACAAACTTATCAAACAATATAATTATTTTTCAACGAATATTGTTTGGTCAGTGTATTTTTTCATACTCACTCAAAACTCATTAGAAACTCATTAACGTACAACCTATAAATATGAGTGAGCGAGCAAGACCTCTCTGGGCAGAACCGACTTGAATAGGTTAGGTTAGAAGGCTATGGCGGGAGCGAAGCGAAGCAAGCTCCCGCCTTAGCCTTCGAGGTTATTTTTTTTTATATTCCTTGAATAAGCTATGCGATATAATTTGATTGTAAATCAAATAATATGAGAACAAAGAATATTTAATTTGCTTTTCTATGATATGAAAAAATAAACATTGAATTTTATTTGAAATAAAAAACGATGATTTAAATGTCTTCAAAGTAATTATTCTACATATTGATTATTCTATGAAATGACAATACGAGAAAAAAAATCTATGAAATGAAATTCTAAACAACTTCAGTCTGTAAAATAACGTACAACCGCCTTTTTTATTATAAATTTATAAATTTATGTATTGTCATACATCCCGCTGATAGATAGACGGAGAGACAGTGGGGGCTAAGTTATAGGGTGTCATTAGCACTCTTTATGTACGAAACATTAAAAAAAGAACATCTAAATATTACAATTAGTCACGCCCGGGCGCCCGCCCTCGGGTCCTAATGTGGCAGCGTTTATCACGTGACAAAATGTGGATAAAACTCATCCTTCACTTTTTGATACGTATTTCTATAAATACGAGAGTGATGGATGCTTTATCCACATTTTTTCACGCGATAAAAGCAGCATTATTAAGTAGCCCCCAGGGCGGGCGTAAAATATGATAGAGTTTTTAATTAGGCCCCTTGGACTGAGATTCTATATGATAAAAATCTTATTGGTTTTGACGGGTACTTCCCATTTGTTCTATGGAACTGTGACGTCATAGAACTGTTAACATTTTTCTTTCCCACCAGTTCCATGGTAGAACTATTGAAACAAAAAATGTGCTATTTGTTCTACAGAACTAGAAGCACTTCAAGTTTCCCATCAGTCCCATGGAACTGTGACGTCATAGAACTGTTGCGATATTTTTTTCCCACCAGTTCCATGGTAGAACTATTGAGACAAAAAATGTGCTATTTGTTCTATAGAACTAGAAACACCTCAAGTTTCCCATCAGTCCCATGGAACTATGACGTCATAGAACTGTTGAGATATTTTTTTTCCCAGCAGTTCCATAGTAGAACTGTTGAAACAAATAATATTTTTTAAGTTCTATAAGTTCACATTAAATTAAGTTCTAAAGATCATTTGAGTTTACAGTTTTTATTTTTAATTGAAAATTAGGTCAAGAGCGACTATTCTATAGAACTAAAAAAATATTTTTTGTTTCAACAGTTCTACTATGGAACTGCTGGGAAAAAAAATATCGCAACAGTTCTATGACGTCATATGAATGGGAAACTTGAGGTGCTTCTAGTTCTATAGAACAAATAGCACATTTTTTGTCTCAATAGTTCTACCATGGAACTGCTGGGAAAGAAAAATGTTAACAGTTCTATGACGTCACAGTTCCATAGAACAAATGGGAAGTACCCGTTTTGACGTGTTTTCGTATTGTAAACGTTTTGATAGTTTTTATTTACTTGACAGTTATAGTGGCCGAGTTAAAAACAATAACGTAACACGTCAAAAGCCATTTTATTTTACCGTGTTGAATAAAGACCCTGGGATAAGGTTTAAATTTCATTCAGTGACAGCTATTTTTAAGGAAATACTACCAAGACTTTACAGTTAATGCTAGAGAGGATGGAAGTGATGAATTCAATTCAAATACTTTATTGCTGCCGCATTATGGCACATAATGTATAGTATGACTGTTGTTGTTGTCGTGACTTATTAAGCTTCACGTGGATAGCCTACAAGGGCACCACAATATACCTAATGTGAAATACTAAAAATATTTCATAACCCCAATATAATTATGAGAATGTGTAAAGTACCATAAAGTACCAGAAGAATATAACTTAAAACATTCATATGATACAATATTTCATGATGACTTCAACAATTCTCAGATCAAAATAAAAAAGTAAGCCTAGTAAAACGTGCTTAGAAAGACTATTATTCTGGTCATGTTATTGAAGCAAATATTCCGTTTTATATTCCGAACAGAGTTCTCCCCGATACGCTCAAGACAATTGCCTAATTTGCTCTATTACTCCACCTTTCAACCCTGACATTACTTTTACGATACGAATATACTTATGTAATAAAAAGGGTCGTCATACCAGCTTGTAGGGAATTTGGTTCACCACTTTTATTAAGTATTACTTATGCTTACGTATTCTTCACGCGTTTTTGCGTCTTGACTCGTATCTCTACTTTATTAGTGACTATAAAACAAAAAGCAAGGTTTATTAAACCCGACTGTTGTCGCGAACCAACTTTAGATCGTTATAAATCCTAAATGGTCGTTTAAAGATGATTTTTAAATACCTATTCAATGATGCCCTATTTGTCATAGTTCGTGTACTTTTTTTTTCTTTTTTACAATATGGCGTCTAGTTTGTTGCAGTCATATCTTTAGTGATACACACGAAATCAATTTTATTTTTTATTTTTTTTGTTTCATGTGTGATTCATTGTTTTATATAATGCTAGGTTAAGTTTATTATAATATTTGCATTATTTAAAAAACGACTGACTGTTGAGTTTCTTGCGGCGTTTCTTTCTCAGCAGTGGTCTCTTGTGAAGCGCTGGTAGATTTTTGACGTGTAAGGCTGAAGCCAGACGAGCGTATTTTTTGAGTTGTGAGTCGCGTAATTTCTGCTCCTCCATTCATCATACTACTACTACTACTATGAAACCGAATGGAGGAGCAGAAATTACGCGACTCACAACTCAAAAAATACGCTCGTCTGGCTTCAAAGTGCCCGTGCGGCCTACTTACTGAATAAACATCTTTTATCTTTTTATCAAGACAAAGTTGTTGGTAATTCTTTAGCTCTGCCTACCCCACTTTGGGAATGAAGGCGTGAGTTTATGTATGTATGTATGTATCAAGAAAAATCGATTGACATAAGAATCATCGAAATTGGTTCAGGCGTTTAGTTTCTAGAACTCCACAAAGGAACAAACATACATATAGACTGGTAAACACAATACCCTCCTCCTTCGACAGCTGGGTTAAAAGTATGATGTTGATTACGCACGTCGCTTATCGAATCATCAACTACTCAGTAGCCTAGTTGGTAGTGACCCTGCCTACGGAGCTAGCGGTCCCGGGTTTTAATCCTAGTTAGGATAGATATTTTTGTGTTAGTGCGTGTATTTATTCCTGATTCTTGGACTAGTAAGTTTAGCGTTGTCTACACTCGCGGTCAAATAATTAGGGTCAGAGTGCGTTTTCATGCTAAAGAGGCTATTTCGAAGCCTTGGTTTCTGGCCAGGGAATGCTTTTAGTGAAATCTGATGATAGCCACCCCGAGCATCGATACAGGATTTCCAGAGTGCCTAGAATACCCAACTGATTGAATCTGCAGTTAACGACGGAATTGTGCGTGCATGTTCAGAAAATCATCTAAAATGGCAATAAAATGTAAGGAAATCCAAATGCTGACCCCAAACTCTCTCGCTGTGGTGTTAACTGATTGTGCGATCAGTTAGGTATCTTAAGAACTTTTGACCTCCTCTATTGAACCACGGAGTAGGTATCCACCATTAAACAACCCCTGATCAGGAACCAAGGCATCGAAATAGCCGTTTGTATGAAAAACGCACTCTGAGCCGTATTATTTGACCGAGAGTGTAGTACCCATAGTACAAGCCTAGAGCTGATACTGAGGTCAATCTGTGTGATATTTTCTACCTTTTTTAACTATCCTACAAATTTAATTTGCCTCATGGCCTCATAGACGTTAGGCAAAGTTAGGCACCCACCGCTTTGGCAAAGCTGCTAAATTGAGAATACACGCACTTAACAGTTACGCACTTTGTTTTGCTAGTTAATAGTGGTATCTATAGAGTTAAAGAGAATCGCCTTCCTTCTTATCGTTCCTAAGCAAATGAGGCCAATCATAATAGGCCTTAAACGTTAGACGTTATTATTTAAATTTGGAACTATGTGGTTCGAACTATGATATTGTAGACATATTATGTATAGGTTTGGTATATAATATGATAAGTCGCGATAATGAAAACGTTCGGAACTTTTGGACCTTAAAGGCATTGAAATAGAGTCGAAAAATTACGAACCTTTTCATACCACGACTATACATTAGGAGATCGTGGAGGCCTCCTTCCAACTCCATTAGACCACTTCTTCACCTCCATTATATCTGCTTCACAATCCTTCTCTCTCTGAAATGTAGAATGCAAACGAGCACACATCACCTGATAATGGTAAGTAGAAGTTGAGATACCATTAGACATCGGCAATCTCAAGACTACAATACTAAGACTTAAAGATCAAATGGAAGACTCTATGTTATCCACTTCACCTGTGTCCAGAACACAACAATGTGAATGCTGCTTGGCAGTTGTTTAAAGGATAAGATAGAGGTAGCGTTCCGGACAGACCCTACATAAGGTCCACTATTGAACAACAGTAACACTGTTATAACCTTTTCTTACATTTTAACATTAAATAACGTGTCCTTAGGAGTCCTAAAGTCGACGGCAATAGAACTTGCAAAAGATGGAAACTAGACGAAACGAAGCAAGCCACCATGATTACTCTATAATCACGTACTTTTAAAGATCAAGTGAGGTCATTGCAATGATTTATCCATCATCATCAACATGATCATGTCAGCCGAAAGACGTCCACTGCTGGACATAGGCCTCCCCCAAGGCTCTCCACTCAGACCCGTCTTGTGCTTTTCGCATTCACCACATTCCCGCGATCCTTACAAGGTCTTCACTCCATCTTGTTGGAGGCCTACCTACAGCTCGTCTCCCGGTCCGCGGACGCCACTCAAGAACCTTCTGACCCCATCAGCCTGCGAGCGATGTAAAACGAATTATGATTTTATCCAATAGATAATTATTTTCATATTAAGTTTAAGATGAAATAACTGTTCATTATACGTTATTTTTAATACTTAATACGCTTGGTAAAATATGAGGTTATGTGTCAGTCAGTACTAGTTTGTTTACATCGTTCACAAGTTCTATTGTCGGCGACTTTATGAGCTAATGCTCTATTTCCAACTCTAAACTAAGATCTATCAAACAGTGACTGTACCACTTGTACTGCATAAACATGGACCAACATAGCACTGTCAAAGACTGAATCCATCTGAGACTGCGGTATTCGTGTAGCAAATTGGGCGGAGCGGTAGGGTTGGATTATACCGATACCAGATACTAAAATAATGTCCAAATCGACAACAGCTGTCTATCATTGCCCCCTAATTAATTTTACTTATTTAGCATATAAAATATGATGTAATACATACCGAAATGCCTATGCAATTGCACACACGCACACAGAGACACACACACACACACACACACACCGACACACACGGAGAGACACAGAAACACACACACACCAAGAGACACACACATACACACACACACATACACCCACACACACACACACACACCCACACGCACGCACACACAAAAATAATAATGAAATAGCAAAAATGTAAATGTTGCTTGTATGAAATAGGTTAAGTGTTTTTTTAATGTGATTCCGAACGAAACTGAATCCTGTAACACAGGGATTCCTAGCTCAGGATCCAGGGTCGTGTTATATCCACTGAAAAGTTTTTTATATTCAATAAACTTTTTATTTTCATTTTCAATTAAAGTGGCACCACACGTAACGCTCCTAAGGCGCTTCCAGACGCTAATTCTCAATATAATCAACTGAACTAATAGGTGTTTTCTATCCACGAAGTTCCGCCCTATTTATTTATTTTACGTACATACATTAACGCAACCTTGCAATGTCAATGTTACTGGCGGGGCGCATTATAGTATACATATAATTATAATGTATATAAAATCAGATGTTTCACCAGTTGTATATTTAATTTGACTTAGTAAAATATGCCAACTTTGAATTGAGACGCACTTACATCTAAAACCAATATAAAAACATGTATAAAATGCCAGATATACAGATCGAAAGTGAGTGAGTGGAAGGGTCGGAAGGGGCGGCCCTAGGCGTACTTTTTCGAATCAAATCGGAGAAATTCTGGAAAAGGGCCGAAGTCTTAAGTACCCGAAACCGATGTGCGTGTATGACTCGATGTATGAATGTTGAAGAAGCGAAAGAATTTTTTCAAGATCGTAGCAAAGAAAGAAGTGGTCTCTACCTACCCCTCTGGGAAACAGGCGTGATTTAATGTATGTATGTATGTATGTATAATCGTTGCCCGCCCAATGGTCGTATTAAGTCAAAGTTATGTTTTGTAAAATTAAAAACAATGTTGATACGACGCGTTGGCCTAGTTGATACTGACCCTCCCTAAGAAGTTAGTGATCCTGGGTTCGACTCCTGGTATCGGCAAATATTTGTGTGATGAGCGTGGGTATTTGTTTTTGAGTCTTGGGTGATTTGTATGTACCTATATACATATTTATTTTTCTTTATAAGTTCTTATATCGTTGTGTAGTACCCATAGTACAAGCCTAAAGTTTAGTTTGGGACTAGGTCGATATGTGTGAGATTGTTCCATAATATTAATTAACCAAAAGGTTCAAAAACGCAGTACGTCAAATACAAAATGCGTCACTCACACGCCAAACATGTTTGCTATGCTAAGCAAATTACAACTTAATCCATACGAAACAAAGTCTCTTTTAATCTCTAACTTGTGTCGGCTGTGGCCGTCGGTGGCGTCAGTGGCACGACTTTCAGTGGTCGGCCAGAGCCGACTGTGGCGTTCAAAAGGTTAATTAATTTATTATACGGTATTTTGTGAAACCAAATGGTGATACGGCGCATCCCTAGCAATCCATGCGGACGCGCGTGCGCAGCATTCCGAACCGCTGACGTTTTGTTATCTCATTGTCTTGTTACAAATTGCTAGATTATTTATAGCCGCGTTTAGTTCGATTGATTTATTAAAAAACGTTTGAGAGACCGAGAAGACACGTGGGGGTTCACTATAAATAAAATAAAATAAAGAAAACAGATGGTCAATGTGTTTTTACTCCTCTATGAAATCCCTACTCGTAATTACTAGCATAGACCAGAGGCCATCCATCTTAGTCCTCAGGGTTGGCAGTGCATTTGCAGTCTTAGGATTGCGGTCTTGTGAATGCGAATGTCTATGGGTCACAGATTCACTTACCATCAGGTGGTCTGTATGATCGTTTGCCTTCTCTATGACATAAAAATAAAAAAAAACCTAATGCATCGTTCGTCCGAATTTTCGTTGTACATAAAGCGGAGAAAATGGCCGCCTGAATTTCAAAACTTTAGATATACTATAACGTATTTCATTATCTTAGATTCCCATGTTCTGGATGGGTCTATATCGTATGCCCTAAAAATGAAATTACTGTTTTTTCAAATTATTATATTGTTTTATATATTATTTCTACTAACTGGACCCTAAAAACTTCTAAATGAGTTCCAGAGGTCTAATTTGCATGTACACCCAGATTTGTGAAGGCTTTTCTAACTTGTAGATATTTACACAGCGTTTGGTATTTTTTTAAAGCCCTTTTTGTTCGTGAAGCGTGTTTTTTTTGGTATACACCGTGTAGGAAGCTTTGTAATTGAAATATCTTCTGGTGCAAAAAGGGATGTTAAGAAAACATATATTTTTTTCCAGTCCCACGCATGTTATTAGGAGATGAAAATTTATTATTGGTCTCATTATAGTTGCCATTGACGAAAACGTCAGATTTTTTTAAGAATAAATAAAAAAATATACCGTGTGGGTGCCGGCTTAGAATAGTGCCACTCCATGTCTTCACGTGGAAGTCGTAAGTGGCGACTAAGGGAATAAAGGCTTGTAGTACTGTTAGGCGATGGGCTTGCCACCTGACACTAATACTGTTAAACATCTCAGCCTATTTGTGCAAAATGTGGTTACAGAATTAACAACAAGTTGTTAGCGTTGTTGGTAATTCTGTGGCTCTGCCTACCCCATTCTCTGGGTTGAAGGCGTGACAGTATGTATGTATAAAAGTTTGTATAAATAAAAAATAATACTTCGCCTATAAGTTAAGGCCAATGTAACATAAATTATGATACCTACACATGCTCGTAGTTTTAGAATTTGTAAGCAAAGTTTGTTGTTGTTACGAGTATTATTATTGTTTGCAGAAAAATGTAAATAAAGCAACTACCTAGGTAAGTAAATAACCGGTCAAGTGCCAGCCGAACTCGGACCCGAAGGGTACCGTACAATTGTTGTAAGGAGCGACCTTTATTTTTTATCTTTGTTGTTATACCTAATATGAATATTTGCCCATACTGGCAATCGAACCCAGGACCGCTAGTTTCTGAAAAACTCATCTATGTATAATGATGTTTTCAAATAATATGAGGAAATTATACAAACATTATTATTATAATTAAGTTGCCGGTGCCGTGTGGTTGCCGGCTTAGAATAATAGTGCTACTCCATGTCTTCCCGTGGAAGTCGTAAGAGGCGACTAAGGGAATACCTAAGGGCTTGCAGTACTGTTAGGCGGTGGGCTTGCTGCCTGTCACTAATACCTATACACTGTTAAACATCTTAGCCTAATTGTGCAAATTGTGGTTACAGAGTTATCATTGTTATCAACAAGTTTTTAGAGTTGTTGGTAATTCTGTAGCTCTGCCTACCCCACTCTGGGAATGAAGGCGTGAAGGTATGTATGTATGTATGTATTATTATAATTACGAATTCAAGCACAATTAAGCGCCGACCGCCGCTGCCCGAAGAAGCCTCCGCATTTTAGTAATTGGCTCCTTTTTATTTTATATGCAAATGACAGCATTTTAAAAAACAGCCGACGGTAATGCATTTTGGTACGTATATTTGGGTAAAAAATTAGGCTATTGGTGTCCTCTTTTTTATGAAATAATTATCGACCACATTCGAAGTAAGTAGCTGCACACTTTTAATACTCTTAGGGTTGTTTCACACGTACCACAACCACACCACGTCGCAGCGTTAAAATGCGGTCAAGCAGTGGTTACGTGTGAATAGAGTCGCTGCAGCATTTTGCAGTTGCGTTGTGGTGCCTACAGAATGTGGTTGTCGCCAGCAGTTAGTTGGCGTTGTCGCCGTGGTTGCGTTGCCGTTGCGATGTGGTTGCGATGTGGTCGTATTACACACGCGGTCGATGATGACGGCAAAATGTGGTACGTGTGAATTGTACTATTTATTAAACATACAAAATATGCGCCCGACCACGTGTTGTGGTTGTGGTGTGGTTGTGGTTGTCGTGTGGTTGTGGTACGTGTGAAACAACCCTTAGTTTGTGCAGCTACCCTATCTTATCTTATCTTACAGATGGGCCCTTTCGGATCTTTTTACTCACAGTTCGAATGTGCTGGTTTCCTTACGATATTTTTCCTTAAAAAAACTCATTGGTACATGGTGACCGCGGGGGTTCGAACTCGGTATAGTCTTTACTATTTGAATTGAGCTGATCTCATACACAAAGGCCATTGTTTGTAAACAATACCATTGTCTTTCTTTGTGTCCGTAACACCAAGCCGATTACATACAAAAAAGTTAGAACTACATTGAATGTACATTGAATTATCAACCCTACCCTCTTAGTCAGTAGGTTTAAAATGTAAAGTGTCAGGATACAGATATAAGTTTTGTGTAGATGATAGTATTGTGTAAAGAATAAGCACAGTTCAAATAATAAAGAGAAGAAGAAGGTATTGTTTACAAACAATGGCCTTTGTGTAGAAGATCGGCTCAGTAGAAATAATAAAGACTATACCTTACGATCATGAGTTGACCCCCTAAGCCACTAGGCCACCGACGCTCTAAAATAGCACTACCTATAAAACCGTCTGTAAAAAGTAGGTAATAAAAGTATGTTAGAAAAATGTGTTGTCTTTGTTCTTTCTTCATCCATTAGTTGGAAACTCAATAAGGGCAAGAATGCAGTTATGTGCCATTGGAAATAATGGATTAGGTACTCCGCAACTATCACAGATAATGGAATTTTAGATCGATGCAACCGCTTGATATGTAGAATCACTCACATTCTTACATAATTTTGTAGACGCTTATTGAAGAATGTTAGATACTTATGTAAAATGAATTCTAACTATTAAGACGACGAAGACAAAACAAATTACCATGTGCTTCTGTGTAGCCTACATAGAAAATACTCTTGTACCGAACAAAGTCGTCTTCACGTATGAAATCTATGGAGTTATTTCTCTAATAAGTCACTGATTAAACTTATTAAAATATTATTAGAAGATATGTATATATATATATATGATATATATATATGTTTTGTTATTTAAAAACATTTTAAAGAATCGAACACACCGAAACAGGAAATACGCTGACGGAACGTATAACGCAGACGCATGTATTGCGTCACGTTTATAACGTTTTTTTTTTACAATATTGACGCATTTGTGTTTACGCAGTTATTTAATTTTGTGTTTTGAGACGGTTCGATAGTGCAATCATTAGGCTCCAAAAAAACATTTGAACGGCACAAAACTTTAATTTAAGATCTAAACTTATAAAGATGCCTTTTTACACCTGGCTGCTTAAAAGGCCAGGTAATAAAAGGTTCGGAGCGATACACGAGACGATAAAATCAAATTACTGATACTTATCGGAAATAGGTACGCATTTGCTATGTTATTCGTTTAAGTAAAAAAACCGGGCAAGAGCATGTCGGACCATGCTCAGTGTAGGGTTCCGATGCCGTTACTACAAACAAATTAGACCTCGCGACAAACTTAACTTTGCCGCTGGAAAACTGGTCGCGGTCAGTTTACCAACACCGCAAATAAGTTTTCGGTAGGTATAAACATTTAAACCGATTGTAACTCAATAACCACTGAAGTCAACTAAGTAGTGATAAAAAAAAACAAGAGTTTGTGTTACTAATTTGTTGGTGTGACTGATATGTATATTCATGCAAATTTACAGCTTTCTAGTGCTAAGTCTCTGAGCTGGACGACGGACGGACGGACGGACGGACATGGCGAAACTATAAGGGTTCCTAGTTTGACTACGGAACCCTGAAAAGGTTAAAGATTAAGTTATATTGTCGTAAGATCGAGGTAGAGGAATCCTTTGTTAGTTTTATACTTTAAGTATATGAGTCAAGTTAGTGCATGTTTTTTTTGTGGCAATAAATGTTTTTGGAACATGCAGTTTTTACGGTGGTCAAGCAAGGCTCATCGGTAAAACGGTACCTATTGTTTTAGACATAATATCGTGTTGAAAGAAACTCGCCCGCCATTAGGTTCCGTTTTTAATTTTTTGTACGGATCCATAAAATACTTAATTATAATTTATATTCCATGGAATGACATAACTATACAAAAAATCAAGTCAATCTAACTAAAAGTAGGTTACACCGACTCTCTAAAGTACAGTCGAATTCATAAATATGTTTAAACTTTAGTACCTTGTCTATTTAATATCATGTTTAGACTGCCATATATGAATCGTCACAACAATTAAAGTGACAAGGTACAAGGTTACAAGTAAAGTTAATTGAATCGTGTAAAAATAAACTACTAGTAGATGTCATCGAATCACGTGTCTTCATTGCAATAAAAATATAACTTAAGATAAAATGTCTACGTTCATTAAGAAATGTTCATTTATAGCAATGGAGTGGGAGTTGTGTGCCGTTCTATCAAAGAAGGTGGCTAACTCCAATGTAGTAGTCGAACCATTATGTACTCTATTGTTAACGCCATTAAATTTAAAATGCTTATACTATTACCATGCAGTTATGTCTTCTTTGGTAGGACGACAGTGTGCGACGTCTCCCACGCGTGTCCCGGCAAATAGACGGCAAAATAAGGGTTTATTTTTAAAAGAAAACACTATTTTATACTTAACAAAACATTATAAAATGAAAAGAAACATGATTATTTGTGACGTTAGTCTAGTTGAGAGTACGGTTTGTGTGATGATAAAAAAAGATACATACATACCTACATACATAAACTCACGCCTTCATTCCCAGAGTGGGGTAGGCAGAGCTGCAGAATTACCAACAACTCTAAAAACTTGTTGATAATTCTGTAACCACATTTTGCAAAAACAGGCTAAGATGTTTACTAGCGTATTAGTGACAGGTTGCAAGCCCATCGCCTAACAGTACTACAAGCCTATATTCCATTAGTCGCCTCTTACGACATCCACGGGAAGAAATGGAGTGGCACTATTCTATCCCGGTAACCACACGGGCTAGATGTTTATTCGATAAGTGGGCCGCACGGGCACTTTTACACGTCAAAAATCTACCAGCGCTTCGCAAGAGACCACTGCTGAGAAGAAACGCCGCAAGAAACTCAACAGTCAGTTGTTTTTTAAATATTGCTTATATAATAATAAACTTAACCTAGCATTATATAAAACAATGAATCTCATATAAAACAAAAATTTAATATATTCATGCGTAGTTGAGCAGGAAAATGTGTCAAAACTCACAAGAACTAATAAGTAGTAGTAATAAGATGAGCGCGAGTATTCGATTCTAAGTCTTGAATGTTTTGTATTTAAGTATGTATTTTACTATATAAGTAAGTTTATCGTTGTCTAACCCTTAGTACAACTGTAGAGCTTAATTTGGGACTAGTTCAATTTGTGTGAGATTGTCCCCTGATATTTATATTTTCTCAAACATACTCGGAAAAAACGGTTTTCCGATTGAAACAAAAGGACGGAAACAGCCTCATTTTACTCCTAGGAGTAAAAAAACCATATGAAAACACTTTCCGTCCATGTCCATATTTTCTTAAAAATGCTGTCAATTTGCATACAAAATCAAAAGGACCAAGACAAAAATTCCAAACAGCCAAGGTGCAAACTGCTCGCTTTTTTAGCGCAGTGCGTGTGTTCCTTTTTGAATTTGCATTCCAATGTCTATGGTTAGTATTCAAAAACAAATGACAGTCGGTAACATTGGTTCATTCTGCATAATATAATTTTGTGAAACCGAATATGAAACTATTTAGGTTTAGAGATACTTTATTTACTCATAAGAACAATACAGTTCACTTAAAATGAGCTTACATACTAGAATTCCTTATAATTAAAACATGTTTAGCGTGATCGCTAGAGATTTGTTATACAGTTTTATATATGTGTTCTTTCAATTTGGTTTTAAATACACTGAGAGACTCACAATCTTTCACATTGTTTGGTAATTCATTATACATCCGAGCCCCCTCATACATTATGCTACTTTTACCGTAACCGGTTCTATTTATTCGCAGTTCTAACTTATTTGTATTTCTTAAACAGTGTTTGAATTTTCGTTGTGTGAAATAGATGTCTGAATGTATTTTACTTGTTAGAATCTTTCTTATAAAAATGCATGTTGTGTAGGTGTATAGTTGCTTTAAGTTTAATAGTTCTTTAATTTGTTGTGTGAAATACTTACTATAAAAAATGAGCTCAAGCGACGAAAGCAACGAAATAGGTACCACACCGCCTATATTAAAATCTGAAGCTGCCTCGGTTAGGCAAAACCTGCTTCCCGCTAAATCTAAGGAAATTAAATTACTTGCTTTTTAGAAATGTATTTGTATTATTTCCTCACAATAGTCATGTTTGAGAAAAGCATTATGTATGCCTCGGCGGAAACGAGGATTCCTGACTCGTATTTTAGCAGGCCTCGCTGTTGCTCGGCCTGCTAACCACCTCGTCAGGAAAACGCTTACTTTCCGCGCCTAGGCAACAATGTACTATTAATACTCAAAAAGCGGTACATCGTTGTGCGGAAAGTTGGATTTTTTCGAACTAGTGCTTTTTACTTTTCTTATTCGTTTTAGTGCGTTTCACGTTTACATTATTTTTTAATTTTGCATAAGGAATTAAGAAAAAGTATAGAGGTTTGCGTATTGATTTTCGTATTTATGGTTACTAATTACCTGAACGTCCGACCGTCGTTCGGGTTGAAAACTAATTTTACCGAAGATGAAAACTTGACAGATCGATGTTTCACCCCATAAACTTCTACTTTTTAAATTTCATTGAAATCGTTACACTCCTAACGCCCATGGTCCTACCTATAGTACTTATTAACTTTGTCATTCAGACCCAGCTCCTTCGTCAGTTGTGTAGTCATAGCGTACCCCGGTCCTACCAGTAGGACTAAATAGAAAACCCGCCATTTTGTCTTTTAAGTACTTGGGTCTCAATCAATCAATCAATCATGTCAGCCGAAAGACGTCCACTGCTGGACATAGGCCTCCGCCAAGGCTCTCCACTCAGACCGGTCTTGTGCTTTTCGCATCCACCGCTTCCCGCGATACTTACAAGGTCGTGATTCCATCTTGTTGGAGGCCTACCCACAGCTCGTGTCTCGGTCCGCGGACGCCACTCAAGAACCTTCTGACCCCATCGGCCATCAGTCCTGGCCTGAATGAGTATAAAACAATAGTACAACTGGTAGGACTACGAGCCGTAGTGACTACATGCTGAATTGTTCGTTGGGAGGTTACAGGTATCTTCAAAAACGTGATTACAAATGTGTAATATACAAATATTGCTCGTTTAATAGTACTTACCTATATATCTATGATTGCGAAGACTTTTCTTTTTCTTTTATTTTTAGCTAACATTATAACCTAACCTAACGAAGCAAATCTGAGTCATTTATAAAACTAATAATACTTTAAGAGGCGCTCCCAGTTATTAAGTTTGGTATTAATCAATTACCTAGCCCATTGATAAAAACTTATATAACTTAGATCTCACTATTAATACACGCATGACTGTTTGTCATGAATGGAAAATATTAGAATAGAAATCTGAGTAAGCATCGCCCACACACAGTAGAAAGGAAATACTAAGCATACTTAATTGACATCTGATAGAATTAATCACCATGTATAAGAAGATCGGATACCTTGGCTCAGTGTATACAAGTGGGCGGGATCGCATGTCAGAATCAAAGTGCATTTACCAACTTATCCTTGCTGTTAAATCAGTAGCTTGCATCTAAAATATCGTCCCTGTACCCTTAACAATAAGACTGATTCTAATTATGTTTGAGTGTATTATTAATTTGGTTCTTTTGACGTAATTGTATTGTGATGCGCTATTTTAAATTGATGGGTGTAAGACTGATTTTGACTCTTAATATTAAGGGTGTAAGGTGCCGGTGGCAAAGTTGTGACCTGTAAGGTAGTTGACAGAGTTGTTGGCCTTATTTTAAAAGTATATTTTATGGAAGATATACTTATCGGCATTAAATTAAATATAACAATGACAGTTTCATTATTTTTTTCCCAATAAACCGATGATCTTAAGAATTGGTGTAGATCTAGATTAAGGCATAAGTAATTACAGTTTAGCTGTATTAAAAATGTTGAAATGTATGAAAAAAACAGTCTTGAACCCATAATACGCAGAAGATTAAACCACCCTTTTTTGTGTAAGTTCACCGAAGGGTTTTTTATATATATATATATAGGGTTTATCATCATTATAACTCACAACGAAAAGGTTGTATTTTACTAGAATCCTATACATTCAATAATTAATACAGTTAAAATAATTTTAAAAACAGTTTTTTATGTTTGTACCTTGTTGTTTGAGCGACTTGTTTAAACTATACACGAATTGTTTAAACGTGTATTTTATGATACAAACCGCAATTTATAGGCCTCATCTGTAACATGAGCCAACAACGGCAAAATCTGGCCAGTTGGAAAAAGCTGCATATAATATTTTGAAAAATGCAATGCATCATGTTTTGTAATTAACAAATTCCAAGTGGCAGTAGTTGCAAGCCGATATGGAATCAGTACAAGAGTATTAAATCCGTTCGCAGCCTAAAATATTATGTTAAAAATATTTGTCACACCGATGTAAGTAGGTCAGGATACTCAAGTTTCTTGATACCACTTACAAGTGACAGATTTTCCTTAATAGAAACAGCGGCGTTGTGGGAAATATTGGAAAGGTGAATAAAATGGTTTATTCATGTTACTCGTGTCGTGGCGGATCGCAATCTCGGTGAAATTACCCGGAGTCAACAACTGGGTGTTTTACCCTAATGCGATGTTGAGTACAGGTAGGAATAAAGCTGGCATGCGTGGACAGACTATTGACAAATCAAATGATTGTACATAACAGGTCTAGACAAGATGCATTTTGCTAACCTACCCAATATTTTTTTAAGATTGATGTAAAGTTTTAGTTGTGGTAGGTAGCCTGTGCAGGGTTCGTCTAGGTCGCTTCCTCCATCCTATTTTTTTATATAGCCAAACAACAGTGTTCGTATTTTTGCAATCCGTTGTGGAAAAAAGACAACCTTTGAGATTGCATTCCATCATTTTGGTACATATCTACGTTTGTAGCCTTTGGATTGTATTGTTTGGTATTCGAACGTCTTTGGATGTTTGAACCACTTACCATCTGCCCTCCCTACCTAGATGCTTCTCGTGGTAATTTGTAATACATTGCAGTCAACAAGTTTATACATCAGTGAGATTCATATAAGCTGCGCCATGTACCTACACTGAAACGCCACATGTGAACTTTCAGGGTGTGAAATAACGGGTGCTCGTTATTTTCTCCATTTTTTTTAAGCTTCTGTTAGTGTTCCTGTAAGCCAAAAGCCTCCCCTCTTTTTCGTCATTCTTCCCTCCCAATCGATTGCATGCTCCCGCCAATCGCATTAAAACACGTCCAAATCATCCCGCCACCACTTTTTTGGACTGCCTCTCCTCCGGTAGCCATCCTATTAGGTCCATTTAATGATAAATTCTGGCCTAAATATTTTTAATTAGGATAATAAAAAAAATACATGCATACATACATACCTTCACGCCTGTAATCTCAGAGTGGGGTAGGTAGAGCTACAGAATTACCTACAACTTTAAAAACTTGTTGATAATTCTGTAACCACATTTCGCAAAAATAGGCTAAGATAAAAAAGCTGGTAAACAGCGTATTAGTGACAGGTTGCAAGCCCATCGCCTAATAGTACTACAAGCCTTTATTCCCTTCGTCGCCTCTTACGACATCCACGGGATAACATGGAGTGACACTATTCTAACCCGGCAACCATACGGAATAAAAAAATAATCTGAGTAATAATCATAGTCATAACATTAAGTGCATTATGTGTTTACAAATGGTTTTTTTTTTATAAAAACGTAAGTTTTTTTGCAATCGCACGTCCATGGCAGTCTTACCCCCAATCCACTCAGGTGCGGCCAATTCGGCGCCTACGCATCGCAGCCTTGGCGTCTTCACTTGTCACCTCCATTCACAGTCCGTGATAGGGGCCGGTGCCACCGAGGTTTGACCAGGTTATTATATACGGCTGGCTTATGTAACGGGGTATTGTGGCAGTTAGACATAAATAAAATAAATAGGGGACAATCTCACACAAATCGACCTACAGGGTACAGGACTGCAAAATTATCTAAAATACAATCAGAATTTACATACATACCTTCACACCTTCATTCCCAGAGTGGGGTAGGCAGAGCTAAAGATACCAACAACTCTAAAAACTTGTTGATAACTCTATTACCACAATTTGCACAATTAGGCTAAGATGTTTAACAGTGTATATTAGTGACAGGTAGCAAGCCCATCGCCTAATAGTACTACAAGCCTTTATTCCTTTAGTCGCCTCTTACGACTTCCACGGGAAGACATGCCATGGAGTGGCACAATTCTAAGCCGGCATCCACACGGCAAATTCACATATTCGGGGAAATTACATATTTATTCAATAAATTAGCAACATGAGGGCTCTTTTACACGTATTTAATATGGAGTGAATGTGGCGCTTCGGAAAATACCATCATTGTAGAGAAGAAGCGTAACGAGGAACATTTAATTTTTTTTATTATGGAAATACATTCTAAAATTCATAAGAAACCTCCAAGACTTAGAAATATTTGTCCTTGCCTACCGGGAATAGAACCCGGGCCATTCAATTTCCTAGGCAGGGTCTCCACTCACTACCAACTAAGCTAAACGAATTGTCGGCCAAATGTTACTATTTATAGAGTAGAGAGATCTTTAACTATATTCTACAATGTCTCGAGGCTTTTTGCTATCATATTATCTACGATATGATAGATCTTATCAACTTTATTGTAATGGCGGGTAAGTCGAAAACAATACAAAAAGCCCAAGGGAAAAGTCAATCTAGAATAACCGCCCAACCGAATGATGGATGACTTATGCAAGACGGTCACCCGCTAAGTTTGAATGGTTGCAGTTAGAAATGTCATCGTTTATTGCATAAAAAAAAAGATTTATGAAGATTGATTATAGTTTTAGAAAGAAACAATTTATGTTTTAAGTTTTTAGTTTTTAGTTTTATCTCTCTCTTGCCTTTTTTTCTGTGAACACGCTATGTAAATTTCTGTTTGATTATTTGGTCGACTGGTAGATAAAGCCATTAGGCAATAGGTCCGCCATTTGTACTTATCTATGTGCAATATGGATGAAATAAATAAATAATTATCATAAACGTAGTATTAGTAGGCAAATAGTAAAAAATAGAAGCAAATAGATCATTTTGGGTTATGTTTGAGTGATAGATAGAAGCTAAAGATTAAGGAATTAAACACGAATCGACTATTTAAGCCAAATACGCGGAACACCGTCTCAAAATACTTTATTTTTCTATTATGAACTCAGTCCAAACAAAGAACTGGTTTAAAAAAATACGAACTGAGTATCCCCCAAATGCAGGCGCTCACGAGCAAATAACGGTTAATTTAAAAGCATTTTTGCCCGAGTGCTTCGAATGTTCATTTACTTAAATAATTTAATTAGTGCTGAGTATGAACTAAAGAAAATATAGTGTGAATTTTGTTAAAGTTTGGAACTTTGACGAGAAATAACTGATTGATATATTTACAATGTCTTTCTGCGCTGGAGTATTGGAAAGACTGCATCAAGCAAAATTTTACGGTGGATTTCTAAGTGATGAACGTAATGTTGAGAAGCACAACAATACTAACTTTTTAAACTTATAAGTAGGTTCATTCGTTTATTAAGATTTCCTGTTTAAGTGTGTCTTTAAATCAATATTGTGATTTTTTATAATTACTAATAGTGCGTTCATACCACCAGCCAAAGCTTTTGTAATTTACGTAGATATTTCTTTAAGTTTAATGCTGTCTTACTCTAACGTTTAGGTGAGAAAGAGATAGCAAAATTGTTCTTCTTGCTCTAGAACTGAAGTTAAATTAAGACAGCATTCAACTTCTACAATTTTCATTGCCAGTTTTTGCGCTTAGGACTGTTGTTACCTACATTATAAAAATTATAGTTTAAAGTTTTCTATTTTTTTTTTTCAATAAAAGTCCGCCTTTTTTTTAAATGTTTTTTGCCTCAGAATTTTCGACTGAGTGGACCGATTCTGATGATTATTTTTTTATTTGAAAGCTGCTACTTTCCGTTTGGTTCCAATTTTATCAAAATGAAGATCTCATGATGGAATCCATGAGAAATCGACGGAACTTTTCAAAAACCTATAGCAGTTTTGGTATTTTTTATTGTATCTTGCTTATTTGCTCTTGGAAAGCACTATTTGGTGAATTGGAACGGATGATGAAGACAGATGGCCACCGGAACTCCTAAACGGTATATATTTCAAGGGTGGCAACACTTTGATTAAGATAGTTAAGCGACTATGACGAAGCATATTTTGGTTTAAAGTTGCTTGCGACGAGATTGAAATGTTCTATAGTTTCTTATTAATTAAGAAGTGGGACTACATAACAGCATAATTATGATCACTAAAAAGTAAAAAAAATAAAAAAATGCGTCTTTATTTTATTTTAACCATCGTTTAACCACCACTCACCCCCGTACGACCGGGCCGCATTGCCAAATGATCAGTCAATGCGATTTGGCACTAAGCACACCTACGTCGACCTCAATCAGTGCTAATTAGATCAGTCCACCGCCGGGCCCCATATAGAGAGATCATTACCGATCACTCGGATCGCTTTACCTGGAATTGTGAAGGTTAGTGGTAGGGATGGACCCTTTATTGGAACCAGTTGCTAGTGTAGGCCTATAGCGTTAATAGGGATGTAGCTTTAGGCTTTAACGCGGTTAGTATAGGGTATAAATGTAACCCTTTACACACAAACCTAGTGTGATAGTGAATATCAAAATTAAACTGTAAATTAACGCGTCGTATTCCTTTGAACAGATTTAGCCAATTCTGTTTAGATATAATAAAAATGGGGTTTAACCCTCTGCAACTGAGGTGACTTTTTTAGAAACATTCTACTGAGGTGGAGTCTGTCAGACATCAATTTTGATAAAATATAGAAAAAAGACTAATGGTTTAATGATAAGTATTGTTTATTTAGTGCATAGCATGATTATTAAATTTTAATGCGGAATTAATAATAAACATGTATATGAGCTTTTAAATAAAAAAATATGTAATTTACTTGAATAAGGTAAAAAAATCTGGTATTTTTCACAAAGATTAACTTACAATGCCGCGAGTCGTTAGAAGAAGGTACTGAGCGATACAGAGCTATAAAGCGGTGTACGGCGATTTTTTTTTGGCGACGTCTCATAGACGTCACGTCAGTCACAGAGGGTTAAAACACAAAACTAAGATACTGAAAATTTGTGTTTTAATTCGTTATCCAAAGAGTTATAACTAACAACAAGAGCCGTTTTTTGTTTATTTAAGTTTCAAATTAAATTTGAAAAAACCTAACAATCGCATCGGATGTAAAGGGTAAAGGTAAATCCCTTTCATGTAGTTGTAACATTGGGCCTGTGCTCTGGCCAGTAAAAACCATATCACACCTTCAGAATAATAGTGACCTAATCCAAAATTCTAGCTTTCAAACTTCAAGTTACATTTATTATTATAGAGACCAAACTCGAAATTTAAAATTTCTGAAATATGTCATGGCTTAGAATTGTGCCACTCCATGTTTCCCGTGGAAGTCGTAAGAGGCGACTAAGGGAATAAAGGCTTGTAGTACTGTTAGGCGATGGGCTTGCTACCTGTCACTAATATACACTGTTAAACATCTTGGCGTAATTGTGCAAATTGTGGTTACAGAGTTATCAACAAGTCTTTGGAGTTGTTGGTAATTCTGTAGCTCTGCCTACCCCACTCTGGGAATGACGGCGTGAAGGTATGTATGTATGTGTATGTCATTATGATTCTGAAGGGGCGATATCGTCTTTGAATTATTATGGTTTATTGATTTTGACCTCGCCGCCATTACTGTCAAGTAAATAAGAGCTGTCAAAACGTTGACAACACGATAGCAGCGCCGGCGCCGGTATTCTAGGCGGTAAGAACGTCACCAGGTTGTATCTCACGAACCGTGATAGCTAGACTAGTTGAAATTTTTACAGAAGATGTGTTTCTGTTTGTGCCACTCCATGTTTTTTTTTTTTTTTTTTTTTATAGCATGGGAAGGCAAACGAGCACACAGGCCACCTGATGGTAAGTGGAAACTGTGACCCATAGACATGACATGACTGTCTTCCCGTGGATGTCATAAGAGGCGACTAAGGGAATAAAGGCTTGTAGTACTGTTAGGCGATGGGCTTGCAACCTGTCACTAATACGCTGGTAAACATCTTAGCCTAATTGTGCAAAGTGAGGTTATAGAATTATCAACAAGTTTTAAAAGTTGTTGGTAATTCTTTAGCTCTGCCAACCCCAGTCTGGGAATGAAGGCGTGAGTTTATGTATGTATGTATGTATTTCTGTTGCCGCTGTAACAACAAAAACTAAAAACAGAATAAAATGAATATTTAAGGGAGGCCCCCATACAACAAACGTGTTTTTTTTGCCGTTTTTTTGCTAATGTTGTATAGATAATGGTACGGAACGGTTTCTTAAGTATAAAACTAGGGATAATTTCGCCACCCCCGCAGAATAAACCCATAACTTCAGAATGTCAATTTTACAGGAAATAAAAAACCGTAATTTTTAAATTACATCCGAAAGCCAATTTTTAGTTCTAACTGTTGTGGATTTCCTGTTAATTTATGTAACGCCGCCTTGAAGATATAGACAAAAATGTACTTTACGGATAATTACATCTTAATAGTGTTTGGTAAATACACTTTTAAAGGCTTATTCAAGTTGGTTTCACAAAAAATTACATCATGCTATAATATATTACATGGGTATTAAAGGTATATTTATCTTGTATGCAAATTCGCTACTGTAGCGTTATTGGTTTATTCTGGTGTGCGTAAAATATTATCAGAAATGTAGTTTAATGTAACCGGGGAATGCAAAATATTTTCTTATAAGCTTGCACACGAACAAACCTATAAAGGCGTTTGCTGTCAAACGTCCCGTTCTAATGAATTTGAATAACATCATAACAATATATCACAAAAAAATAACTAAAATTTCGTTTTGTAAGATAATATTATCGTTTTTTTGTAAATACTTTTATTTCATAGAATAATTCCTTATAAATCCGTATCTTCGTTAGTAATCCACATAAAAATCAAAAAAAAAATGAGGATAAGTATTTGAACGTGTACATTCCAAAAATGCATGAACTTTAAAAAACCTATAATAGCACTTTATGGGTTTATTCTGCGGGGGTGACGATTTATACAATTATGTCCAGTTTTTTTTAATTTAACTAGAAACGACAATAAACTGTTATTCACAGGTGTATTTACAATGACATCATTGTTACCAGTATAATGATTTTTAATATAAAATTAAATTTACTTACTGTTATTGAGATGGCAAATAATACCTTTCTACCTAACCGAAATACCTACCTACCTACATCTTGTCTCTTCGTTATTATCCAATGTGATAAGACATCCTGTAAAATTATACTTTATATCACTCCTTAATGTTAGCAAATTTGCAATCTTAGGATTGAAGTCTTAGTATTTCAAACATCTAACGATATTTAACCCACCTTTCAAGTGATGCGGGCTCGTTTTGCCTTCTCCATGCCATAAAAAAAGAAACTATAATTGAATAAAGAAGTCTGCTTAAATTATACTGATCCAAATTCGCAAGTAAAATCTTTCCCTTTCCCAGCGAAGACTATTTATCAGACTCCTCGTAAGGAAATTTGCACACATTTGCAAGAATACCCTTTGCCATGGCCATTTGTTTTACTACATCGCTAAGGGATCACAAAAACTAAAGAAAACGTATCGTTATTTCCGAATCATGTAACAGAATGGGCCGTTAGAACAACGAAAACAATATATTGAAGCGGGTGAGGGAGCATTATCTATAGACATTATTCGTCTAAGAACACTGCAATGCAATAATAAATGTATGTAAAACAATAATTGTAAGGTCACGGATTAAAATTTTTAATCAATATTTAAAGTCCTTGGTGGTACAGTAGCCAGCAATAATATATTATAAAACATTGGCCGCAAAAATATCTGACACTTATTATTACTGAAGGTACTCGTATATAGCGTGTCAGATATTTTTGGGCCCAATGTTGGATGATATAATTATTGCCGGTGACTGTACGAACAGAGAAATAATGAAATACGCAGCAAACATAAAGATAAAGATAAAGATAAAGACATTTATTCAGTAAGTAGGCCGCACGGGCACTTTTACACGTCAAGAATCTACCAGCGCTTCACAAGAGGAGACCACTGCTGAGAAGAAGCGCCGCAAGAAACTCAGCAGTCAGTCATTTTTTTAAATATATTTAATATTACAATGGTACTACTTAGTCTAGCATTATATAAATCTATAAATAGCAAATTAAAAAATATTTCAAATATCCTGCGTAGTTTCCGCAGGAAAACACACCAAAATCTTAAGATAGAAAGAGAGAAAAGGAAAAAAGAACTCCTACGTATGTGTATATAAGACGGTGCAAGATGACCACATAAGATTGATATGTTTTCCTACATCAACGGTGTCCCCCAGACAAGATAAAGATTTTGAATTTGAAAAAAATAAAAAAATAAAAAAATATTATTGATTAAGTTTCGGGTTTAGGCCAAGCATGTTTGTCTATTAAATAGTCCTCGATCCTATAATACGCTTTAGACATTAACGACTTTTTCAAGTAATTTTTGAGTGCTGGAAAGGGTAACTTTAATACTACCTCAGGTAATTTATTATAGAAATGAATGCATTGACCAACAAATGATTTATGTACTTTACGGACGCGGAATTTTCGAATAGCTATTTTATTTTTATTTCTAGTATTTAAATTATGTATATCAGAATTTTTTGTGAAAGAATCCAAATTTTTTATAACATAAATAATATTCTCATAAATAAATTGTGACGCTACAGTTAAGATATTAATTTCCTTAAAAAGATCTCTTAAGGAGTCACGGGAATTTAAGTTGTAAATAGAACGAATGGCCCTTTTTTGTAACACAAATATAGTTTGTACTCGTATGTCAGCTGCCTTACCCCAAACCAGAATACCGTACGACATAACACTATGGAAATAACTATAATAAACTAAGCGAGCTGTCTCAACATTGGTTAGTTGTCTAATTTTCCTAACTGCGTAAGCTGCCGAACTTAGTTTACCTGCCAGTACAGAAACTGACATTCAATTTTCAAATAAATGAGGATTTTAAAAGGGTGCAAATTCATGTAGGTTCTATTTTAAAAATCGCCGTATCTCAAAACTTTCTTAGACACCCACGTAAATCATTAGACGAAACGTAGTTATGCAAAAAAATATGTGGCGAAACAAAAGTAGGCCAAACAATTTTAGACCAACCGATATACACCCTGTTTTTTGTTGTGGGTGAAAAACTAAATTTTTATGTTAACGTTCTTTCTTTCACGAAATATGTTTAATTATTTTAAAAAACGCCAATGCCACTTTTCAGCCCTCGGCCGCAAAAAAAGACGTCAATCTCTTGCTCTGTTTTGCATTTATATGTTTTAATCAGAGATAAAAAGAGAGTGACTTCGATTTATCTCAGAGAAATATCTAAATAATCCCATTCCTCATTAACTACTGTCTCGCCTCAAAGTGACAATACGTTCTGAGGATTCGGGATAAACCCCGTATTTCCCGCGGGACAAAGACGCCATTCACGATAATTAGACAAAGTCATTTTGTGAATGAATGGTTACAATGTTTGTCGTTATTTTCTTGAATGTACTAAATCCATTTAGTAAATGGAATTGGATGTAGCTGGTTACATTCAGTATCAAAATACCCATTAAATGTCTAGAGCATGTCTGACCATGCTCGGTGTAGGGTCGCCATTACCACTTACTCAAAAACCATTTCAGAGAACTTATTCTTTATAATTATTTCAAACTTTTTATATAATTCTAATTTAAATTAATTTTAATTTTTACTTTTTTTATTATTCGAAAAATTGTTTGAGTTTTTTTTTTAAAACCTATCTATCGACGGCTTAAAAAAAATAAGATTCTATCGTACCACTTTGTCGGCGTGACTTTTAATATGTATATTCACGCAAAATGACAGGTTTCTCAAACTAAGACGGACGGACGGACATGGCAAAAATATGGCTGTTTCCTCGTAGACCCATTATATTTGTCCCATTGACTTTCGACGGAACCCCGCCCGTGGCGGGGCTCCTGTTTCTGGGTAGCTTTGCCCTTCGGACATCTGAAGATACCTAACAAACCTAACCTACCTACTTTTACAATCATAATGAGTATTTTTGGTGATCAAATCTAGGTGCACTTTTTACACTTTTTGTGCAATCGGACAAATATAATGAGACCAAGAGAAAACACATAAAAATATAAAGGTTTCTCGTTTGACTGTGGAACCCTAAAAACCCCTGATGTAATAACGACCCCTACTTTCAGAGAGAACTTTCATTAAACCTAGTAAAGTACAATCTGGATTGAACTACCTTTTTTATTAATCTGTGTCCAAATCGGTCAGCTACGACGGTGCCACACACAAACACACAGTTACACTACAATACCGCGTACCTTACAAATTCAATTTGTTGCAAAATGTCCCTTGCTGACATACTTACTATGGTATATTTTGCACCTTATTTAATTGGTTCGTTACGCGATTTTGAAGTATCACCCACGATATGCTAAAGGCGGAAGTGTTTCACTATCTGGATCTTAATAATCATTATGCCTTTCTTTCGTTTTTCAAAAATAAATTCTCTTTCTAGCAAAACAGAATTTACATGGAGTTTATGTGGCTGACCTGTTTTATGACGTCACAGTGCATATTGGATCTCTCTGTCTTATCACAGTTATCACTGTCTAATTACTCTAATTATAATTATTTCTTGACCTATTTTAATTATAATTTCAGTTTTGGTGATATCCGTAATATGAAAGAACATTCCCTATTCCGAATTGATCCAATTAGCGAATCCATTGTTTTTATAGAAAAAAATATTTTTGAAAAACGAAAACTTGGATTAATAAAACAGAATTTTAAGACGCTCCTCCTGTCAAACGCCATTAAGAAGCAGATAGTACAAGGGTTCTATTATAATCGGTAAAACTATTTTTTTTGACTAGTAAATATATTGTCAGCGTCGTGATAACTGTTATTTACTTGACAGTGACAGCAACCGAGTTAAAAACAATACGGTAACAAAACATAAGCAATAATGTTTAAACAAGTAAAATAAATAGAGCCCTAGTACATTTAAATATAAAAACAAAAACATTTTTTTTGTTTAAATCGTTTAAAATGAAAACACGGAGCGATTCTAAAAACCTCCATGCACGAGAGAATTTTTCAAGTATGAAAAAACGCTTTTTCACGAGACTTCTGCCACAGGGAAAATGCTTTTTTTCTTTTACAACGCCCTCGGCTGACTGCGCCGTGCACACGCGCGTTCATTCCGTGCAAATATTTCTGAGGTTCATCGTGTTTTAACCTGGCAAAAGATAAAAAAAATGTGTTTGAGCTCTGCTGTAGACTAAGTGCTTTCGGTTTGTTATTTATTTTGCGTCAAATGGAGTATTATTTGCAATGTAGTACGGCGGCAAACAACTTTGGGGATGATATAAAAGTGGAGTTATACACATACATACATACATACCTTCACGCCTGTAATACCTGAGTGGGGTAGGCAGAGCTACAGAATTACCTACAACTTTAAAAACTTGTTGATAATTCTGTAACCACATTTTGCACAAATAGGCTAAGATGTTTACCAGCGTATTAGTGACAGGTTGCAAGCCCATCGCCTAACAGTACTACAAGCCTTTATTCCCTTAGTCGCCTCTAACGACATACTCTTTATTCGGAAGTTATACTGCCGTTTTTAGGGGTCAATATTGACTAACAAGTACCCCTTATAGTGTCACCATGTCAGTCTGTCCGTCTTAACTGAGGCGCTCTTGTTACTACAAAACTGTAATTTGACATATTTATTTATACATATCATTGGAGAGCCGTGTTTTTTGGGGAGCCGTGTTGGCCGTTTAGGAAATATTCAAGTCATTTTCGCTGAAGTTGCGTGTCCACACAGTCAAGTCACGGACTTTCGTTGAACTCGCGCACTGAGGGTGCCGTAACGCCGTACAATAGGTATTATTATATTCAAATTTTAATTAGTTTTCGAATCGAATCCACGCGAGCCCGACTCTTACTTGTTTTTTTTTTTAGTATTTGTTGTTTTTGTTCGGGGTCGGCATTTCAATCATAAGGGCATTCAGTTTTGATACAAAAAGTACGTCCAGGTATGTATATTTAAAAATCTCGGCTCCGATGCACTTAAGATTACATTACGTAACAAAATATGTTTATTTTGAATAATTCTATCATAATTGTCCGCTTTAAAGAATGGCTATTCACCTTGAAAATGTCAACACTTTTAACCAAACCCCTTTGACACTTTGTATGTTTTACCATTTTTAGGAAACAACAACAAAAAAAAATATTGAAAAAAAAACGGTTCTTGTATGAAGTTTATTTTATATTTATTTATTTGTCAGTTAATCCGCCTTAATATTAAAAAATTAAAACATTATTAAAAAAACAACCCGCTATATTCGTTCAAAAGATACAACTCTTCAAATTTAGGATGGACAGCCAGCTTAGGCGTGATAAATGATAAATGATAAAATGTTGATAAAAAAAGCGGTTTGACCAAAAGTCATTTGGCAAAATTACACTTGACAAACAACGTGTTACAAAAAAATGACAATTGATCATTTTACTACTAGTCATTTTACAAAATGACTTACTTTTCCAAATGATCAACTGTTAAATTTACATTTTAAGAGGAAGACGAATCAGGGCATAACCGACTCGGATAGGTTAGGTTAGGTTCGAGGTTTTTTTTTCTGCCCAGAAATAGGTAAACTAATTGCTAAATGATCAATTGCTAAGTGAGTTTGATGATACTTTTGTCAAATGTCTTGTTTGCCAAATGATCATTTGGTGAAACGTTGTTTGTCAAATGACCATTTGTCAATAATTTTTTGGTCAAACATCAGTGAACCAAAACAAGCATATTAATAGGGTCCCGTTGTTACTTATAAATATATAACTAGCGAGCTGCCCTCGCTTTTCTTCAGTTTATGAGAGTTTTGTGTTACACACATAAATCAGAATTTAATATACATAACAACCTTCCTTGAAAACATATTAATATTACTATATCGAAGCAATTACCGGGCCCAGATACGTATAACGATTAAAACGATCTTAGTTCCTTATTATTGTAGCTCCTGTCTGTTGTTTCTTATTAACAAAATATCTGGCAACACTCGTTATAGCTACATGCGGTAACAGAAGACGTATCGGTGCGTCTCGGTTTTCCCAACGTAAGCTGAATTGTTTTTGTATTAACCATAGAGTCATGTTTCTGTTTAAACTTGAGGTTGCTTCGATGAAACGCTCAAGTCTTAGAACTCAGGACAATGTTTTTACAAGATTTTTTGTACTTACAATAACGTTTGTTTTTATTTCGGTACAAAGAAAATGTTTAACCTTTGTGGGTAATTTTTTCTGAGTAATGGTATATTGGAATGGGTATTGATGCAATCTTAAGTACAATTATATCTTTGAGCTTCAATCATAACCTTTAAAATATGCTATTCAAAACTAACATAATTTAACTTAATGTATAAGAACTGATCTGATGATAAAATCAGAACATAAATTTATAACTTTACTGAGAACCTTGAAATTCTGTTTTCCGAAAATTCATTAGTCCGAATTTTAGGTTAGGTTAGGTTTAATTTAAAACTGGCATCAATAAATAGTATTCTATCAAAATGTTGCGTTTGAAATTACGAAAATTTCGAATTTTGATTCGGAATTATGACGCTGTGGAATTATGTAGTGTACCCACACATTTTTACTGGGGATCAATTACAGAACTACTATTTTCATAAAAATGGTCACCACCAAACTGGTCAAAAATGATACATTTACGAATATTTAATTACACCAAAATTTTAAAATCAATAGTAACAATTTATATTATTTATTAGTACTATTTGAATTACATTATTACATATTTTTAACATTAATTTATATTTCTTCTAAATATATTAACAATTAATCCGGAGATTCTAGAGCAGGTGCTTACCTCTCCCAAAGGATTGGGCTAGCTATCCAGAGAGGTAATGCAGCCAGTGTCATAGGGACCATGCCACGAGCGGACCTGCTAGAGGGGGTGTTCTTTTAATAGTGGTGATCATTATTTACATCTTTAATATTTGAGTAGCTTAGTTTTATTTGAATTTAAATAAGTTTAGTTTTAACTTTTATAAGTACTTACCACGTCCTTTAATCTATACAAATTTAATAAATATATCGAGGGTTGTCACAGGAACCACTGCTTTTATTTAAAAAAAAAAACCTTTACTTGAAAGGTATATAGGGAGACGGCGCCATTTTTGGACACTTACTGCCGCACTCAGAGACGTCAATTAAATTTGTATGCTTGATTAAAGTTGCTGCGGTCACTTTATTTGCTATAACAATAGAATAAGACAACACACCAGTGCTGCAGTTAGTTTTTAATTCAAAGATCACAAGATGACAAATTGATTGTCAGTTGTCTGAAAATAAATAAAACCCTTATCTCCTGTAATATAAGAATCAAGTTTCCATCATTGGTCCTTGTTCATTTCTGGTTCCGTCACCCTAATATTATCTCAGATGGACATCGGCTATTTTTATTTGGTTTGAACGGGAGGAAAGCGAGAGGGGTGGCCAATCTACTCGTAAAACAATGTGTTTTCCTCCAAAATCCTCGTTGAGGGTCGATCGAATTTCCAATTCTCTTATTCATTTGTAATAGGAAGTCTTTTGTTAAGAGATATCAAGCAAGAACGAATGTAACAAGGAAAAGAGGAAAAAATAAGGAAACAACTACGTTCATACCCAATGTATTCAGTTACTAAAAGGAAAATACATTCATACATACATACAGTAAACCACGCCTGTTTGTCAGAGGGGTAGGCAGAGACCACTTCTTTCCACTTGCTACGATCTTGACAAATTTCTTTCGCTTCTTCAACATTCATACATCGAGTCATGCACGCACGTCAGTTTCGGGTACTTAGGATTCAGCCCTTTTCCAGTATTTCTCCGATTTGATTCGAAAAAGTACGCCTAGGGCGGCCCCTTCCGACCCTTCCACTCACTTTCGATCTGTATATCTCTTTCGTCAATCTTCTTTCATCATCCTTTCCAAACGACCGAACCAATTTAAAAGGAAAATAATAATTTAATTTCCTAAAAATACGTCAGTGGTCGCAGTAGCCATTTGCAATTAATCAGATGTGAGATAAAAAGTTGGTATAATATTATAATATTATATCGTTAGTTCGATTCACTAATATTTATTTACTCACATAAATTATTTAAGTATGCATTTATCCTTTGTATAATTATGAGTAAAATTATCAAAACATCTCAAAGTATGGGACTATCTTATTTAATATTATCTTACACATGTCATGTGCCCTTTCGGATACACTTCGACCCTTTCGGATCTTTTGTGCAATTACCTTCTTACACACTCAGCTGTTCGAATGTGCATGTTCCCTCACGATGTTTTTTCTTCACCGTAAGAGCATCGGGTAATGCATTTAAGTTAGAAAAACTCAGTGGTACATGGTGACCGCGGGGGTTCGAACTCGGTAGGTACCTTACGATCACGAGTCGACCCCCTAAACGACTAGGCCACCGACGCTCTCAACTTATGGGACTAAATCAAGCTGTGTGAGATTGTCTCCTGATATTTGTTCATCTTTCTACCGATCTGCACTCGCTACGCTCCGGTTTATGGGAGTTTTCTGTTACGCTCAGACATAAACCATAATGCATTATATCTACATACAAACTTTCCATGATTTTTTTCTGATGATGGTAAAAACCATACCAAAATTCGTTGCGTGATTTAAAATAAATTAGCGGATATACTCGTATCTATAGACAGACTCGGAAAGCGACTTTGTTTTATACTTCCAATTTTTTATCTGTGCCCCTATTCTACACAGTAAAGCAATATTTCTTTTGATATACTTACTTACTTATTTTTACTTGTGGGAGGGCCTTGTGCAGGGTGCGTCCGGGTTGGTACCACCATCATATCCATTAACCTACCGCCAAGCAGCAGTGTTTGCATTGTTGTGTTCCGGTTTTGGGGTGAGACAGCCGGTGAAATGACTAGCATAGAGGCATTCCATCTTAGTCCTCAGGGATGGCAATGCATTTGCAGTCTTAGGATTGCGGTCTTGTGAATGCGAATGTCTATGGGTCACAGATTCCACTTACCATCAGGTGGCCTGTGTGCTCGGTTGCCTTCCTATGCCATAAAAATAAATAAATACTATTTTAATTATACACTAGCTTCTGCAGCGAGTTCTTCCTCGTATTTTTGTCATCACACAAGGACCGGTTCCTTTCCGGGATAAAAATTTGCCTATGTTACTCAATATAATAATGTGGCATTCTAATGATGAAATATTTTTTGGAAATTGATCTGGTAGTTTTTAGTTTTTTTGTAGATTACTCCTTATAAACATACAAAAAAAAACCTTTTTTGAAGTAAAATATTAGTGTTGATACTATACCTACATTATTGAATAACATCAAACACATTTCGTAAAGTCGTATATCGATACCTTTAGACTTAATTGGCGTAAACGCCAAAACTCAACTTTTCAGGAGAGCTAAAAAACTATATTTTCAAAATTATTTTGTCATAACATTTTTGTTTTTTGAGTTATAAAGCTCAGTTTTGGACATAATTATATATTTTATTGGGATAAAGAATATGATTAAGTAATATTTAAAGTAAACCCAGTATTTAAGAAAATGGAAGGCTTATACGCCCTAGAAATATACAAAAAATGTTATTTACTCCCCAAAAAAAATATGTTTCTGTAATAGGTTTGGGGTGTAAAAGCCAGGTGGACTATTTTTTAACTGTAATGGGGCGGTATAAGAGAAATTTTATGTATTTCGGCGTACGCTCAGGTTGTAAAATGAGCTCCCAGCGGTTGTTTTTCTAAGAGTTTACAGTATGGGGCTCTTCAAAAAGGAATTAAAGGTTTTTGCAGGGTCGTCGGCGACCTAGAAATTATAGTTCGGTGATGTAAACTTTCATAGGCTACGGTGGCTATCTTCTTTCTAGCGGGCCATATAATAGTAGTATAAAGTGGATACATTTTAGCCTCCTATAACCTGACGAAATGATTTAAATATCATTTCAAGTTTGTATCGAGCTTTATTCAATCACATAATAATTACAATTACATATTCACAATTATAAATGTAGTAGCGTTTAGATCTTCTCAAACAGGTGTTTACGTACAAAATCTCATGATTTCATGCTTTCTTTGTCTTTTACTAAATGTGAGCACAGAATAAGTAATAGTTGATGTGAGCAAAAAGTGTGCGAGCGCCAATGTGAGATAGCAAGCGCAGCGCGCAACCCGATTCTATGCGACAGTTATTGTGTTGATGAAGATGGACATTCAATAGTCGTCTCACTTTGGCAAATCCGACGCGTATTTGTCCGAGCTAGATAGACATCTACTTGACCTCTACGATTTGGGCGCATTATACCTCACCGGCCGGTCTATTTGGTCCGACCTAGTTAAGCTGGTTTTGTGTTGTTTGTAAACAAGTGTGGTACAACGTGTTCTGCAGAATTTTTAATTAGTTATCGTTTGAAATGAGTAAAAATGAAAGAAGAAAACCATCAATCATGTGGAATTTAAAAGTAGTACCACAAAATAGCACACAATTATCTTAATAATTAATTTCCAATATAATAATAAAATCACGAATACCACACCTTTGGTCATTACTATTGATCGGTATAAATGACGGTTCACCTTGAAAACTATTTAAATCAATCACAATTTTCGTTTTCTCATTAGGTAAATGATGCGTAGGCTTTATTAAGCTGAAAAATAAATAAGTCACATGACATGGTATACTCGGACGGGTACCTAACCGTCGCAGCCACTTTGACTTTGTACCTAGAATTTTTAGGTTTTTGAGTTGTAGAATAATACTCAATGAAACCTGCAAAATACACTATATCACAAAATCACTACACTTAATTACTTCCTCTGTGGGACACAGTACAACTAAACATGCTGTTCAATATATTTTTGTTATTACCTACTTACAGATAAACTTACCGTCTATTTAAGCTACTGCGAGCAGCCAATGCTGCTAACTGTTCACGGCGCCGCTTTAAGGCATCTAGTTTCACACTTTATGTATTTACAAACACTTAAGTTAAATATAAGGTACGAGTATATACAAAATATTGGTATTATTCTTTACCACAAGGATAGCAAACATGCATAATATGGCCCGCTAGAAAGAAGATAGCCACCGTAGCCTATGAAAGTTTACATCACCGAACTATAATTTCTAGGTCGCCGACGACCCTGCAAAAACCTTTAATTCCTTTTTGAAGAGCCCCATACTGTAAACTCTTAGAAAAACAACCGCTGGGAGCTCATTTTACAACCTGAGCATACGCCGAAATACATAAAATTTCTCTTATACCGCCCCATTACAGTTAAAAAATAGTCCACCTGGCTTTTACACCCCAAACCTATCACAGAAACATAATTTTTCTGGGGAGTAAATAACATTTTTTGTATATTTCTAGGGCGTATAAGCCTTCCATTTTATTAAATACTGGGTTTACTTTAAATATTACTTAATCATATTCTTTATCCCAATAAACTATATAATTATGTCCAAAACTGAGCTTTATAACTCAAAAAAAAAAAATGTTATGACAAAAATAATATTGAAAATATAGTTTTTTAGCTCTCCTGAAAAGGTGAGTTTTGGCGTTTACGCCAATTGAGTCTAAAGGTATCGATAAAGTATGACCTTCAATTTAATTATTTGAGGCTCTTTTATGTTGGGTCGTAAAAGCCTCCTAATATTTTTTTGTAGAAACAATAGGGGCATATTAGCCACGTTAGACTTATGAATTATTATACATCCTATAACTGCAAAAAAAAAACATTTACGATCTTGAAATGCAGAAAATAAAAAAATACAGCAAAAACGCCCAAAAATTTATAAAAATCATGATTTTTGGGCCAAATATTCTGGGTCGTATTCGACTTTTTTTTGGGAATTTCTCAACTTTAACTACACAGATCGATAGAGAATGAAAAATTGAGTATAATTGCATTAAAAACTCATTTTAGCCAAAATGGCGTTTACGCCAATTGAGTCTAAAGGTATCGATATATTTAAAGTAACGATACGTTCCTTTTACTGCAAAGGTACAGAAATAACCTCATTATATCATGTTTACCAGCCATTCGCGTTCTTGACCTATTTGGAGTGACAACCGACCTCGGGAGCACTCGTTACAGCCTGTGTAGGTCGATTTTGATACGAGATAAAAAAAGATAAAATAAATTTATTCAGTAAGTAGGTGGCACGGGCACTTTTACACGTCGAGAGTTTACCAGCGCTTCACAAGACGAGACCATTGCTGAGAAAAAATGCCACAAGAAAGTCATATTTGATACTACTTAGTTTAGTTTTATGTAAACCTATAAATAATACATACATACATACCTTCACGCCTGTAATCCCAGAGTGGGGTAGGCAGAGCTACAGAATTACCTACAACTTTAAAAACTTGGTGATAATTCTGTAACCACATTTTGCACAAATAGGCTAAGATGTTTACCAGCGTTATAGTGACAGGTTGCAAGCCCATCGCCTAACAGTACTACAAGCCTTTATTCCCTTAGTCGCCTCTTACGACATCCACGGGAAGATATGGAGTGGCACTATTCTAACCCGGCAACCACACGGGAAATAAAATATAATATAAAATATCATGCGTACTTCAGCAGGATAACATTTCAAAAATATGACAAGAGAGATAGAAGGAAAAAAAGGAAAAATAAAAAATAAAAAAACAAGACGACCACAGTTTCGCCATGCTTTCCTACATCAACGGTGTCCCCTAGAGAAGGTGTTTTATTTAGGCCAAGCATTTTTATCTGTTAGATAGTCCTCAAATCAAATCGGAGAAATACTAGAAAAGGGCCGTATCCTAAGTACCCGAAACCGACGTGCGTGCATGCCTCGATGTATATATGAATGTTGAAGTAGCGAAAGAAATTTGTCAAGATCGTAGCAAGTGGAAAGAAATGGTCTCTGCCTACCCCTCTGGGAAACAGGCGTGATTTAATGTATGTATGTATGTAGATAATCCTCGACCGATACAACAACTTTTTTAAGTAATTTTTAAGGGCTGGAAAGGATAACTTTAAAACTGCACCACGTAATTTATTATAGAAATGAATGCATTGTGACCAACAAATGATTTATATACTTTACAGACTTTGCATCTTTGCATGCACTTAAAAATAGGTACTTACGATAAATCTCAGATAATTTGTTTTTGAGTGGTGGAAATCGCCATCTTACCCTTATCCTTTTTTTATTGTTCTGTTCCGGATTAAACAACCGGTAAAATGTATCTTGAAATTATCCGGAATCAATATTGGGCTGACAATGTTATCATTCACGAATAGTAATTACTGTAAAATCGTTACCTACTCGTGTTATAGAACTGTTATTACCGTGGCAACGCACGTTACAGAACTGTAATCACCGTGATGATGCTTTAGTTACACTATGGATGGCAGTTTGATACTGTTCATCATCATAACTTTAAAAGAGAAGTGTTTATATTCTATAGATAGGATAAAACGCTTTATTGTCTTTAACATATTTTACAATTGTTTTTAACCATACTATATATTAGTCTTTTATAACCGGGACTTTGAATCTACAATCAAGGGAATAAAGTTCAATTGCGATTGTTCGAAAATGCCATTATCAGTTTATGAACATAGGAAAATAAATCTTATTCTTATTGCAACAGAGTTCAAAGTAAATTGCCTTGATTATGTACATCCTTGCACACTGGGCCTTACGAGGTTAACTCGCAATGTTGACAGTACGACAACACGTTAATAGTACATTACTACAGACGCCGGGAAGTAGGTGGTTGCAGGCCGAGTTCATATAGACGGCCGAGCGAAGCGAGGTCGGATAGTTACGAGGCTGGCAACCCCTTTTCACGGCGAGGTATGTATAGTGCTTTTCTCAAACATATGCAATGAAATAAAAAAAAAAAATCACTCAAAAAACATTTGTGTAATAGGCATTAACGCGGATATTTTTGGTCCGAACCACACAGATACAAAAAAAAAACGATTTTCAGCTATTCAGCCTGTTCATAAAACCAGCTGTCATGGCCATATTAAAATTAAAAAAAAATTACTTCCCGGCCTAGGCCTTCAATTTTGTATGAAATTCCATTACAGGTCTCTCGAGTTGTTCCGTCGGGAACGTGGCACTTTGAAGCCTAAAATAACTAACCTAACGCCGACATTACATAGCATGTTTGAGAAAAGGCTTTACCCTGTATAATCGAAGCCCTACACTCTTGCCTATGCAGTGACTTCCTCTCTTATCGGTTTTTCCGTAAATTATGAAAAAAAAGTGATATTAGTACGCAAGTATTTATTTATTTAATCTTTATTGCAAAAAAGAATACATTTAATATACAAAAGCGGAACTTAATACCGTAAGGCATTCTCTACCAGTTAACCTTTGGGCAAAGCAGATATTGTGGTGGCGGTGCAACATAGGGTCTAACATATATATAACTTATACGTAATAAATAGTAATAATATATATACCTACTAACCAATATATTAAATGAATACCTATTCAATTCTACCTACAAAAAAAATAATCGCGAACTTTATTTTTAAAGGCAAACTTGTTCGTAGCTTGCTTGATATTAAGGGGAAGGTCGTTCCAAGTCATAATAAAAATGTATTTAAATAGAAAAGGCAAAATTACGATTTTTTTATTTGATTTGATCCTCAATCTATTTGTCCCCAGGGCATGCCCCCAGACATGGCGATCTCAATGCGGCATTCAAAATTAACAGCCCAAGAGGCAGCAGTTCTGGCTGGTGAGGTGGAGAAACCAGGCTGGCAGTCCAAGAACGAGGGCATCCACGAGCGCGTCAGCTTCGAGGACGCCATCTGGGGTTTTGATCTTGCTGGTGGCTCGTTCTATAAGACTCCTCTGAGGGTTGTTGGTGTAAGTATTTGTTCTGATCCTCATCCTAATACATTCGTCTGTTGCTCGCGCAACTTTATTTAAAACAGTTGCTTTTTGGCTATAAGCGTATAAGCTTAGGACTTTACGTAGTTATGGAGACAAAAAAACTTGTTCATTTGCAAAAAACAACGTGTTTTTATAAGATTTAAGTATTTCTCACTTGACTCTGGCAATATCAGTGCGGAAAACCACGCTGGACAGCCAATAAAAAAAAGTATGACTACGGAAGTAATCAAAATAATTTGGACACTATTTGACTATCTATAATCACTTTGGGTTCGAGTCCGATATAGGCAAATATTTTTGTTATGAGCGCGTGTATTTGTTCCTAAGTTTTGGGGGTTTTTTTTTGTCTTCTATCATAGTACAAACCTACAACTTTGTTTGGAACAACGGCGAATTGTGTGAGATTGTCTACTGATGTTTATTATTTCTTTATTTTGCCTTCATTTCATAGAATGTATTAATTTGCCGAATTTTCATTTCATCGACAAGAATTCCCCAAAGCAGTAATAATTGGTTACAAACCAAACCTACGCAATAACATTTATTGTTCAGCAGAAAATGAACAACTGATTGCATCAAACGTCTATTGTTAATTCAAGAGGAAGCAGAATAATTAAATTTCAACGACCATTTACCTTTAACTGAAACAAAACTGCATTAAATTTACATACATACATACCTTCACGCCTTCATTCCCAGAGTGGGGTAGGCAGAGCTACAGAATTACCAACAACTCTAAAAACTTATTGATAACTCTGTAACCACAATTTGCACAATTAGGCTAAGATGTTTAACAGTGTATTAGTGACAGGTTGCAAGCCCATCGCCTAACAGTACTACAAGCCTTTATTCCCTAAGTCGACTCTTACGACTTCCACGGGAAGACAAGTACAAGTGGCACAATTCTAAGCCGGCAACCACACGGCATTTAACCTGTTATGTTTTTTTTAAACTAGACTGCCATTATTGTCAAGAATGGTACAATTCTAAGCCGGCAACCACACGGCACAAAATAAATTTAACCAATAATTAACTACTTTAGACCCTTTTGCAGAAATTTACATTTCATTTCAGTTTGAGTAAAATAAACAACTGCGTTGTTTCAAGGGTTTTCTCGTAATTAGTTCAATAAACAAAGGGCTGACGATAGCGAGCCCAAATTAAACAACTTCGAGTCTCAAATTAAAATACAAGGGCAAGGGTATCTCTTTAATTTGGTTTTACTTTACGTACCTAAACTTAGCTAGTTGGGCTTCAGAAATTGGGATTGTTCTTATTTTAAAAATTACTTTAACTTGAAAACCATTTCGAGGACTAGGGTTTTAAAGCCGTTCTGCATTGTTGTCTTAGAAATATTTCTCTTTTTCGGAAATTTCGACAAAAGTATATTTGACCTTTGTTTGACTTTCGATTTTGGCTTGAAGCACTCCTACGTATGTTACGGGTTAGTCAAAAACCGCTTGAAAAAGTACGTTTTATTCCACAATCACAATTACTTTTTATCATTGAATATCATTCAATTGTTGTAATTTATTAGAAAATGCCAACCCAAATTTTAAATAACTAATCATGTCATCTATAAAATGTCTGCTAAATAAATAAAGATATTAAAACAAAACTATTGGGTCAAATACAAAATTAATAAAATCATTCTCTTAAAACTACCAATTTTTTCAAATTACAATGTAAAAACGGTGAGTTTTTTTTTGGTCGATCCCAAATTATAAGTGTTAATACCGTACTTCTGAACGAATATTGCAAAGGTTAACTACACAGGGCGTCTATTCATTTCATTTTAAATGGCAAGTAGCAGGCTCACGAGCACTCAAGCTACCAGATCGTAAGAAGATCTGAGACCCATATATATTTGAAGTCTCGAGACTACAATCTCAAGACTACAATCTCAAGACTTCAAACTCGTGGACAACTCTGATAGACCCTGTTGTATTTATTTTGTAATTATTGATATTTTTGTTTTTATGATTTATTTTTAATGCAATTACCTGTGTGGTGAACTTGAATAACAATGTTTAATCCTTACTGAATGAAGAATTATTAATTATGAATTATACCTCTATACAAGTCTTATCTTATCTTATCTTATCTTACAGATGGGCTCTTTTTGATACATTTCGACCCTTTAGGATATTTTATGTAATTACCCTATTACTCAACTAAACGATGGTGGTCCGTGGGAGCATACTTCTATAGTTTGAACTCAGGGACAATCGCCGGTTGGTGTCCCATCACTTTACTAAATTAAACTTGTCTAAAGGGCCTCTGCGTGTTGGCTTCGGCTCCATCCATGTACGCCTCCCAAAGGTTCCGGGACTCCCACAGTCCCGTGATTGGCAATAACATACAAATAATAGTAATACTTGATACCTCAGTCATTGATTGATAGGTTCCTTGACCTCCACTTTCAGGTGAAGCCAGACAGTCGAGCGGAGAAGGCCGGTATTCGTCCAGGAGACCGTCTGAAGAGGATCAACGACATAGACACCTCGACCCTCACCATCCAGGAGGCACATGCTATCATCATCGAGTCTGGAGTGCATCTGAAGCTGGCAGTCACTGCGTGAGTATTATTGTGATTTATTAGTATGGTTAACCCTCTGCAACCGTGGTGACTTTTTTAGAAATATTCTACTGAGGTGGAGTCTGTCAGACGTCATTTTTGATTTAGTGTATAGCATGAATATTAAATTTTATGCGGAATTAATAATAAACATGTATAATTATGAGCTTTTAAATAAAAAATATATAATTTACTTGAATAAGGTAAAAAATTCTGGTACTTTTCACAAAGATTAACTAACAATGCCGCGAGTCGTTAGAAGAAGTTACTGCGCGATACAGAGCTACATATATCACGGTATACGGAGATTATTTTTGCTCAGAATTTTAGTATTTGTAGTTTTGGCTGTACGGGGGGGGGGGGGGTGACACTACTCTAAGAAAAATTAGCGCTTTAAAGCTTAATATTTCATAAAAGGACCCCTTAATCGAAAAATTGTAGTCACGAACCCGCAATATTTTTGAAAGACCTATCCAACGACACCCTACATTATGGGGTAGACGAGAAAAATAATACATCCCCACATCATTAGGTGTAGGGGACGTACAGTAAAAAAAAACAAGTTTTTTTTTGCCACTTTGTTAGCGCTTTTAATATGTATATACATGCCAAATAACAGGTTCCTAGTACTAAGAGTCTCTGAGTTAGGCTGCGGACGGACGGACGGACATGGCGAAACCATGTATATAAGGGTTCCTAGTGTGACTACGGAACCCTGAAAACAAAAGTTGACTAATTTCGTTCCTTAATTGGCAATATGGATGCGACGGCTTAATTAGTGAGATCTCATACACTCGTAGTCTAAAATGAAGCCTTCCAAAATAACTCGTTAGCGTTAGCCTTCCAAAATCCTGTGCATATGCAAATTAGAAAGACCCGATATGTTACATTTTCATTTGCATTCGCTACAGTTTCTCTTTGAGATTTTTCGAAATAAATAACATTTTTCACATCTGTTTTTAGCCTGTATTTACATCTAACTATCATTTTTTTTATCTGTGCCTCTATTCTACACAGAAAAGCAACATTTATTTTGATATACTTACTTACTTATTTTTGCATGTGGGAGGACCTTGTGCAGGGTCAGTCGAGGTTGGTACCACCATCTTATCCATTAACCTACCGCCAAGCAGCAGTGTTTGCATTGTTGTGTTCCGGTTTGGGGATAAGACAGCCGGTAAAATGACGAGCATAGAGGCATTCCATCTAAGTCCTCCGTGTTGTCAGTGCATTTGCAGTCTTGTGAATGCGAATGTCTATGGGTCACAGTTTCCACTTACCATCAGGTGGCCTGTGTGCTAGTTTGACTACCTAAGCCATAAAAAAAAGTTATCATCAGACATAGGAATATTTGGGGCAAAATTAAATGACAGCTAGGGATTGACTATATCGATAAACTAAATTATCGATGCTTTTCCCATATACTAGTGTACCAAGTTTTGCTTGTATTTTATTTTTTCATTTAGAAGTATGAAAAAAAAACAAAATAGAAACCAAATTCTGGTTATATTTTATATTTTTGGATCTTCACTCATATAATTATGAGTGAAGATCCAAATTATATCATACTTTTTTCCTCAATGTGTATTTCAGAATTACTGTCCCATTGGCTATTGTTAAAGTAAACAATCAGAATTTGTTCCAAATTTTCGAGCCGATCCATTTCAGGTAGCTAAAAGCCTTTTGAATGTCTGTGGAAGTGGTAGGGGTAAAACCTAATTGAAAAATATACACTTACAAACAAAACTTGGAGCGACCACTAGTATAAGGGAAAAGCATCGATAATTTAGTTTATCGATATAGGCAATCCCTAGCTGTCATTTAATTTTGCCCCAAATATTCCTATGTCTGGTTATCATATTATTTTTAACTAGGCCGCCAATACTGTCTAGTAAAGAGACAGTTACTGTCGTAACGTTGCCAATACTATAGTATTAAGATTACGATCCAGTGATGGCAGGACTTTTTACAAGGTCCATCCAGATCGTTCCCACCAGACCTAGGAATATACGGGGCAAAATTAAATGACAGCTAGGGATTGCCTATATCGATAAACTCAATCATCGATGCTTTTCCCATACACTAGTAATCACTCCAAGCTTTGTTTGTGAAAATAAAATTTTATTGAAAGTATGCAAATGAAACAAAATAACAACATAATTCTGGTTATTCTTTTTTTAAAAGGATTTTTTGAGCGTTTCTCTTTTTTTTTGCCACTAGTTTTCAAAATTGTCGAAAAACAAAAATATCACTAATCATAAAGTTTATGAACGAAATTCGATAGAATATTTCATAAAGTTTTAGATTTTGTGCAAGTGACCGCTTTTTAATAGGTTTAAATGGTGAAAAATCGCAAAATATTGAGGGTAAGTAGAATATTGGTTCTTATTGTGTTACTTTTTCTTTGATTAATATCATAAAAAGGTGCACAATTTATCCCTTAATGTTGGTGTTTTATAAAAAAATACTATAAAAGTAATGTAATCGTGTGAAAATATTCTATCAAATTATAAATTATCTTTGAAAATTTTGTACAAATTCTTTTTCTGTGTTACCTTGACCTAAAATTGCCCTTATAGTTTCGTTTCTTTGTAAAGTAAGCATATCTGAATAAGTTTTTGTATATTATATTACAATAGCGTTTTTATGTTTTTTATTAGTGGCCGAATTATTTATTTTTATGTAATATAAATGAAATAAAACGAAAATAATGACGGTAAAAATGTTGGGACAGTAACAAAGAAAACCATTGGTAACAAAGGAAGAAATGTAAGGCTATGTGTATAATGTACCTCAATATTAAGTTTTAAACATATAAGAAAGAATCTAGTCAAGATCGTAGCAAGTGGAAAGAAGTGGTCTCTGCCTACCCCTCTGGGAAACAGGCGTGATTTAATGTATGTATGTATGTAAACATATATTTTATATAGAAAAAAATTATATAAGAAACTTTGTAAAATCATACGAATTATTAGGCAACTGTACTAAATTTCGGTTAGAAACATTTCTTTTGGAAGTCATACTTAAGTATTACATAAGATTCACTTCGTTGCTTGTAATGTTTATTAAAATATAAAGGGTGAAATCTAAGTCGTGATATACCTACAAATGATCACCTCTGTGTTCTACCCACGAATATGAACATACTTTCACTATATGAGCAACTCTGAAATCAGGAAAAAACATCAGCTGCTTCATACAGACCTACATTTTGATCGAGTATGTATTGAACTTTTCTATGAAACAGCATATCATATTCAAGTTTTTCTGGATTTTTGTTTTTAACCGTTCTCTGTAGCGTCCCATCTTTTTAGGCCCAGAAATCTTAGTAGGTTGCTCTGACATTTTTTTTGCCCCGTACAACAATGAAAACTAGCCTTTATTATTTTCCTCTTAGTGTAACTTAGCTTTCCTTTGATATGTTACCACGCAAAAGTAACACAAAAAGAAGTCACACAACACGTGTTCAATGTTTTAAAAAAAATATTGTGGGCTAGTTTTATGGAAAATGTTCTATGACTTTATATCAAACTGTTCGTAATAATATTAACTATGCTATAAGTAACCAAATATAAGTAAATTATTTAAGTTATCTCGTAAAATCACATGTACTCAATAGGAAAAGATATTGGTCACAACATCTACGCACGTGCTCTCTTCAGTTTTTTTAAATAACAACTTACCGCAACAACATTGTCGCGTGGGAAGTGACATTTGTTTGTGTTGCCCGTCGCAAATAATAAGTCTTGGTAGTTTTTATTTTTATATTAAGCTAGTAAAATGGGGAACACAATAGGAAATTACTTTTGGAACATTTCCTGGGACAAGAGTTAAAAATTAAATTCTACCATATTACTGGTGTTAACTCGACAAAGTAGACGAAAAATGAATCTTAATACTACTAAGCATAGATTAAAATTCAAAAGTTCATATAGGTTTATTGACCATCATGAAGATATTTCAATGTAAAGTTATGGATTTTAAGATGGGACAGTCGTTCTTTCATACTTTGAAAAAGTAGAGGTTTCGTTTTTAATTAATTTTAAATACATGCCAAGCTTTTTATATATTGTAAAAACATTTTTAGTGTGCAAATAAAACGATGAATAAGTAAAAAATTCAAACTCCTTAACTTAAATACATTAAGTATTTTATTTTTAAATGCAAAGTCATGGGACACAGCAAAATGTGCTAGTGGCAAAAAAAAAAGAAACGCTCTTTTAACCTTCATTCTTAATTATTATTATTTTTTCTCCTAGCAATTTCTGATCGTTTATATTAACAATAGTACCTAAATGGGAAAAGCATTCTAAAATACACATAAGGAAAAAAAATATAATAATCAAAAATCAAAAAATCAAAATCAAAAATGTTTATTGCATATCACATTACATAAGTATATGAGGTGGAAAATAAATAATAGGTATCCATGTGACGCCCTGCAAGGGCACAGCAAATTTAGAGGCCTAACTAGGTATTTTATTTTATTACAGATAACTTAATACTAAATCACTCTAGGATAAGATTCCAAGATAAAATTCTCTGTATTGCACATTTAGGTTACCAATAATTATTATTTATCAACTAGGACTAGGGTTGACAAAATATAAATTACTTAAGTACTACTTATCGTAAAAAAAACATTTAAGTTATAATAGCATTTATTAATAAGATATAGTTTTAATTGTTTAAGGAACATCTTTGGTTTCTCTAAGTTTTTAATGGAATTAGGTAGATGCTTGTATATTTTAATGAGCATATGATGGGGGCTAGAAGTTATTATTTTTAATTTTGAGAAGGGCAATTTAAGTTTATTTAGGTTTCGTTCATTTCGTCTGATTTCGGTTATAGGTGTATAGAGAATTATATTGTTTATGACAAACTTGCACGATTCTAATATGTAAATTGAAGTAAGGGTGAGCATTTGTAATTTAATAAAGTGGGGGTGACAGGAATCCATTTGGTCAATATTAACTAGAATTCTGACACACTTTTTTTGTAGGATAAAGATTTTATCAACATCAGAACAGTTTCCCCATAGTACGATACCGTACGTCATCCTGGAGAACGCGTAGGCGTAATACGCGGCGAGCGAGGTCTGCAGGTCCGTGGCCCGTTTAAGATGCTGGAGTGCATAAATAAAAGAAGAGAGTTTTTTGGAAAGTTTTAGTATGTGTGATTTCCAGTTCATGTTGGTGTCCAAATCTATACCCAATAAAGTAGCCGAGGTCACAGTTTCTAATTCAATATTATTATGTCTGTGTGATATTTGTAGCGCAGTTTTCTGATGGGGTTTAAATTGAATTATTTTCGTTTTGTTTAAGTTAAGTTTTAGGTTATGCGTGTCTAGCCAATCTACAATTCTATTAAGGGTTAGGTTTAATTTAATTTCAGCTTCATAATGATTAGAGCAGGGCAGCAGTACAGATACGTCATCGGCAAATGGGTAAGGACCAAAAAGTTGTCCACGCTAACTCAATCAATTAAATTTTCTATGAAACTTTTCCGTTGTGACACGAAAGTTAGCCATACAAATTGTAGGGATAATTTTCGTCGCACAACGGAACTTTTTTCGACTTCGTTGTTTGTATGGTTAACTGCGCTTAACTGTGGTCCAACTTTTTGGTCCTTACCCAAATAACACACAATGATTGTCCAATATGTTAGGGAGATCATTTATATAGGCGAGAAATAAGCAGCATCCTAAGACGCAACGTCAATATTTTTTTATTTTCACAAGAAAAATTTGTAGCAATCACTAGTATATGGGAAAAGCATCGATAATTCAGTTTATCGATATAGCAATCCCTAGCTGTCATTTAACTTTGCCCCGTATATTCCTAGGTCTGGTTCCCACCAACTTATCCTTTGACTTTCACCAAGCAGTGTTCACATTGTTGTGTCCCGGCGTGTGGATAAGACAACCAGTGAAATTTCTAACACAGGCATTTCATCTTAGTTCTCAGGGTTGGCAACGCCTTTGCGGACTTAGGATAGTAGTCCTCAGATTAGTCTTGAGAATACAAATGGCTATGGTCACAGATCACATTTACTATCAGGTGGCCTGAGTGATACTTTGCCAAGAAACATGAACTCTGAAAACATGCCAAGGGCAATTATGGTCCAGTTCCTATTTAAAAAAAGAATAGTACATTATTTATTGTCTAGGCCGGGAAACGGACGAGCCTGCGAGTCTATTTTAAAAATACGAAGCCCGCAATTTGTCGTTCATGCCAAGGCAAATAGAAAGCTTATCTAAAAATCGCAAGAAAAACATTGTGTTGGAATAAAAACTTCATCACTTGAACTAATTTTTTGAATTGCATACAAATAGCAACTTCACGTGAAAAAACCATCACACTGTACAACCTTTTTGTTTATGACCAGGAGAAACGCAAGTTTAAAAAAACACGTGCTGTTCCAGATACACATAAAATAGTTGTCTGCAATTTTTTTTCGAATAAGATATGGATGTATATGACTTGTGTACTCATTTTATTATGGCCATTTTAAATTTAAAAAAAATATTTTTTTTTAATTTGTAAGTAATTAATTTTAGTTAGTATGTCAACTTTTCCAGACATTTTGGGAAAAAAGAAAATAATTTGGGTTTATGGATTAAGGATACATTTAAAAAACATTTATCAAATAAGAACCAGACCCCTCTGAAAAGATAATGTTTTGTCATGATAATGTTTTTACTGAAGCCGCTAAGGAAACTAAGAAAAGGAAAATTTCAAAACGCTTTAAAATGTATACAACCTTACTAAAGCGGTTTGTAAAGACCATTCATCTGTGTATTAACCTTTGAATGATATCAAAGGCGCTGTAGGTCTTCGCCTTAATTAAAATTGAATTATTTATCAGATTGGTTGGCTCATCAAGTGGCTAACGATGAGATTTTATGAAAAGGATTTTGTTTGGTTTCATTCATTTTATGTTTAATTAATGACTGCACTACATTACTTTATGGTTTCGTTAAGGTCACGGTAAAAGTTTTTTTTATTGAAAATTAAAAAAAGCTGTACTGAGTGAGTTTTACTTGACTTATTTTAAGTCACTATAGAAAAGTTATGCTTCCAGCGCTTGGAAATTACTATCATTGCTGAAAAAAGCGCTGCAAGTAATTTAAGGAAACATTTTTTTTTAAGGTTTTATTACGACTTTTTTTTTGTTACGACTTGGTGAAGGCTATTGAACATCCAGGATATCTTTGGTTAAACGGATTCTGACACCCTTAGACATTAATCTCAAGACAGCAACTTCGTCACGAATTCTGAGGACTTAGATAAAATGCACATACTAAAACTATAAAACGGTAATTTCACCGGTTATCTTGCACCTGTACCGGAACATGACAATGCAAACACTGCTGTTTGGTAGCAGGTTAAATGGTAGAATAGATAGCGATCCGGACAGGCCCTGCACACGGTCCCGGGTTTGATTCCCGGTATTAGAAAATATTTGTGTGATGATTTTTTTGACACATATAGTACAAACCAAGCGCTTAGTTTGGGACTAGATATTTCAATTTGTGAGATTGTTCCGTTATTTTAACTAATTAATAAATTGTATTTTTCTTTCAGCCCGGAAGACGAAGAAGACGCTTATTACTGTTACGAGGATCCTCTAGTAAGTCATATTAATAATACCTACCAACAAACATGTCATAATAGCCGCCATGATATAACATGTTTCAATAATATTGGAAACTTTATTTGCATCGGATAAGTAGGTAGGTACTAGCAGCCCAATGTAAGCCTGACCCGCCATAGAACGGTGTGACAGTGACATTGTAAAACAATTCGTTCGTTCAAAAATCATACATACATACATACATACCTTCACGCCTGTAATCCCAGAGTGGGGTAGGCAGAGCTACAGAATTACAACTTTTAAAAGTTGTTGATAATTCGGTAACCACAATTTGCACAAATAGGCTAAGATGTTTACCAGCATATTAGTGACAGGTTGCAAGCCCATCGCCTAACAGTACTACAAGCCTATATTCCCTTAGTCGCTTCTTACGACATCCACGGGAAGACATGGAGTGGCACTATTCTAACCCGGCAACCACACGAGACCATAAAAACAGATAAAAGATGTTTATTCAGTAAATAAGCCGCACGGTCACTTAAACGCGTCAAAAATAAACCAGCGCTTCGCAAGAGACTGCTTTTGAAAAGAATCGCTGCTAAAACTCAACAGTAAATCAACGTCGACACTGTGATAGTTCTATGTTGGTCAGGTTTTCATTATGCTGATAGTATAATGATACCGTCATCCATAATGTAATTAGTTTTATCTTCTGTCTACCTAGGTTTAGTCCATATGTTTTGACCCTAGTGCTTTGTAGTAGCCTATTTGTTTTCACTTTTAACTAAAATACTCACTCTTTGATAAAAGCGTAATGATTTATGATCTGAAAGAAATTATTGGAATGGTCTGATGAACAATATAAAGAACATGAACTTACTAAAAGTAGATTACGATGGTTATGTTTATATCGGTATGGATAATAATCAGGGTTCAGAATAGTTTAATAACCTACACGTGACTCACGTTCATTCATGCGTGGGATGGATATACGCTACCGAATGAACGTGCATCTTTAGATCCATAAGCACTCTTTTCCTACCCTCGATGATAATGAAGTATCTTTCATGATAGTGTTATTATTTTCGTTATTTAATTTCAGGATACTGGTTACGATAGTGAAGAAGAGAGGAGATTAGAAGATGAAAGGGCAAGGAAAAGAGAAGTTCATGCGAAAGTGGTAAGTTGCAGTAATCAGATTGAATTTCATACAAAATTATATGTATGTATTAAAATTAAAAACTACAAGCAGTTGAGGTACTTAGTGTTTCTAATCTTCAGGCATAAAGTAATAAAGAAAGAGTAATGTTTGTTTTAATGCTTATTACGGATTTTTGAGGACGATATATTGGAACTGTAACCAGTTATTTGGAAAAATAAAATAAACAAAAACGTACCTATTGAAATGTAGTGTAATAAGTTTCTGTTGATTTAATTTGAATGTTTTTGATTTTTGCAGAGCTCTTATTGGAGTTTGCAATGGCCTTGGGTGAGCAAAAGAAGAATAATTTACAGAGAATCCAACTGTTTCATGGTGCCAAGCAAGTTCGAAGGTAAAAACAGGTAATTTTTAGTGAAATCAATTGAAAATATTTAAAAAATACGCAATTGCATGTGTTCTGAGAATTAATATTTTGATTTTCAGAAGTAAGTTCCCCGTACAGCCGATAATACGACAGGAAGAGGACATAGTTCTTCAAAAAGCTATAGCCGATAAAAACCAAATGGAAATAAATACAAATGATAAATTGCAAAATGGACTTCCTAATGAAAATTCTACAGTAAACGGAATCCCTTCGACAAATGGTGTTAATCAAAACAATAATCTAACAAACGGGGTTAGTAATAATAATAAAGAAAACGGTGTCAAAATGCTACCTGAAATTCTTGAAAAAGAAGAAGAGAATATTCAAGAAGAAGAAAGTATAAAAGAAGAAGAAAGTGTAAAAGAAGAAGAAAGCATACAAGAAGAAGAAAGTATAAAAGAAGAAATTTCAGAAGCACAGTCAGAAAAAGTTCAAGACATCTCTGAAAAAGAGGAGGAAAGCATACAAGAAGAGGCTTTAGAAGAGGAGGAAGTCAGTGAACTGGATTCCGAACCTGAAGAAAAAAGCCAAACTGAAACTAGTGAAGCAACTGAAAATCATGACGATGTTATTAATAAAGTATTAGAAAATAATGAAATTACAAAGGAAGAGGAAGATACGATTTTGGATGGTATCCTAAAGTGACAGTGACGCAAATTTATTCTGTCAAAGAGCGATAATTGATCGAGTAGATTAAGAATTGTAATTTTATTAGCCGTGAGACCAATAGCTCATAAAAAGTGATAACTCATTCCTCATTGTCTTCTTATAGGTAATTTATCATTTGAATATAAATGTTTATTCTTTATAATTTTATTCAACCGTCTAAAATTATAATAGACAATTTACAAAGGGTTATAGGTTGTCTCTCTTGAATTGTTTTCGCGAACTCATAAATTTAGTACACGAATAATATATTCAAGATCAAAATAAATCGTTTGTTTTTGTGACCCGTTTCCACTTCACTATCTTTTCACGCTTCGTTTCATTTGTTCTGAGATAAATTGCATTGATAACGAACCTGATTTCAATATAGTAAATAATAAATAAATATTAAAGGACAGTCTCAAATAAATTAACCTAGTACGTAAGTAAGTACAATAATGATCAATTTATTTCCTAAATTTATACACGTATCAAAAGTGTGTAACATAATAATTGTGTGGGATATTTATTTATAATAATTAATAAATAAATATTACGGGACAATTTACACAACTTGACTGGGTCCCAAACTGCTCTAGGCTTGTTTTCTATGGGTACCACTCGTAGCAAACGATAAACATACTTAAGTACTAGTAGAAAAACACGTAATGTGGGGATGTATTAATTTTTCTTGTCTACCCCATAGTGTGGGGTGTGGTTGGATAGGTCTTTCAAAAATATTTCGGGTTTTTAAAACCATTTTTCGATTAAAGGACTCGTTTATAAAAGTGAAATAAATATATCTTAAATTAAAGCACATACAACGAATTTTAAAGGAAAACTATCACTACTAAGAAGGCTTGATTATTTCCTGAGAAACAGACGACTGAAGTGTTTATACCTACTAAAATCACTTAAGACAGCACCAAATAACTTTAAATAAGTAGAGAATTCATACTTGTTATTTTTAAGGTTTTTGGAATCCTACATTGAGCATGGTCAGACATGCTCTTGCCCGGTTTTTCTTTGTGTAATTGTTACCAGATGTTATTTATTTACTATTTTCATAAATTACAAAGGGTATGTAGCAACCAAGGCGAAGTTCAAATAATTAACAGCGACAAGGTAATGAATATTTAATTATTCGTGCGTGCCACGTCTGAATTTCGTGGAGCGCAAATTATTGTCAGTCTCAGTAAAGCAAATCATTAATGAAATCTAAATTGATACTGCTGCGGTGTTCTGTCTTATAAATATAAAAGGTACTCGTGAAACTGAGAAGGTGATCATTTAGTTTGTGTATCATCATCATCATCATGTCAGCCGAAAGACGTCCACTGCTGGACATAGGCCTCCCCCAAGGCTCTCCACTCAGACCGGTCTTGTGCTTTTCGCATCCACCGCGTTCCGCATAGCCCTCTCCATAGCCCTCTGAGTGACCTTGAGCTTTCTTATGAGGCCCATTGTTAGCGCCAACGTCTCGGATAGGTAGGTCATCACCATAGTTTATAGTTTGTGTAGGTTTCTATGTTATTGTTATAGAGGGCAAAGTCAAATGACAAAGAGCATAAGAAAGACGGCTAGGGAATACCATACCGGATAAAGATAAAGATCCGAGGCCGCACGGGCACTTTTACACGTCAAGAATCTACCAGCGCTTCACAAGAGGAGACCACTGCTGAGAAGAAACGCCGCAAGAAACTCAGCAGTCAGTCATTTTTTAAATAAATATATTTAATATTACAACAATAGTAGACTTAGTCTAGCATTATATAAATCTATATTTTTTTAATTTTTTTTATCAAATAACCTGCGTAGTCTCCGCAAGAAAATACACCAAAATCTTAAGAGAGATAGAGGGACAAAGGGAAAAATTAATACCTACTTATGTGTATATAAGACGGGATACAGCGATCCCGAAATACCGGTAACTATACCGGGATCTCGCGAGTAACATGGCTATCCTGTTTTCGCCGAAACGTATCTTATTTCACAAACAATGCGAGGAAATGATACAAAGACATACTTAATTGTATTTGTAATAACGTCCTTACGACATTTTTTTTTAAACCTGCGTCTATTTGGATAAATTTCATTAAACAAACTGAAATGTATTATCATTTAATTATGTTTTCGTTTAATCTTACACGACCTTGCGGGATCCCCGTGGCTGAAAACTGTCAGTCCCGCTGAATACCGAGTTTTGCATTCCCTAGGAGACATGTAGGCCGCCGGAAGAAATCATAGCTGAGGAATCTCCGGGAGTGGACGGTTTTCGCGAGTGCTGCCTATCTGTTTCGCCTCGCGAGAGACAGAGAAAAGTTTTTGGAGCTGACAGCGAACCTTCGCACGTCGGAGAGGCACATTAAGAAGAAGAAGAAGACCTAACTTACTAAAGCCATTGGAGCCAGAAGGTCAAAGTGGTGTCGTACCAGGTGACAAAGCTAATACGGAAGAGACAAGTATTAATTTATCTACTTACAACAGCATGCCTCCTTACTTGAATAATCATGATTTTTAGTGTGCGTGGAGCCCATTGTTTACCATAATTTTTTAGTAATTATTATTCTTTTGACATAATTATTGGTAGTCATAATTTTTGTATCGCTGGAACCGTACGGAACGTACCGGACAAGTCCAACAAGCCGAATAGAGCAGCGCCCCGCCAAAATCGATCCGTGATTGTATTGTATTTTCGTGGAAAGGAAAACGTACAGACATAGTTTTTCATGATATCTAAAACATATTCAAAAGTCGTAAAAATCGAACTAGATTTAAGGGAAAAGAAACGTTTTCGCATTTAGTATGGAAATTTTTAGCTTCACAATCCACACTAATACCATTTTTTTAAACATTTCCTCATTTGAAAGCCCAAAGCAATCATATCTAAATCCCTCTGCAAGTTAACCTGAGACCGATCTGAACAAAACAGAATTGCATTTACTTTAAGTGATTCCAGATCAGCAGATAGCCTACTAACTTCGGCTTAGGTTTCGTTCTTCAATTTCCTCGAATAGGCCATAACGGGCAGGCGTATTGGAACGGGGGTCCCACACGAGGCCATTTGGATCCAAATGAAGCCAAACGAGTCCAGGCACGGATGCTAAAGGTTATCGCCTGTGGGTTGGGGACTGATTAACAGCGGATTACTTTGTAAATCAAAAAAATACTACTAATGTTTAAATAACAAAAAAAAATAGTGGAAGGGGCCGCCTTAGGCGTACTTTTTGAATCAAATCGGAGAAATACTGGAAAAGCGCCGAATCTTAAGTACCCGAAACCGACGTGCGTGCATGACTCGATGTATGTATTTATGTATGTGAAAGAAGCGAAAGAAATTTGTCAAGATCGTACCAAGTGGAAAGCTGAAGTGGTCTCTCCCTGCCCCTCTCATCTGGGAAACAGGCGTGATTTAATGTATGTATGCATGTATGTAAAAAAAATACCCTCCTTCCCTTGGTCAAACCATAATTCAAAAACTGCTTAACCGATTTGAACAAAAAAAATCGTATTGGTAATTATCAGGACAAGGTTCGTATGAAATATTATTCCCGGTCAAAAGTTTGTGTGGAACTTTGTTACTTCTTCACGCTACGACGGCTGAAAGGTTTTAGAAGGAAACAGAGATAGCTTATACCCATACATAGGGGCGTTTTCACTAAAAAGTGTATCCAATTAAGGACTGAAATTAAGGAACTTTAACTTTGTCAGTTTTGTGACGAAAATTAGCCATACATTGCGGCCGTCAATATATAGCTAATTTTCGTCACAAAACTGACAAAGTTAAAGTTCCTTAATTTCAGTCCTTAATTGGGTACACTTTTTAGTGAAAACGCCCATAGGCTATTTTCATCCCAGAAAATGTATTAGTTCCCGAGTGAACGATAATTTAAATCTACGCAGACGAAGTCGCTATACTTACTATCCGTAAAATGAAGTGGTGAGTCGGGCAATGCAAATGTCAGTTACCTTCCTTTTTGTACCTGCCGCTACTTGCGCTATTACAGGTGCGAAATAGATATAATGATTCCGATGATTTATTTTGCGGATCGTATGGTAATAAATTAGAGGACAATCTCAAACCAATTGACTTTAGTCCCAAACTAAGCCCTGGCTTGTACAGTCGACAGCAAAAAGATGTATCCACTTTTGGTCCTTATTACAATGCAATAAGGTGAAGAAGTGGATACATCTCTTTGTAGTGGACTGTACTATGGGTACTTAGTTAATTAGGATGGGATAGTCCTTGATTATTATGTTTTGAATAGAAAATGAGCAACGACTATATTGTTGTAGTATTTTTTTTGCCTATTTAGAACTCGCTGTCACAGAATCCCCGCCCTTACATCCGTTAGAAGTTATCCCTATCGGTCGGATTTTGCCGAATACGTAAATAGCGGAGGCAATAAAGCTCATTATCGTCTGCCTGATTACGAGCTTTGATGAGCTACATCCGGCCTCCTTTATTATACTCGTACCGATCTGACGCAGTATTTTATACTTTTAGGTTAAATTATTAAGGTTTCTATTAAATGCATACATTTTCCGTTATAATTCCGAGCATATTTTCATAGCTGATAATTCTCGACCAGCCATTTTACAAGATTTTATTGGGTGCAGACTCGTGGTCACACCAGGTTGTCACACCACTACTATTCGACAGAGCCCTGCCTGAGGCAGGGCTCCTATTTCTGAGCGATTTGCCCTTCGGGCATCTAAAGATACCTGACGAACCTAACCTACCTACTTTTGCGGAATAAAAATGATTTCTGTCGAATTTCCGACCAAAGCGAATAGCAGTGGTGTGATAACCTAGTGTGACCACGAGTCTGCCCCTATTTTATATAACTTGGAATGTATGTATGTATGGTATGTGTATGTATGTGTGTCAAATTTTGCAAGTTAAATTTGACACACTTCCCGGTTTCCCATGAAGCCGCAAAATTTGCATACACCTTTAGTTCTGATGACAATACAATAATATAGTACCATCGAGCCGATCTGATGATGGAGACTCAGGGTGGCCATAGGAACTCGTAAATTACACATGATAAACCCGTCTGTGCAACTGTGAAATAAAAGTCCAGTCGGCAACAAAAACTTGTCCCAAAAATGATTTTTTTGACAGAAACTTATTAATGAAATACATTATAGTTGCTAGAATTAATAACGTCATAGGTTAATGTATTGTATAATAAGGTCGTTTAAGAGACATCAGTTCTGAAAGAAATGGTCACCATTATATTATTAACAGGGGTTTTCATATATTAAATACTAATATAACATCAAGCCACACCCTATCACCACTTAAACACATTTAAAACTTCAGCTACTTTAATGGCAGTTCTAAGTTTCAAAATTATACAAAATAAGAGCTCATTTATATGTTATTAAAACGGAACTGAGCTCTAACTGTATAATTAGATTTTAAATTTAGTTTACTTCTCTTATTGCAAGCGCAGGTTTCTCCACTTTGAATCGTTTATTTTCATAATAGTTTAAGAAGTACTTACATAAATTGATAAACATTTGATCAGTAAATAAATAATAAATAAATAAATATCAGGAGACAATTTTATACTAATTGACCTTATTCTAAACTAAACTCTAGGCTTGTATGTACTATGGGATGGGTACTAGACAACGATATAAATATTTATATAGAAAAATGTGTACTTAAATACATAGAAAACCTCCAAGAGTCAGGAACAAATATAAGTGTAGTGACCCTGCCTTCGATGCTAGCGGTCCCAGGATCAAATCCCGGTAAGGGCAGATATTTGTGTATGAAGAGCTTTAGTATCTTTCCCGAGTCCTGGATGATTTCTATGTATTCAAGTATCTATTTCTCTATATAAGAAAATTTACCGTTATCTAGTACCCAAAGTTCAAGCCTAGAGCATATTTTAGGACTACGTCATTGTCCCCTGATATTTATTTAATATTAAGCTTCACTTCTACAATACATATAACGCAACATTTAATACAGTCAGAATGCATGTTATCTAACGATGTTCAAGTTAACACAAAGGACTACGCTAACTTCTATTCCTAGAACAGAGGTAAAGTTGGGTCTAACTTACATGCTCTCCAGATATTAGCCTCACTAGGCGATATGGTTTAGTTTCGGTAGTATTTCATCACTTCAGTTAATAGTAGAACTTTACCATAAGTTACATTTTGAAAGTAAGGGAGTTCCTGACGAGGTGGTTAGGTTAGGTTAGGTTAGTTTGCTAAAATACGAGTCAGGAAATTCTAGTTTCCACCTAATGCTTTTCTCAAACAATCCGAGGAAATGATCCAAATACATGATTATAAGTATTTTTAAAAACCTTTGACAAATCCGGAGAAAAAAATTGTTTGAGAACTACGAGTATTACTTAAGATAGTTCCACGCACGACGAGCCGCCGCCCGCCGCCAGCGCCGCAGAGCCTTGCCGCCGCACCACACGCTTGGGTGTACAGGATTTTTTTCATGGCCCTTTCGATTTTCGACGCAATAGAGAGCACTTTTAAAAAACAATATGGACATGGATGGAAAGTGTTTTCATATGGTTTTTTCACTCCTAAGAGTAAAATAAGGCACTTTTCGTCCTTGTGTTTCAATTGGAAAACCGTTATTTCCTTGCATGTTTGAGAAAAAGGCTTTTCCTGCCAGTTTTAAATACGAATTTGGATATCACCTTCCTATAAAATTGCACTCTTTACTCTCGGATCAGAATTAGGAGCGTGCGATTTGGAATAAACTGTTTCATCACTGTCATCATTTTCCTAGAAAGATTTCCACTGCTGGACATAGGCCTCCCCCAAGGTTTGCCACAAGGCATTTTTTTCAAATACATTTTTAAGGCCTTTTTTCAAACAGTGGATCAAGTGATTTTTAAGCTACCCAATTGGGAATACAGGGTGCGTCTTAATATTGTTTGTACACAATCATGGGACAAGTTAAACTCGCTGGTTATTAATGAGAATATTCATGGCTTTTTCACAGCTTCAATGAAAACCGATTCATGTAATAAACAGTTGAGTTTTTTGAATAGCTATAAAAATAGCCAAGATATAAGCCAACAAAGATTTAATTTTGTTCCTATCTCTTCTAGCAAAACAGAATTTAACACGTAGTTTTTAATTGACAACAATTCATTTTGTGCTAAGGTAGTAAAATAAAATACTGTTTCTAGATTTTACACTGCTGATTACAGTAAAAATATCTTTGGATTTTTTTATGCAGTAGGTTTTTTTATATTTAGGAAAAACAGTAATAAAATTTGGATTGTGAATGTTAGGAATACACTTATAGTGCCCTTAGTCCATTTATTACCAAAGGAATTAAAAAAAATATGCAACTGTCATGTTGTCTGACGGATTACTTGATTCAAACGACACGCTTTCGATTCTACGCAAAACAGTTAATTTATTTTAATGGCGTCTACAAATTACGTAATTAATTATATTACGCAAAATAACAAATTTGTGAACGAACGGCAGCGAATGATTGACAAGTGAGTGACATGACATGACAGTCAGTTCTGTTTATGTTTAAAGTTACTTTATTTTTATTTTATATCAGGCTAAGATCACGACATCAGTATTCCTAACTTTGTATATACGGTCTTTTTAATGACTATTTCTTTAATAAATTATTAACGACGAATTTAAGTTAAATAAAGAAAAACCAAGAAATACGGGTAGTCTAATTTTTAACCAGCTATTATAAACGCGAAAAAACAATAATGCTTTTTTTTTGAAATGTTGTCAATTATGGACGACCTATTACAAGATGACACAGAGCATTTCGGATTTCTCTGTCTAATTAGAAGTTTAAAATGCTTGCATCATCCGTAGTTCTTGACTGATTATAATTTTAATTTCACTTTTGGTGATCTCCTGTACGGTCTTGTAATATTTTGTATAGAAATTTGATTTAAAAAATTCGTTCATATTCCCTATTTTTCCGTTAAATCTCTAAGATTGTATTTAATATAATAAAGACTAAAGTAGCATATCCTAATATTACTCGCCAAACTGTTACGTTTATCGGCGAGACGCTCTCAGTTTTACACTACCTACTTAAATTATCCTAATGTCTCACCGGCTACTAAATTATGTTTAGCTATACATAGATAGACACAGCGGCATTTATAGGTATGTAGGTGTTCGCTTCCCGACGCGACGACCGCAAGCGTCAGCTGTTTTTGTAATATCTACATCCTTTTTATCCTATTGTCGCTGGCTAGTTATCGAGAAGCAAATCCTTTAGTTTTGATTTTAACAATGTCCACTGAGGCGGAGATGAGCGGAGTGGAGCGGAGCTGTGACAATATCAACCAATAGAATCTAAAGTAATCTTTGGAACGACCTTCCCCTTAATATCAAGCAAGCTCCGAACAAGTTTGCTTTTAAAAAGAAAGTTCACGATTTATTTTTTTTGTAGGTAGAATAGTCATCATCTTGTTTTTCTGATGGTGTTATCTGTAATGTTTTGTGTTTATCCTCATTTTTTTACAGGGTTATTGGTTATTGCATACATTCCCGTTAAGGGGTTATAGGGTAGGTCATTTGCAGTCATTTTGACCCTATAATGCATTATGCAAAAGTGAACCATTTTTGAGTTATCGCGTTTTTTAGTTATTTTTTTAATTAGTCAGAAATTCAACTTGAAAACTTTATTACAAAAAAAGTATCAATTTAAATCGTATTTTGTTTTCTGATTTACAGAAACGATTAAACACTGGTTATTTCTCAATATTAAAACAGTAATTATCGGTCTAAATTTAAAAAAGCGAGATGGAAAACGAAAATTTTTCAATATTTTTTTGCGATCGCTTTCCACTAAAATGCCTTAAAAACAAAAAAAACGTTATGAAACTTGGCTTGCACATTATTTTAAAAACTTAACTGTTTTCTTAGCTCTCCAAAAATGCATAACAACTAGGAAATTATTTTAAAAAAAACTGAAAAAAAATGATCACAATGGAAGCGGGCGGAAATTCGTATTCGAACTAAACTAAAGTTAGAAATGCAACTTCAAAAATTAAAATAAAAAAAATACCAAATTTAAATCCACTTATTTTATTTGCTTTTGTACAAGATGAAATTGTTGTTCTTATGCAATATTAAAAATAATATTATCTGTACACGTTTGAGAATGCGAGGCCGAAAACTAAAAAATACATATTTTTTTATCAAACTCCTAAATTTGTTACTTTTTACATAAGTTATTGATGTTCTTTGTGTTTACGAGTATAACAGTTATTTTTGATAAATTTATTAAGTTAATCTTAAGTTATGTTCGGAAGTGACTTCCTTGTTGCTTCTTTTGTGATCAATTTTTTCAAGCAATCTTTAACAAAATTCATATTAGTTTTAATAGCTCGTTAGAAAGCTGGAAAAATGTTTTATGTGTAATCTGCACGCCAAATGTATTGGTAAATTTTTCTATTTTTGTATAATTTAGGTTGGAGTTTGGTAAAAAACATGTATTTTTTAGTTTTCGGCCTCGCATTCTCAAACGTGTACAGATAATATTTTTTTTATATTGCATAAGAACAACAATTTCATCTTGTACAAAAGCAAATACAAAAAGTTGATTAAAATTTGGATTTTTTTTTAATTTTAATTTTTCAAGTTGCATTTCTGACTTTAGTTTAGACTTTAGTTCGAATACGAATTTCCGCCCGCTTCCTTTGTGATCATTTTTTTCCGTTTTTTTTTAATAAGTTCCTAGTTGTTATGCATTTTTGGAGAGCTAAGAAAACAGTTAAGTTTTTAAAATAATCTGCAAGCCAAGTTTCATAACGTTTTTTTTGTTTTTAAGGCATTTTAGTGAAAAGCGATCGCAAAAAAATATTGAAAAATTTTCGTTTTCCGTCTCGCTTTTTTAAATTTGGACCGATAATTACTGTTTTAATATTGAGAAATAACCAGTGTTTAATCGTTTCTGTAAATCAGAAAAAAAAATACGATTTATATTGATACTTTTTTTGTAATAAATTTTTCAAGTTGAATTTCTGACTAATTTAAAAAAAAAACTAAAAACGCGATAACTCAAAAATGGTTCACTTTTGCATAATGCATTATAGGGTCAAAATGACTGCAAATGACCTCCCCTATAACCCCTTAACGGGAATGTATACAATAACCAATAACCATATTGGATTAGTCTCGATTTAAATTATCAGTAAATCATTAATTTCAACTTTTGACACCTGCCGTGAACAAATTTTACTAGAAACGAAACGAGCAAATGATGTTTAAAAATTGAGCATGTTATGCAGATTCAGAAATGGTACAATACAAGTATCTTACTGCGATAAGAAAAGCATTCAATAACACTTTTCCGATCCCGCAAACCGTCGCCGTCAGGTAAAAACAATGCCGTACGATGTGATATCGCATTTGAGGCCTAAACATCTCATTTTTTGCCAAATGCACGGGAACGAAAGAGATGGAAATAATGTTCATCTCCCTTTTGAAGGATATCGGTGACTAATAGCACGTGTGGATTTCTACCTGGACCCCTCCACTTCGGGCTTTGTACCTGCCTTGCTTTACCAATTGTTTAAAGAAAGGGATGGATAGAGTGCTTTGTCCGTTTATTTACAAGTAGCACGATAAGCAGTAGCCTTCGAACCAAATCAGTTCGTTACCTTGCGTTTCGTGCGACACCCGTGTTCTCTGCGTTCCATCTGTGTGTTATTATCGACTTGGCTTTTCTCTGGACTCTGATTTCTCTGAAAACGACAACTCGGCACTCTATTGGACTCTGATTTGCTTTGTGGAACTGCTACGACAACAACGATGGCAAACCGTGATCCCCAGTACACTCATGGCGACTACGCTGACATGCTCTTGATTTACGGTGAAACTAGGCATGTTTCAAGTCGAGGCAATGTTACGTACAACGCAAGATTGGCTACAAGGTTGTACTCGGAACGATATCCAGGTCGAAATCCAACGACTCATAACGTCATTTTAAGAGCCCTAAACGCTTATCACGAGGGCAGGCTACCAGGAACGAGTACCCAAGGAGGAAGACCTCGGACTGTTAACGACGACGTGGTTTTGGAAGAAGTACGAGCGGAGCCAGGAACTTCAGTGCGAATTATTGAACGCCGCACTGGAGTCCCCAAATCATCGGCACAAAGAATTTTAAATCGTCATAAATACCATCCCTACCATATCCAACGCGTCCAAACACTACTTGCAACGGACTACGCACACCGTGTTGAATTTTGTCGGAAGATGACTCAGAAATACAGGGAAAATCCTAATTTCTTCAATGAAGTACTGTGGAGCGACGAATCAGCCTGCAGAAGGGATGGATATCTAAATTTACATAATACCCATAGCTGGCAGCTGTCAAACCCACATGAACAAAGAGAAGACCGGTCCCAATACCAATTCAAAATTAATTTGTGGACGGGCATTTTTAACGGCCAAATAATAGGACCGGTCGAACTGCCAGCTATTTTGAATGGAACAAATTATCTTCAATTTTTGGAAAATGATCTTCCAGTACTTTTAGAAGATACACCGTTGGCACTGAGACAAAGGATGTGGTTCCAACAAGATGGCTGCCCGGCACACTACGCTCGACTAGTCCGCGAACACCTCAGCAACACATTCCCCGAGAGATGGATTGGGCGATTGGGTCCAATTTTATGGCCACCGCGTTCCCCGGATCTAAACCCATTGGATTTTTTTTATTGGGGATGTTTGAAAGATAAAGTTTATGCAAAACCAATAAGATGTGAAGAAGAATTGCGGCAGCGTGTATTCGACGCAGCCCGGACCATATCGGGAATTACCTTAAGAAAATTGAGCCGAATTTTTTTGAGACGGTGTTATTTATGTATTAGAGTCCGAGGCAGACAATTTGAACATTTATTGTAACTAATTTTAAGTATTAAAATAAATCATGCCTGATTGTGCAAAATGTGGTTACAGAATTATCAACAAATTTTTAGAGTGGTTGGTAATTCTGTAGCTCTGCCTACCCCACTCTGGGAATGAAGGCGTGAGTTTATGTATGTATGTAAAATAAATCATTGAAAGCTAAACCCGTTTTTTTTTGGTCATCAACTTTCATCCAGCCCGAGATGCACATTATTTCCATCTCTTTCGATCTCGTGCATTTGGCAAAAAATAAGATGTTTAGGCCTCAAATGCGATATCACATCGTACGGCATTGTTTTTACCTGACGGCGACGGTTTGCGGCATCGGAAAAGTGTTATTGAATGCTTTTCTTATCGCAGTAAGATACTTGTATTGTACCATTTCTGAATCTGCATAACATGCTCAATTTTTAAACATCATTTGCTCGTTTCGCTTCGAGTAAAATTTTTTCACGGCAGGTGTCAAAAGTTGAAATTAATGATTTACTGATAATTTAAATCGAGACTAATCCAATATTTTTCATAAATTTACATTAGTTATTGACAAAATAACACTTTTGTTATCTTAATAAACTATCCCAGGCTCCCTACATTTAAAAAAAAATAAGTTCGAGAGCTTTTCGCCTGAATCCTGGCACAAACAGTGTTAAAAAAGGTGAAAATTTATAAAAACCTTTAATTTGGCAATAACTCGAAAACCGTGCACATTTTACTGAGGTCATGTTAGGCTAGTTCGGCACCTCTTAAGCTGACCTACCTCCGGTGTCAATGTGGTTTACCGATTTTGGGACACCCTGTATTATGAATTTATGTAAGTATTTATATTTATTTTAATATATTGGTATGTAGGTATATTATTATTACGTTTAAGCAACATATATGTTAGACCCTATGTTGCACCGCCACCACAATCTCTGCTTTGCCCAAAGGTTAACTGGTAGAGAATGCCTTACGGCATTAAGTTCGCCTTTTGTATACGAAGTGTATTCTTTTGTGCAATAAAGATTAAATAAATAATAAATAAATGTGCGCAAAGCGCGCTCGACGAGACCGCATGCGCCTTCTATTGGTTAGGGTGCGGCTCCACTGAGGCGGAGACGAGCGGAGCGGAGCGGAGCGGAGCTGTGCCTATATCAACCAATAGAATCCAAATTATCGTGCGCAAGGCGCGCTCGACGTGACCGCATGCGCCTTCTATTGGTTATTATTGGCACAGCTCCGCTCCGCTCCGCTCCGCTCGTCTCCGCCTCAGTGGAGCCGCACCCTTAATATTGGCCCAGCTCCGCTCGTCTCCGCCTCAGTGGAGCCGCACCCTTAATATTGGCCCAGCTCCGCTCCGCTCCGCTCGTCTCCGCCTCAGTGGAGCCGCACCCTTAATATTGGCCCAGCTCCGCTCCGCTCCGCTCGTCTCCGCCTCAGTGGAGCCGCAGCCTACCATAGCCGGTTATTTGCAAACTGCGCAAGGATCGTCTCTCCTCTATATTTGGTGTTATAGTTTATGCCAATTTGCAGAAACTGTTAGAAACGGGTCTCAAACTTACGGGTCAATAAAGTTAGGTTCACTGGTGCATTTATCGTCGAATCCAGAGTTATTGCAACAGAGAATATAACCCTGGGCCCTTCATTTCCGACGAGACCAATCACGGCTCGGTTCGTCCTGACCATAAAGTTTAACTGGAGTTTTACGATTCAGTCAAAACTCTGCGGAAAAGGTTCGTGATAAAGGAATGGCTTGGGTTTCTGGTGATCATTCCTGAAATCGTATTCTACTTCGACGTAAAAACCACATCAATGTTATGGTAGCTCTTATTGACTTGATAGTAAAACTAAAAATACCGAAAAAAGACCTCTGAAATGCATTGAAAATTTAGTACAGTTAAAATAACTGCCAAAAATACTACACACTTTAAAAATATCTATACACTTTAATGCTATTTGATACGCTACGTATATAGATATTTTTGTCGTCTTGGGAAAGTATATGTAGAATTTTTGGCAGTCGGGTGCAGATTCTGAATATTTTTACCAAATTTATTATTAAACTGAGTTGCACGGTTTTCTCAATTATTATTTTTTGAAAAATCTACGTACTCTAGAAAAACAAAGAAAAATCAGTCAACCACTAGAAGCGTTAATTTGTATTTATTTGGAAGGACCGAGGTATGAAATTTAAAATCAACTCAATACAAATGGTGTTTGTCAATAAATGTCCTTATCCGTAAAACCGTTGCAACTCAAAAGGTTGTAATATTATTACAAGGGAGAATCAAACTTGTTGTATCATGAAGCGCAAATGAACTTCAACCGTAGGGTCGTAGACTATATTTTTGGCCCGCTGTACCTACAGCGAAATGTTGGCAAAGCATTTCCTTTGAATCTTGAGAAGTTTTTAGAGCGCACTTATTTTTTTGTATTCTCGCATCAAAAAAGTCCAAACGAAAAAAAAGATGGACACCAATATTCTAAGGCATTGCCAAATAGCCCCTTGGTGACCCAATGTCAAACACTAATTTGTGTCGGTCAAAGTAAGAATTTAATCAAAGTATGACGTCATGCGGCACAAATATTGTCCGACGTGACGACCGAGTATTTGCCCTGATTGCTTGTTTGCGGCCTTAAGTGTCCCCTGGGCTATATATAGGTGTTGGTGCTTATTGCTTTGTTATGAAGGCTTTGATTTATCTATAAAGGGAAAATATGCTCATTTAAAATATCTAAGGTCAGGCGGGGCTATTCCGACAGAGGAGTAGTTTAGTTTAGTTTATTTCGTACATGTACATAATATTACAATATAAACTGTATTGCATGTCAGAAAATACGAAATGACATATAATAATAATTAAAACAAAACAATTAAATATCGAATAATAGTCACTTGTCCGATGTTATTGTGATTAATAAATTTCAACACGATTATAAATTTACATTTCCCGCTCCATATCCACGGAGTATTATGGATTATCCACTAAAAGGTTTCTTAGTTGGTGTTTAAATGCTTCGTCGGATTGTACATTTTTAAGTTTGGCGGGTAGTCGCTCGTAGAACGTGAGACCGATGACACGCGGGTTCTTACCCGCAAGTGCCATGCGACGCGAACTGTTCTCAAACGCCCGGTGTGGCGGAGCTCCTTGCCAAGAATATTAACGACAAGGTTGTCTGGAAGAGATCGCTATTTAGCGGTAAGACCGCCTGTTGTATACCTATAGTTAAAATGTACTGTTCCGTGTTTTGTTTTTTTTTTGGTGTTCAATAAAGAGTATTTGTATTGTATTGTATTGTATTGTATTAACGCGTTAATGCGCGTATAATGCGTTACTATTTTTTTCAAGAGAATATACATCGTTTTAAAACTTTTTTTGAGCGCGTAATAGTTAAGTACCTACCTAATTTTTGAAAAACAGTTTTAACACCTTTTATTCCTTTCAAATCATAAAATGACGCCAATCACCCTCTGTCAACTTATTGGCGTTATGTGTAGCCAGTGTCTTGTTTTTCGTTAACCTCCTACGCTGTCTCTACAGGGGTAGAAATGAGGAGGCCAATTACATTGAATTTAAACGTAATGACGGCCAAAGGACTCATTAGGTCGAACAAAAGTCGTGGTTTCGGCAATATGTAAGCACTGGTAATTTCTTAATCTTCCCAGTAAAAGTACTATCCTGGAATCGTAGGTGGACGCCAGATCCTCGTAGGGACGATCTCCAAGTGGACACCTGGCGTAGGGACGCCCTTCAGGGTATACACAGGGCTGCTCGCTGCAAGTCCGATGTCGCAGACAGCGCGGAAGCAAAGCAGGATATAGCAAAGGTAGGGTAGAAGAAAATCCAAACTATGATGTGATAAAAAAAATAACGATGTTTTGTTTTTTTTTTTTTAAGGCGTATGCAAGCAATCACACAGGCCACCTGATGGTAAGTGGAAACTGTGACCCATAGACATTCGCATTCACAAGACTGCAAATGCACTGCCAACCCTGAGGACCAAGATGGATAAGATGGTGGTACCAACCCGGATGGACCCTGCACAAGGTACTCCCACAAGTAATATATTAGTATTTTTTCTGAGTCTTGAATATATTCTGCGTATTTTTATTAATACTTCAAGCCGCTTAGTTTTGGACTAGGTAAGTAAATTAGTATTAATTCTGTCTGGTTTTATTTCACCCATTTAAACGATCGAAATCTTCAATACAACACCTATATGGCAGCAACGAGAAACCGGGGATCAAACACGCTAACATGGAAAGCAATACTGCCGTGCTAGTGTAAAAGGCGATCATTCGACATTTTGACCAAATTGAGTTGTTATGACCATCGTGATATGGAGAACAAGCCGCGTCGACCCATCTTACCCGTTTGTCGATAAGAGGCTTGGTTGCGAAGATACGATAAGGAAAAAGGCCGTATAACAGACTATTTTCCAGCAAATACTAATCAATAAAGCGGTAACTACACAATACTACATTAGAATGACGTAAAACAAGACACTCTGCATTATTGTCTGGTGTAGGTTTTATTTATTAATAAGTTGAACTACTCTATAAGGCCGTAATTGCAGATTACTAAGTAAAAAGAACGAATAACATATTTTACCGCCTTTTAACTTAGTATTTCAAATGTTTTTTCTATTTGCTCATAATCTAAATAAACGTAACAGAGTTTTCTAGACAAAAAGACCGTATGTCAGTATTTTGCGGTATTTTAGTCTAGCTAATGCCGAGTTTTAAATAATAATAAACTTGTTTAAAAAAACGTTTATTTTGTGATACGGTATTTTTACTTGGGACAGAGGTAGTTTTTAACGCTAGATTACTATTCGAATATCCACAGTCGACCCATGCTACTTAATAAAACCGTATAATCCCCAATCTCCTACATACCCCCCGCGGACGGGAGTGCCCGCGTTCGGGCGCCCTTCAGTTCGGTGACGTTACGGGTAATGAAGGTGCGTGTGCGCTGGCGCCCGTTATCACGCGAAAAGACGAGAACGACGAATTGACGATAAATCATAAAACTGAGTACATAATACCATTCTAAATATTTGTTACCTGAGTACAGTAAAAATAAATAAAATAAACATATAAATTAATATAATTATGATATATTTTTTTGGAGAACTAACATAATTGGGATAGACCGAAAAAATAACTCACGGTTTTTATAATCTAATACAAAAGAAAAGGTAATTTTAAGAGACCAATTTCATTAATTTTGTATTTGACCGAATAGTTTTGTTTTTATATCTTTATTTATTTAACAGACATTTTATCGATGAATTACATGATAAGTTACGATAAAAAGTGATTGTAATTGTATAATAAAACATACTATTTCAAGCGGTTTACGCCTAACCCGTAAGACACACCTGGGAGGGCTTTAAGCCAAAAACGAAAGTTAAACCACACGGTCAAATATACTTTTGTCGAAATGTCCGAAATAAATAAATATAACAAAAACTTAATCATGCAGAACGGCTTTAGAACCCTATTCCTCGAAATGGTTTTCTAATTAGATTAATTTAAAAAATATGAACAATCCCAATTATGAATTATATTAGTATCTAAGAAAAACATGAACAATAAAAAAAACTAGAACATCAATAGTTAGCTTAAAGAAATAAGTCCTTTTTTTATAATGCATTTATACAAATACATACATACACACATACCTTCACGCCTTCATTCCCAGAGTGGGGTAGGCAGAGCTACAGAATTACCAACAACTCCAAAAACTTGTTGATATCTCTGTAACCACAATTTGCAAAAAAACAAATACAAATACACAAATAAATAATAAAGTTTTTATGGAGAGAGTTTTATGGAAATAAAGCAAATCTAGAATATCAATAATTAGCTTACAGAGATGGTTAAGTCCTTTTATAAAGTGAATATTTTATAGACCATAAAACAAATATATCAGTAAATGATAAAGTGACTATAGTGACATTTGTCTGTTTACTTTTCATAATATATTTTACTAACATGAGGACTCAATCTAGCTAGAAGACAAAATGACTTCTGTTTCCCACTGTTTTACTATAAAAGTTAAACATGGATACTTAGTGAAATTGAACATCTCATTTAGTTATATAAAACTCAAGTCAAATATAGACTTAAAGGTGAAGCAAGCAATATCAATCTTGAGTCACAATATTATATGATATAAAAATAACATAGTATAACTATCGCTTTATTGAACGATAAATAATCTACTGTATAATTGAGTTTTTAAACACTCAATTTATATTTTGACCGTTTTCTTCCCTTACTATACGACTGACTGACTAATCGTACATATTGGCAAGGAGTCTGACCTGTCTATGGAGGATGACTATTGAGGTAGACTTAGGTCTAGGGATAGCGATCCCAGAGCGTATGGAGGAGATCTCCTTATTTTTTCTATGGCATAGGAAGGCAAACGAGCACACAGGCCACCTGATGGTAAGTGGAAACTGTGACCCATAGACATTCGCATTCACAAGAGTGCAAATGCACTGCCAACCCTGAGGACTAAGATGGAATGCCTCCATGCTAGTCATTTTACCGGCTATCTTATCCCTAAACCGGAACACAACAATGCGAACACTGCTGCTTGGCGGTAGGTTAATGGATAAGATGGTGGTACCAACCCCGACGGACCCTGCACAAGGTCCTCCCACAAGTAAAGGTCCTCCTTCCCTAAGGGGGCCACAAAACCTTTAAATTCTTAGATTTGCTTTAATCTAGACTTCGGTTTCATAAATTATATCTACTATAGGTACATATTAACTTTATCTTTAAAACTAATTCACTTAGTACCTACGTAGGTTGTATTTCAAGTGGTTAGGAGTCATTAAATAAACTAGGGTAGTGTTAGATAAGTTATAAATTATAGTCTACATACATACATACCTTCACGCCTGTAATCCCAGAGTAGGCTAGGCAGAGCTACAGAATTACAACTTTAAAAAGTTGTTGATAATTCAGTAACCACAATTTGCACAAATAGGCTAAGATGTTTACCAGCATATTAGTGACAGGTTGCAAGCCCATCGCCTAATAGTACTACTAGCCTTTATTCCCTTAGTCGCCTCTTACGACATCCACGGGAAGACATGGAGTGGCACTATTCTAACCCGGCAACCACATATTATTGTAAATATTAAGGTATCAATATTCTAGAGAGTATTAGTAGAGCTAGGACTTAAAACAAAGACTTAAAGAATTCTAGGGTTACTATAGGTTCACAACTATTGGGTTATATTAAATTACTTGACGATCACATGCCAAAACTAATTTACTTTTAAAATAGGTTGTTAGGAATAGGAAGCTTATAGACTAGGAATGTTACTTATGGTGACTAAGTTATTAGGTTAGGTAGATAGATGTAGTAGGAATTAGGTAAAAATAAAATAAAAATAAAATTTTAGCTATTATAATTGGTTCCACGAGGACCAGGATTTGAGTAATTCTATTTAAAGGTGCTTAGGCTACATTAGGGTTATTGCAAGGAGAATATATTGAGTTTAATTTTAGTAAAGAAACATTTACCAAAGTAAAAGGAAATCGCCCGATGCTTTCATCGCACACTCACTTCCGAGGGATAGACAGACGCAAGTCGAAAACAGAATTTAGTACGTAAACTAGGTCCATTAATGCCTGCTCTTAGCTTGAAAATTTGCGAGGACTTGCCAGAATTCAACCAAGAAAATGTCGATGAATTATAGGTTAAGTATTTTTAACCTATAATTCATCGACTTTTTCATGGTTGGATTCTGGCAATTCCTCCCAAAATTGCAATTCAATTACTTTATGAGACTGATTATGTTTAAATTAAAATATATGTTGTTGTGTTGTGTTATGTTATGTTATGATTAACAGTGCGTCATACAGACGAATCAAAGAGTATTATTGTTAATTTATTGAATAAGTAATAACACGACACCAATCTTAGAAGAGATAATATTTCCTGTGATTTAACTGTTAATTTTTGTTTATTTCAAATATATTTGTACCGAATTTATGATGGTTTTAATTAGCAATTAGTCTAACCTTTCATCGTAGTACTAGATTAAAAAACCGTATTTCGTCTGACTTTTGAAGACATACGTTTTTTTAGACTAGTATATAAATATAAAATGATCGATACGAAAACAAACCATATTTTTTTTATTTGCGTACTAGACAAGATAAACGTATTTTTGTTATTCGGCGTTATTATTTAGATCAGAATTATTCAAAAAATATTTTGTACCAAGCAATAAGGCGGTATGTTGCAAATACGTCTTTTTAATTAAGCATTATTGTGATACGTTCAAGCCCTAGTTTAGTATGAAGACGTATGAAGGAAAATCAAGCCTATAAGGCGGTATAGTGCTCATATACCGCCTTTTTGCTTGTTTTTCAGTGGCAATTATTAATCGGCAACTAAACAAAAAGGAAAAAATGCGTGTAAAAAAAAAACTGTAGGTAATAAAAATACATTACTTATGTAGAAAACTAGTAAAACACAATGTCTATTCGACACAAAAAGTTTCATTTCAATATCTGTTTAAATTACCTAGAAATATGAAAATGAAGATTTCGGTCACTTTTTTGCGATTATCTCGAAAGTGTCTTTTGTCGAAAAGTCGCCTTTTACACTAGCACGGCAGAATATATCAATTACAAAGACGCACTCCGTATCTTCCAATGGGCTTCATAGAGCGAGATATATGGACAACGCTCCGAGTCGAGCTTGTATGCTACATCCTTGGATTGCAGAATTGATTTGTATTGAGAGCCGTATTTGCTGGATACTAATGTTTACCCGTGACTGCACGCGTGGTTTTGTTTGGATTAATTTTAGGAGTGATTCAATAGAACAGTATTAATGTATAGTCACGTAAATTGATTCCTAGACCATTTTGTCAAATTGACTCTGTAAATAAAATCATAAGAAGAATCTTACGTTTTAATTGATTACGTCACTATGACATGGTCCAAAATGGTCTAGGAATCAATTTCCTTTACCGTATGACGGTCTCTGTTAGAAACTCGCGTCTTTTTATTTTAAGCGATATAATAATATGTAAAATAATGTAGTTTCTATTTTGGTTTTCTAACCCCCGACGTGAAAAGAGGGGTGTTATTAGCAGTGCCGGATTAGCCATTAATCAAAGTAAGCAGCTGCTGCCTCATGAGTCAGGGAGAACCAAAATCTAACATAAGTTTTCAGGTTATGGCATAATCTGATAGAGGGTGGCCTGAAAATATATTTCAGCCGCCTGAAAACCATGGCAAGTTGGTCGAAATTTTGATAATCTGGTATGTGATAGAGCTATCCCTGAAACGATATTTCAGCCTGCTTTTAACGCTTTTAAAGCACCAAAATAAACGATTAAACATTACAATATTTATCCCATTGGCGTAACAATAAGTTAATTGCACCCGAACAGTGTCCGTTGTGTTCCGGTGAGATGGATTTTAGTCTTCAGGGTTGCAACGCAATTGTAGTCTAAGCATTTCAATCTTGAAATTGTATATCTTGGGAATGCAAAAGTGTATGGGTCTCAGAACTTTTGCACTTACCATCAGGTGGCCTGTACGCTCGTTTGCAATCCAATCAAAAACCGTAATAAAGGTTATAAAAAACATAAAACCGGGCAAGAGCATGTGTAACCATGCTCAGTGTAGGGTTCCGAAATATCCCATCATAAAAAAACCAAATGTACCTACTAATTCTCTATTTAAAGTTTTTATTAGTAAGTAGGTACTCGTATAAACACTTCAGTCTAACAAACAATTGCGCTGTAAAGCTTAATATTTCATCAACAGATCCGTTAATTGAAAAATTGTTTCCAGAAACCCTCAATATTTAGACGAGAAAAGAAATACCTCCCCACGTAGGGGAGATACACAATTTTTTTTTATATCAAGATTTTATTTTACCACTTTGCTGGCGTGACTAATATGGGTTCCTAGTTTCACTACGTAGCACTAAAAACGTCACAGACAAACCTCAATTCGGTCTTCATAATGACAGTGGGGATTGCATCGGTGTATGCCGAGTGATAAGGACGTCCTTGCGCCGAGCACGTTCGGGCTTAATACAGGGTACGTCTATGACGCAAGGGGCTGGTTCTCTCCCAGTGCCTCCATTTGCCGTTAATTTGGCATTCAATAGGTACATGCGCTCCATTGAACTGGATAAAACCATAGTGCTTTTGATATGTTGTTGGTCTAAGATTCGAATAGGAGGTTTTTTTTTTTTTTATATATATCATAGGAAGGCAAACGAACACACAGGCCACCTGATGGTAAGTGGAAACTGTGACCCATAGACATTCGCATTCACAAGACCGCAATCCTAAGACTGCAAATGCGTTGCCAACCCTGAGGACGAAGATGGAATGCCTCTATGCTAGTAATTTCACCGGCTGTCTTATCCCCAAACCGGAACACAACAATGCGAACACTGCTGCTTGGCGGTAGGTTAATGGATAAGATAGTGGTACCAACCCGGACGGACCCTGCACAAGGTCCTCCCACAAGTGAACTTTGACGCAGCTGTTTATTCGATAAAAAGTATTTTGTATCATATTTAATATGGTTAGTATTATGGCAAATAGGTTGGCTGAAAAATTTCAGTCCAGTACTTATAAAATAAAAAATAAAAACTTTTAAAATATTGCAATTGCTTTTTTGTAATAGACAAATTACAAACTAATGGAAAGTATGAAGCCTATAGAATAAGCAAACGTTAGGTTAAGTGCAATTTAGTAGTACCGACTTACCTGTTTATACCTACCCAATAGTTATTATGGGATAAAAATGACAACCTAACGTTTGCAAATTTTATAGGCTTCATACTTACGATGGGTATGTTGATATTTGAGTGTTGATTTTTAAATGTTTAATGAATTATTATTGGGCTAGCTATCCAGATATGACATGTAATGCAGAGCGGACCTGCTAGAGGGGGTGTTATTTTTACCCGACTGCCGAAGGAGGACGGTATTGTACTTATTAGCCTATATTATTATATATATGTTTGTTCCTTTGTCACGTTCTCGAAACTATACGCGTGGACAGATAACTTGGCATAAATATACATATTAGTCACGCCAATTATTATTTTTTCCTCGTCTTCCCCCTAGTGTGGAATGTCGTAAGATGGGTCTTTCAAAAATATTGCGGGTTTGTGAAAACAATTTTACGATTAAGGTATCCGTTTATGAAATATTAAGCTTTAAAGCGCTATTTTTTGTCAGAGTCGAGTGTCTCCCCCCTACAGCCAAAACTACAAATAATAAAACACTGAAAAATATTTTTATTCAAAGCGCATATAACGAATTTAAAAAGAAAACTATCACGACTAAGTTGACTTGAGTAGTTCCTGAGATACAGGCAGCTAAAATGTTTATACCTACTAAAATCACCTAAATACAGAATTAGATCACACTTTTTGTTTTTTCAGTTACTTACATATAAGTAGTTTTTGTGTAGTAACGGCTTCGGAACCTTACACTGAGCATGGTCAGACATGCTCTTGCCCGGTTTAATTAAACTTGTTTAACTAAAACCAAACATTATTGCACCTTATTAGCTTTATTAGTTATGACGTGAGCTCTATCTCCGACGGTAAAGGAAGTCGTGGCTAGGGAATGGAAATATCCGGTTAAAACCGGTTTTAACCGGTTATTTTCATACAAATTCGGTTAATAACCGGTTAAATTGCATTCCCTAGTCGTGGCCAACCGTTAAATAACTTAGCTAAAGATGCACAGCTACATACATAAGCTGCATCAAGCCGCAAGCAACGCAGCGTCGTGAATTCAGGATTCCGTCTGAGGGCGACATTGGAATATACACCGGCTTTTGTTCGCCATGGTCCCCGGGGACGCGCACAACGGAACTAATTTTCGAGAATGAGCTTCTTCGGTAAGCTAGGGCACTTTAGAGTTAATATTTATACTACGATACTGGTTGTACGAATGTTTAAATTTTATTTTCTTAAAAATTACCGGAAATTTTGACATTACTAACTCCATACTGAGACGCGAAGTACATACTCGTAGTTTACAGAAAGTTCCCAAATTAAAAAAATATTACATTGCGTGCTCGCTTACACAAGCCCGCAATGTTGCATACAAATTTCATAGTTATCTAGTTTGTAACTTTTTAAAAAGTGAAAACGGCCATAATAAAATGAGGGCACAAGTCTTATGCATCCATATTTTATTCGAAACGTAACTTTTTTATCAGTGTCTGGAATAGATTGAGTTTTTTTTTCTAAAAAAAGCTTGCTCGCAAGCTCGTCCGTTTAAACCAATTCTCGGCCCGCAATTGCCTGCTTCACTGCCTAGGCAATAATGTACTATTAGATGTTTGCCGTAACAGGCACTTCTTCCTAATGTGATAGTTAATATTTTTTTAATACGATTTGTTGTTAATAGCTTCAATATAAATACAAACTCCATTAAATTTTCAACTATCTAAGATGGTTCTTCATGAGATACAGACATACAGACAGATACCCTAAGAAAAAGATTAGTCATTGAAAGGTAGCCACCGCTGTAACTCTGGCATTCCTGATGTTTATGGGTGACGTTGACTGCTTACCATCCGGCGGTCCGTCGGATCGTTTGCGTTTTACAGCTATAAAAAACCCTTTGCGCATGAAACTCCTAAAAAGCAGGATATAAATACAATGTCTACTTTGGTATAATAGGAAATATGAATGGATATTTTAAATCGCATGGTTCCAACGGACCAGCGCTGACTTTAAATGCCAGCATTACGCTGAGTTGGGACCACTTCGTGGCTACTTTCTTATTGTATTTGTTAATCTGTTCTTTGTTATGCATGTCACGAATAAATGAATTTCTGTCTTTCTTTTTCATTTCGTAAAAGAGATCACCAAAAGTGAAATTTAAATTAAAATCGTCCAAAAAATAGGTACGGATGATCCAAGCATTTTAAACTGCTAATGGTGCGTTCCTATATTCAAAACCGTTGGTAGAGTAGTGACGTCTCGTTAAAATTTGACACATTTTGTATGTAGCAAATGTCATAACGCTACTGCCCGTAAGGAAAACGATTCGTTTCTTGAATATAGGAACCGGGCATAAGTAGACAGCGATAAGACGGTGAGATCCAATACGCACTGTGACGTCACGTAACAGGTCGACCATATAAACTCCATGTTAAATTCTGTTTTGCTAGAAAGAGATAGGAACAAAGCTATTAAAAAATCTCTTCTCTCAACAATTTGTTTCATGGATTTTATTGAAGCTGTGAAAAAAATATCATGAATATTCCCTATTGGAATATTGACCTCTGTACTATCGGATCAAACGATTAGAATTGGGCGTTTTTCCAGTGAGTTCCAGTAGTTAGTGTAAGCAAATGAACACGAAAGAGGGTAGACCGATGCGGCTATCCCTAAGGCTAAATGGTCTCCTATTTTATGCTGTACGCTGCGTCAAAATGCTTACTATAGAGATGTACTTAACTGGTGTGGTCTCTTCGACACGTCAACGTAGATTGTAGTCTTGAGAATGAAATCTTGAGATTGCAGTCTTAAGATTGTAGCCCTTAAATTGCAGTGTTGAGAGTGCAGTCTTGAGATTGCAGTCTTGAGATTGTAGTCTTAAGATTGCAGTCTTGAGATTGCAGTCTTGAGATTGTAGTTTTAAGATTGTAGGCTTGAGATTGTAGTCTTGAAATTGTAGTCTTGAAATTGCAGTCTTGAGATTGCAGTCATGAGATTGCAGTCTTGAGATTGCAGCTTTGAGATTGTAGTCATGAGATTTCAATAATCATCAGATGGCCTGAGTTAAACCTTACCAAAAAAAAACTTAATTCAACCCGGTTCTAGTGTTTTACTACTTCAATACGGAACTCGATACGTAAGTCCGCACTTCACTGTTTTTTGTTAATACATAAATTGTAATTTCGAGCCTAAAAATGTGTAACGGAAATTTACGATTCTCCGAAAGAGGTGCGTCGTCATCGGAATTAGATTTTATGCGCTCGGTCGCACCGGGGCCATTGTATGTTATACTTTCATATATTAAAAAGAGGGAAAACTCATACCAATTTATCCCCTCACCCCCTAAATCGAGTCTGATTCGCACAATTTTGGACCATGTTGTCTAGTTATTATGAAAAGCTAGATTTGTACCGTTTTCGTTACTTTTTTTTGTGCAGAGTTACATACCTACATACATACAAAAAACCGCCTTCTAAAACGTAAGACAAAAACATTCAAAATGGCAGGTAATATTTGAAAAGAAATGATTTTTGCGATTTAAAGGCGATATTTTACATCCCAACATCCCAATCCCATACATGTAAAGGCACAATACAAGAATAAAAAACTTAGAAATATGCTAAATTAAAGCACATAAGACTTGATTCGTTCTTATACAGTTATTTATACCAACTAAAAATCATCTAAGACAGCACCAAAGAACTTTAAATAAAAAAGTCATTTATAGGTACTCTTACTTATTGTTTTTCGGGTAGTTCTTTGTTGAACCTTACTTCGAACATGCTCTTGCCAAGTTTTTAATTAAAAATACCAACCTGCCTTGAGCTAAATCCCATGTTTATTTGAAAATGGTTTATTGTTTTCAACCTTACATTTTATAATACGCTTTTACCATTTGTCCTTTATTAACCTTACTTATTGTATAAAAGAAAAATTGAATGTTTGGATGTTTGTTAATCAATCTCCCTTCAACCACTAAACGGATCGAGATGAAACTTGGCCCACATATAGGGTAGGCTCTACATAATATAGAGTAGTTTTTATCCCAGAAAATTTTATAGTTTCCAAGGTACTAAAAAATAATACTGAAAAGTTAAAAAGTAAGGTAACAAGCGTCCAAGTTAAGGTAAAGGTACCGCCTACAACGCTTTGTCACTATGACAAAGTTGTTTAACTGGATTGGGAATAGTTGGGAAACTCAATTATGAACCTAGTCGCTAAGTAGAGAGTCACTGTAATCTAACTTGGTATCAGCTGGCCACAGTCAAAGAATAACAGTCCACTAACATAGCGATGACGTATGGTTGCTCACATAAGCAGCATCATAAGCGTGCATAAGAAGGCTCAAGGTCACTCAATGATTCAAAATGCAAATGCAAAATTCAATATATTTATTCAGTAAATTGGCCACATGAGGGCTCTTTTACACTTCGGTAATATAGAGTGAATCTACTAGCGCTTCGGACTAGACCATCATTGCAGAGAAGAATCGCCGCAAAGCAAAACATAAAAAAAAAATCGAGCTTCGTTCCGCAATTTCGGAAAAGAGCCTAAATCTCAAATATCTCAGAAACGAATCATTTTTGGCCAGGGTACAACATGACTTTATTAGCTCCAAATGAGCGCTATTATGCCTCTTTAAAAGGTCTGTATCGAATATCCTGTTAATAACTGTTTTTTTTCTATCGCTGAAAATGTATGGGATGATAGTTGACAACGTTACTTCTCGCAACGTGCAAGAATGACATCCTATACATTTTGAGCGATAAATTAGAAAAACGTTGTAGAATTTGTATCTTGCCTAGGGCCCTTGGTGGTAAATCTCTTCGCTATAAGATCGTTCGCCAAAACAACTATCGGGACAATGCTGGAGTCTTCTTGTACCCTTTTCACAAGGACCCCAGGGTCCAGTCAACATGGTACTTGCTGAGCGTGTCCTCCTTAGCATTTTCGAACGATACATATCCTACGTTTTTTTTTTACAGGTACGCACAATTTTACATTTAATTTTGGATATTATACTGTTTTTATACTGACTGCTTTTTCTACTGGTGGCGATTGGAAAAGTTGGGAATAAGTATCTTATTCTTATAAGTTATAAATAGGCAAAGGAAATGATACTATTTCTCTTTTCTTAATGAGGAAACAAACCCTTATCCTAATGATTATACTCGTAAACGCATTATCGTTATTTGCACGTGTTCACTAAGAAAATGGAGCAAAGGATTAGCGCCGTAATATTTTAGAGTATTGAGGTCGGGGAGTGAGTAGTTTATACAAGTAAAAATTTAAATTGTTTTTTTTTTATTTTTATAATAGGGTTTTAACAAAAATATACAATGTCAACCTTGGTGGGAGGGCTCAATTTTTTATTATTCTTCAACTCAATTGACTATACGACTTAACTTCTATTGAGAAGCTTAAACAAGACAAAATTGCACACAATTTGAGCATACATATTTAATTACATGTTAAAGATTATTATGATTGATTCAAAAATGCAAAATTCGAATCAGTCAAAAATGAGTTCTGCACCTTTTCACCAGCATTTTTTTTATTTTTGTTGTTGATTTTGTTGATGTTTATTTGGACAAAGATTTTTTTTTTTTTTTTAATTTAATTAATTACGAATGCTGCTAAACATGTTTGTCAAGAACTGGCTCGACATTTTGTAAATAGCTCACGTTAAATTCAATCTACGTTAATATTTTCGTATGTTATGCATTCAGACCTAAACAGCTGAGCCAATTTTAATGAAACAGCTTTGAGTAAGTTTGTATGTAAGTACATAATGGTTTTTTTAGCGATCACGGATAATTTTCATAAAATGGGTTAAAGGACCTCTTATCTTAAAACACTTAACATGTATAATTCAAGGCTTTTAATAATTCATCATGTCAGCCAAAAGACGTCCACTGCTGGACATAGGCCTCCCCCAAGGCTCAACTCAGACCGGTCTTGTGCTTTTCGCATCCACCGCGTCCCCGCGATCCTTACAAGGTCGTCACTCCATCTTGTTGGAGGCCTACCCACAGCTCGTGTCCCGGTCCGCGGACGCCACTCAAGAACCAATAATTAATGATTATGGAATACTTTCGTTTTACGTTTGTTGTACATAAATGTGCCCAGGGCCCCTTTTTAACTCGTTAAATCAATATTGCTTTTGACGTGTTATTGTTGGGTAAGTAATACGAGATATAAGAACTGATAATATAACACTCATAATATATACGCTCACTTTGTATAAACACGTTTAGTATAACGTTCACTGGATATAATGAACGGAAGATATAATTTCAAAATATCTATTTCCATAAAGTATAACGTTATTAATATATAATATCAATTTATATAACTATTAAAACGTATAAAGTTCATAACACCTAAGATTTAAAAGATATATCAATCAAATTATCTAACATCAAAAAACATAATACACGTATAATATAAAAACGCCTAGAACGACTTCTTTCGAATTTCGAATTTCTTAGAGCGATAGCCTCAAATTTGAGTTTAAAAAAACATTAAACATTTATGATATTATGCATATGTTCTCAATAAATATAAATATAATAAATATGTTTTAAATTATCTAACATCAAAAAACATAATACACGTATAATATAAATACATGCATATGTTATTTGAAATTAAATTCTATTTTCAGTATAAAAAAAAATAACCTCGAAGGCCTAGGCGGGAGCTTTGCTCCCGCCTAGGCCTTCTAACCTAACCTAACCGAGTCGGTTCTACCCAGAGAAGTCTTGCTCGCTCGCTTCGCTCGCTCACATTTATATCATACGATATTATATCTTGTAACACTTATACTAAAAGATAATATGTATTATGATCGCTATATGTCATGTATGTTATACGAACTGAAATTAGTCATTGTGAGAGTTATATTAAAAAATATTATATAAAATGAATATTATATGACTTGACCGTTATTCCTTATAAAAATATTGATTTTGTTATTATAGCTAACGTTCATTATATCTCGTAAACGTTAGTAACATGAAAATAGTTATTATGTAGTTATATCTCGTGGGACGCACCCGTTATTGTTTTTGAGTGATATGTGTGTGAAAAATTTGACAGCTCCCGAGAGGAACCAGTGAAAACCTACTATTTTGCGGATGGAGTCGCGGGCAACATCTAGTCAATATTCTATAATTATTATAAATTCGTAAGTAACTCTGTCTGTCACGTTTCCTCGGTGAAACTGTTGTACCAATTTCGATAAAATTTGGAATAAGTCGCGAGGAGTCTACACGACAAATTTTGATTCGGTTGTCATCATCAGTTAGATATTTTTTTACGGATGTTTTTTTTTATGTATAATAAAATCTGGTTTATGTATGAGTGTAACAGAAAACTCAAACAAACCGAGTCGAAACAAGGGCGGATCACTAGTTTGACATAAAAAAGTAAAGATCTTTTTCTGCTATATCAATTAGGATCAGAAACGCACCAAAGCGTAAAAATGCGCTTTTGTTTATTTCACGCTCGTCTAGCTAGAACAAATTGGCTTGGCAGACGCTATCAATCACTTACTTCACTTTTAATCAAACAGAAACATTGTTATCTGAAGTTTTGACATACAACAGACAGTACCCCTACCATGACAGACAGAACCCAAGAATTGACAACAATTCATTTTGTGCTAAGGTAGTAAAATAAAATACCGTTTCTAGATTTTACACTGCTGATTACAGTAAAAATATCTTTGGATTTTTTATGCAGTAGTTTTTTTTTTTATATTAGGAAAAACAGTAAAAAATGTTGGATTGTGAATGTTAGGAATACACTTATAGTGCCCTTAGTCCATTTCTTAAAAAAAAAATACAACTGTCATGTTCATTTTTTATCTGTCTGACGAATGAAACTCAAAGCAGATGCAAAGCAGTAAACGCAAAATAGTTTATTTGTTTTAATGGTGTCTACAAATTATGTAATTAACTAAATTACGCAAAATAACAAATTTGTGAACGATCGGCAGCGAATGATTGACAAGTGAGTGACATGACATGACAGTCAGTTCTGTATCTGTTTAAAGTTACTTTTTTATTTTATGTCATGCTAAGATCACGACATCAGTATTCGTAAAATTGGATGTACGGTCTTTTTAATGACTATTTCTTTAATAAATTACTAACGACGAATTTTAGTTAAATAAATAAAAACTGAGAAAGACGGGTAGTCTAATTTTTAACCTGCTATTATAAACGCGAAAAATAAATAACGCTTTTTTTTTAAAATGTTGTCAATTATCGGCCCTAAATTCTACGAGCACCTACCCGCTTCCTTAAAAAAATAGTCCAGTGACGAAACATTCAATCGTCGATTGAAAAACCTTTTGTTAGATAATGCATTTTACTCTGTATGTGAATTTATTGACACTGAATTTTGTCTTTAGTAGACATTGTTTATTGTACTACCATTTGTATATTTAACTTTGTGACTCGTTTTATTATTATTTGTGTTTTATAATCCATAAATTTTTGACATTGGCTTTTGCTACATTACTTTATTTGTTTTTACTTCTTTGACGATCATAATAATGAATTCTGTATAATTGACATGTGTGCAATATAACGATTATAACCATTATAAATTTATTATGGTTATCAATAGATTATACTTTTTATTAATTCATTTAATCACAATATAAGTAGCATAAAATAACACCAAAGCACAGACACGATAAGTTATTTCATAATAACATGCCAACAAGAAAAGTCGTCGACTTGAGAGCATTCTACATTGCAGAAGCCACCTTCTTTGTTACCTATTAAGGCAGAAATTAGCTCAAAACTAATAATGGGCCGGCGGGACTCACCATGACTTACAATTACCGTACTCGCTACCGAGTCGAATGCTCTGTCCCTCGCACTCTATAAGAATACTGCCAGGTCTGAGAGGGACAGAGTATTCGACTCGCTAGCGAATACGTTAATTGTAACTCATGGTAAGGCTACAGAGTCCCGCCGGCCCATTATTAGTTTTAAGCTAATTTCTGCCTTAATAGGTACCAAAGAAGGTGGCTACTGCGATATAGAATGTTCTCAATTCAACGACTTTTTTTGTTGGCATGTTTTTATGCAATAAAATATCGTGTCTAGTGCTTTGGTGTTATTTTATGTTACTTATATTGTGATTAAATATTATTTATTTATTTATTTTATGGCACAGGAAGGCAATTGAGCACACAGGCCACCTGATGGTAAGTGGAAACTGTGACCCATAGACATTCGCATTCACAAGACTGCAAATGCACTGCCAACCCTGAGGACTAAGATGGAATGCCTCTATGCTAGTCATTTCACCGGCTGTCCCCAAACCGGAACACAACAATGCGAACACTGCTGTTTGGCGGTAGGTTAATGGATAAGATGGTGGTTTACTGAATAAATGTCTTTATCTTTATCTTTATATTTATCTTTAACCCGGACGGACCCTGCACAAGGTCCTCCCACAAGTAAATAATGAATAAATAAAAAGTATAATCTATTGATAACCATAATAAATTTATAATGGATATGCTATTATTGCTATGCAATTAGTCACCTTTTTAGGGTTCCGTAATAAAAAAAAAACGGCACCCTTATAGGGTCACTTTGTAGTCCGTCTGTCCGTCTGTCTAGACCCTTTATCTCTGGAACGCGTAGAGGTATCGAGTTGAAATTAAAACTATGTATATGCTTAAATCAAGTCACTTGAAGCTGTGAAATAATCAAATTTCTAAGTTAACGTTAACAACGATACGGCCATTTATCCCGCAAGAAACGTATATTTCGACACTCTGAAGGGAATCAAAAATAGGGTATGTACGGTCAACCGCATAAATAAGTGATCATTTCTGAACCTTGTCGTTTTCAATCGTTTCACAGCGTACTCTGACAGCGTACGTCAATCCTATAACTTTGTGATAATGAAAACGGACGCTGAATGCATCTTGTATAGTGTAAAGACGACTTTTATTGATATAATTCAGTTGAGAGTTGTGCATAGTATTAGGCCGACAGACTTATTTAAAGACCGCATTAGTTGGCCGAAGTAGATTGAAATGACTAGGTGGCCGCTTTAAGGGCACTAAGCAATGTAATTGTCACTTTGTAAAAGTATCGATATATTTCAACATGAAGCCTACCCCACTCTGGGAATAAAGGGGTGAACGTATGTATGGTATGAAGTAAACTGGACGTACTGGTCAACTTCTATACTCTATCAAACCACAACGGAGAAATTGTTTGTAAAACAAAGTTCTTCGTAAACGGCAAACAATTACTGCTATACATAAATGACAATTAAATTATATCAATTTGTAGTAATTTTATTGGTCGCGATGGCAACGGCACCCTAGAGTAAGTCAGGGGAAGAAGAAGTTAAGTTAGTTATCGGGAAATTAATTTGACAGGAAACTAAACCTTATTTTTGTACTTAGCTTAGCTTAGCTTAGCTTCTTTTTTTTGTGCATTTTTTTTTTCTTTTGTAGATATTTCTATGAATGCAAGAGACTTCGCAGTTTTATTGAAATATTTAGCAATATTTCCTTAAAAAAATAATTTTATTATTTTGCAGTGAACGATTGATGCCCAGCCGTGATTTGTGTAGTAGGTAGTGACCGTGCCTACGAAGATAGCGTTCCCGGATTCAATTCCATAGACAAATTCTTGTGTGATTGTACAAGTAGCTATTCTAAAGTTCTGGATCTTTAAAGTTGCATACAAATATTTTAAAAATAAAAATATAAAAAAGATCGCTGAAGGGCCAGATACAGAAGGCAGTACTCTTCGACACGGCACGCAATGTGAGGAGGACTCTCTCGCAGCCCTAACCACCGAAAGCTTGAGCCCTGCTCCGCTGC